>NW_019167826.1:15027875-15119447 GCF_002303985.1 Durio zibethinus
AGGGCATGTGCTGGTGCCGGTTTTTTTTCTCCCGGGGCACCATCACCGGAGAGCCTCAACGGAGACGGCATTGGGGTTCTGACGATTGGGGGCCGGAGGGGTGTGCACACATGATGTGCGATGGGTGCTGGTACTTGTGTCACGGGTTCTGACCTTAGACTCAAAAAACTGTGCGGCCTTAGGCTTGAAATCTCTCTTTTATCCTAAGTCAGTCTAAAAAACACAAGCGTATGTGCACTAGAACAATGAGAAGGGCTGATTACGCAAGTTAAAGAGAAACATGATAAGAAGGCAGAATTCTGGAAATGCTCTTGTATTCACTGAAACAGAAGTGTTTGATGGTGTACAATTGAGGGAGGAGCAGCCTCTATTTATAGTTGAGGCTCCAACTTACCACTTAATGGCAATATCCCTAAGAATAAAGGCTAAAATCATGGGATTATACAAATTACAATCAATCAGGATGCTAACTCCTAATTTTCAGGGTCAACCAAATCGGCCAGGATGCTGCTGTTGATCCTGCTGCTTCCAAAAGCTTCCCTTGCGTGTCCAGCACCTTGGCCCTTCTGGATATGGTGCGAGCAGCTTGTATGGCCAGGCCTTGGTCTCACGGGGCTGGCCTGCAAGTTGGGTGGGCGTTTTGAACTCGTTTGCTAGGCTTTGCGCGTAGATACCCACCAACACGCCTGGTCTGCGGGCCTCAACCTCTAGCTCACTTGCTGGTGTGCCTGATGTGCCTGGCGTGCCCGACCAGGGCATGCCATTCTCCTCACCTGATTGCACAAGGCCCTTATTGCATCTTCTGCATGGTATTGCCTAGTCTGGTCTCTGAACTGCTATAAGTCATCTGCTAGTTCCCAGCTCGCCTCACTGTCTGGAAGTCCCTTCCAATGTAGCAAGTACTCTTGTCTTGGCTGATAGTTCTTCCGTCTCACCTCCCCAGTCAGCTATGATACTTATGGACCTCCTTCTCATATGAGGCCCTTGCTGCCAATGGTGCACGCTTTGACTCTGCCCATCCTGGATCTCCCTCATCCTCATGGAACGGCTTAAGCATGCTCACATGGAACGGCTTAAGCATGCTCACATGGAACGGCTTAAGCATGCTCACATGGAACACCGGGTGTACCCTCAGCTTGGGTGGCAAATTCAGCTTGTAGGCAACCTTGCCTACCCTCTTGACTACTCGAAAAGGTCCCTTATACCTCTGGACTAGGCCTTTGTGGAGCCCCCTATGGCGCACAATGGGATGCAGCTTCACCAATACCAAGTCTCCAACCTGGAACTGCACGTCCCGCCTATTCTGGTCTGCCCACTTCTTCGACCTCTTGGCTGCCTTGTGTAGACAAACTCTGGCCTAGTCAGTTTACTCCTGCTATGCCTTGGCAAAACTTGTATGCTGTTGGATTCAACCCTGTATAACCTACAGCAATCAAACTGGGTGTTAGTGGTTGTTACCCCTGTCACAACCTCAAATGGCTCTGGTTTGTTGCCTCGCTGCTTTGCAAGTTGTAGGAAAACTACGCAGTATCTAGCAGTTTTGGCTAGTCCCTTTGTGTGGCACTCACATAGTGCCTGAGGTAGACCTCAATAGTCCATTCACTCGTTCTGTCTGCCCATCAGTCTGCCGGTGCATGTTGGTGGAAAAGTTCAAGTCTGACCCCAACAGCTTGAACAACTTAGTCCAGAACCTGCCCGTGAAACGCTCGTCCCGATCACTAACAATGGTCCTCGACACTCCCCAGTAGTTAACCATGTTCTTCAGGAACAATCAAGCTGCCTCCTCGGCTGGGTACTCCTTGGTTGTTGGAATGAAGATTCCATACTTGGAAAACCTATCCACCACTACCATGATGCTTCCAAACCCTTCTGCTTTGGGTAGACCGACTATAAAGTCCAGAGAAACACTCTCCCATGGTCGCTCTGGCACTGGCAATGGCTCCAAGAGACCATCTGGTTTCTTGAGCTCCACCTTGTCCTGTTGGCACACAAGACAAGTCTTCACATAGGCTTCCACATTGTCCCTCATGTACGGCCAGTAGTACCGATCCTCGATCAACGCCAAGGTACGGCTCACTCCGGGGTGTCCAGCCCACCTTGAATCATGGCATTCTTGCAAAACTTCCTTGCAGAGCTTTCCGTGCTGTGGCATAAACAGTCTACTTCCCCTGGTGTACAACAAGCCATCCTACAACCAAAATCGCCTAGTCTTACCTTGCTGGGTGTACTCCATCAAAGCCTTGGCTGTAGGATCATGCACAAGTCCCTCTTTGATGTGCGGCACCAGTGACCCCTCTGGTTGGCTAATGGCAGCAAGGTTAGCCTTCCTGCTCAGGGCGTCTGCCACTAGGTTCACCCGCCCCGGCTTGTACTCCATTTGGAAATCAAATTCTGCAAGAAAATCTTGCCATCTCGCCTGTTTGGGGGACAACTTCTTCTGCGTCTGGAAGTAGTTGGTCGCCACATTGTCTGTCCTAACCAAGAACCTTGACCCCAACAGGCAATGGCACCAAGTGCGTAAGTAGTGCACCACTGCAGTCATCTCTTTCTCTTGGACCGTGTACTTGTGCTCAGTCTCGTTTAGCTTCCTGCTCTCGAATGCGACTGGACGTCCCTTCTGCATTAACACACCCCTTATGGCAAAGTCTGATGCATCTGTATGCACCTCATACGACTTGGCATGGTCTGGCAAGGCCAAGATTGGCTCCTCGATCATAGCCCCCTTTCAACCTGTCAAAGGCTTCCTGGCACCCTGCGCTCCACTCCCATGCTTTCTCTTTCTTGAGCAAGTTAGTCAATGGTGTGGCTATTACTGAGTGACCTTTGATGAAGCACCTGTAGTAGTTGACCAGCCTAAGGAACGATCTCAACTCAGTGACCTTGGCTGGCGGTTGCCATTCCAGGATGGCATGTATCTTGCCTTCATCCATGCATATCCTGCCACCTCCCACTATGTGGCCAAGGAACGGGATCTCCTGCTGGGCGAATGAGCACTTCTCCCTCTTGACAAACAGCTTGTGCACCCGTAACACCTCGAACACCTGTCTCAAGTGGTCTACATGCTCTCCCAAAGTCTGGCTGTAGATCACAATGTCATCCAAATAAACCATAACAAACTGATCAAGGAATGACTGAAGTACCTTGTTCATAAGGGTGCAGAATGTTGCTGGGGCATTCGGGAGTCTGAAAGGCATCACCAAGAACTCATACGAACCATACCGAGTGACACATGCTGTCTTTGGCTCATCTCCCTCCACAATCCTGACTTGATAGTAGACTGACCTCAAATCCAGCTTGGTGACCACCTGCGCTTCCAAGTTGATCGAACAAGTCCGGAATGAGTGGGATGGGGTACTTGTTCTTGATGGTCAGCTTGTTCAAAGCCCGGTAGTCTATGCACAGCCGTAACAACCCATCATGCTTGCACTGAAATAGAACCGGTGCACCATAGGGTGCCTTCGACGGCCTGATAAAGCCAGCATCAACTAACTCTTTGAGCTACTTCCTTAACTCTTCCAACTCTGGTGGAGACATTCGGTAAGGGGCACTAGCTGGTGGCTTGGCCTCGAACACCAGCTCGATCTTCTGGCCCACCTCCCTTTTAGGTGGTAGCTTGCTAGGTAGCTTTATGGGCATCATATCACTAAAGGTCTTCAGCACCTTTAGCACCTCCAAGGGTGACTCAGTCTCTTTCTCTCTTGGCTTATCATATTTCAGGGCTGCCAAGAAGGTGTCTTCTTGTCTACTTACCGCCTTGGCAAATTGGATGGCTGACACCACCCGTGACCCAACTCCAGACCCTCTCCTCAATGGCACTAGGCATTGGCATCGTGCATCCAAGATGCAAACACAATCAGCAAAAGGCACTAGCTGGGCGTTAATCCGAACAAGGAAATCCAACCTAATCACAAACTCATAGTCATCGAGGGGTATTACCTCAATGGTCTCCTTGCCTTTCCAGTCTCTAAGCTACAACTCCACTCCCCGCGCTACTCCAATGGCTAGAAGTTCCTTGGAGTTCACCGTTTTGATGGTACCAGTCCTTTTCTGCACCTTTAGTCCGAGCTTCCGGGCTCTATCACCTGAAATAAAAAGATGTGAGGCACATGTGTCCACCAGTGCACTCACCTTCTGACCCGTAACCATCAGATCTATAAACATCCCCTTAAAGAGCATTTGAGATTTTATAGGTTTGCTGCCAGTAGCCATTAAAGTGTTTGAAATGGGGACACTTTTTTCAAACGGTCACAAAATCTTCTCCACTTCGAGTTTTTAGCTGAATTTTTTTGTGCATGCCAACAAAAATACAAGGATCACCTCTACCAAATTTGCGGATAAAACTCTTTCTAAAAAAATTTTCAAAAAATCCTGAACTGCAAAAAGTTTCAAAAATCGTGAAAAATAGAAAACGGGTCGTCTTGCCATGAAACTTCACATGAAGGCTTAGGGGACCATTGTATGAATTTACAAGCCATAAAAATGGCATTGGCATGGCAGAAATATGAAGATGTGCTTGAACCCACCTACAACCCGTTCGATCCCCAGCTTACACATCCTTGCCTCTATGGTCGGCTGAGCACCCGCACGCTCGTTTCATGGGTTGACTTAGGCATATGGAGTTCATCCCCAGTTTAAGCATACGAAGTTCATTCCCAGTCTAAGATTAAACTGGACCGAGGGTTACGATAGCAGGATCGACAGCACGCAGGGGGGACAAGGCCAATCCTCGGCTTGCGCATTCTGCCTCTCCGATCGGCCGAGCACCCGCACGTTCGTTTTGTGGGTTGGCTTAGGCATAGGGAGTTCATTCCATGTCTAAGCCCCAGCTGGACTGAGGGTTGTGGTAGTGGGACCAGCAGAATGCAGAGGAGGACCGGGCCGATCCCCGGCTTGTGCATTACGCCTCTCCAACCGGCTCAACACCCGCACGCTTGTTTCATGGGTTGACTTAGGCATATGGAGTTCATTCCCAGACTAAGATCTGACTGAACCGAGGGTTACGGCAGCAGGATCGATAGCACGCAGGGGGGATCAGGCCGATCCCTGGCTTGCACATTCTACCTCTCCGACCGACTGAGCGCCTGCACGCTCGTTTCGTGGGTTAGCTTAGGCTTACGGAGTTTATTCCATGTCTAAGCATACGGAGTTCATTCCCAGTCTAAGATCAAACCGGATCGAGGGTTACGGCAGCAGGACCAACAACAGGATTGGCAGCACACAGGGAGGGACCGGGCTGATCCCTGGCTTGTGCATTCTGCCTCTCCGACCGACTGAGCGCTTGCACGCTTGTTTTGTGGGTTGGCTTAAGTATACGAAGTTCATTCCATGTCTAAGCCCCAGTCGAACCGAGGGTTGTGGTAGCATGACCGGTAGCTGGATCGACAGCACGCAGAGGGGGACCGGGCTGATCCTCGTTTGTGCATTATGCCTCTCCGACTAGCCTTTCTGGTCGGTTGAGCGCCCGTATGCTCGTTTCGTGGGTTGACTTAGGCATACGAAGTTCATCTCCAATCTAAGCATGTGGAGTTCCTTCCCAGTCTAAGATTGGACCGAATCGATAGCATGTAGGGGGGATCAGGCCGATCCCCGGCTTGCGCATTCTGCCTCTCCGACCGACTGAGCACCCTACACTCTCGTTTTATGGGTTGGCTTAGGTATAGAGAGTTCATTCCATGTCTAAGCCCCAGCCAGACCGAGGGTTGTGGCAGCAAGATCGGCAACACGCAGGAGGGACCAGGCCGATCCCCGGCTTGCGCATTCTGCCTCTCCGATCGGCTGAGCGCTCGCATGCCCATTTCGTGGGTTGGCTTAGGTATAGGGAGTTCATTCCATGTCTAAGCCCCAGTCGAACTGAGGGTTGTGGCAGCGGGACCGACAACACGCAGAGGGGACCGGGCCGATCCCTGGCTTGCGCATTATGCCTCTTCGGCCGGCTCAGCACCCGCATGCTCATTTCATGGGTTGACTTATGCATACGGAGTTCATTCCCAGTCTAAGATCAGACCGGACTGAGGGTTACGGCAGTCGGATCGACAGCACGCAGGGGGGACCGAGCTGATCCTTGACTTGTGCATTCTGCCTCTCCGACCGACTGAGTGCCCGTATGCTCGTTTCGTAGGTTAGCCTAGGCATACAGAGTTCATTCCATGTCTAAGCCCCAGTCAGACCGAGGGTTGTGGCAGCGGGACTGGCAGCACGTAGAGGGGATTGGGTCGATCCCTGGCTTGCACATTATGCCTCTCCGGCCGGCTCAGTGCCCGCACGCTCATTTTATGGGTTGACTTAGGCATACGGAGTTCATCCCCAGTCTAAGCATACGAGTTCATTCCTAGTCTAAGATCGGATCGGACCGAGGGTTACGGCAGCAGAACCAGTAGCAGGATCGACAGCACACAGGGAAGGATCGGGCCGATCCTCGGCTTGTGCATTCTACCTCTCCAACCGGCTGAGCACCCGTGTCATGCCCTAGGCGGGCGCGCCAGGCACATCAGGTGCACCAACAGGCGAGCTAGAAGTTAAGGCCCTCAGACCAGGCATGCTGGCGGGTATCTGTGCGCAAAGCCTAGCAAACGAGTTCAGAACACCCGCCCAACTTGTAGGCCAGCCCGTGAGACCAAGGCCTGGCATACAAGCTGCCCGCACCACATCCAGAAGGGCCCAAGGTGCTGGACACACAAGGGAAGCTTCTGGAAGCAGGCAAGATCAGCTGGAGCATCCTGGCAGATTTGGTTGACCCTAAAAATCAGGAGTTAGCATCCTGATTGATTGTAATCTGTATAATCCCATGATTTTAGCCTTTATTCTAGGGATATGCCATTAAGTTGTAGCTGGAGCCTCAACTATAAATAGAGGGCTGCTCCACCCTCATTTGTACACCATCAAACACTTCTGTTTCAGTGAATACAAAAGCATTTCCAAAATTCTGTCTTCTTATCCTGTTTCTCTTTAACTTGCATAATCAGCCCTTCCCATTGTTCTAGTGCCGGCATGCTTGTGTTTTAGGCTGACTTAGGCATAAAGGAGGAGATTCCAAGCCTAAGGCCACATGGTTTCTGAGTCTAAGGTCGAAGCCCATGACAGTTGGTATCAGAGCGAGTTCGATTCTGTGTGTTTGTGTTGTGCAGGTTAGATCATGATTGAGGAGATGGCATCCCAAAGCGACGTTGCTAGCCAACAACCAGAGGCCCAGGAGCATGGGCGGGGAAGAGGCGAGAAAGCCAGTTCTAGAGATATCTGGTCTACCATGGACGGTAGGCTGGCCAAGGTAGAGGTGACCGTAGGCAACATGAGGGAGAAGCTTGAAGAGGTAGAGACTCACATTGCATCGCTAGACTCCATGGGGGAAGAGATCCAAAGTGAGCTGGAAGCTGCTTTCAACAAAGGCATGGACGTGTTCACCTAAAAGAATCAGACCTTAGAGGCTGAAGTGCTGACCTTGTGCGATGGCATAGAGGCCATGCACCAGCGGATGAGGAGCTTGCCAGTGAGCTCGTTGCTTGTAAGACTGCCATTGGGAATGGCATGTTTGCTGGAGTGTCCAAGTCCAGATTGGATGTCCCCAAGCCTAAGGAGTTTAAGGGGTCTAAGGTAGCCAAGGAAGTAGACAACTACCTATGGGGTATGGAGCAGTACTTCCAGGCCATGGGCATGCAAGACGAGGCGATAAAGGTAAGCACCGCTGCTATGTATCTCACTGATGTAGCCTTATTGTGGTGGAGGCACAGGTGTGATGGTGTCAGGCATGGGAGTGGCAAGATTGGAACCTGGGCAGAGTTCCAAAAGGAGTTCAGAGAATAATTTTACCCGGAGTATGCTGATGATGAGGCGCGGGCAAAGTTGTGTAGGCTGAGCCAGCAAAGGGACATAAGGGAGTATGTCCAAAAATTCTCTGAACTGATGCTACAGATCTTGGATCTAGGCGAGAAAGATGCCTTATTTGCTTTCATGGATGGGCTGAAGCCGTGGGTGAAGCATGAGCTACAAAGGAGAGGAGTTCATGACTTGGCTAAAGCTATGACTACTGTCGAGGCCTTGATAGAGTTCAAGCCTCTGAACAAGTTCGAGTCTACCAAGCCCAAGGGTAAGGGCAGGGACGATAGGGACCGAAAGAAGCAATCTAAGGGGAAGAACCATGACCGGGAGTCCAAGGATGGAGATCGAGACCGTTCAACCAAGGATGGCGAGAGGAAGCCACCAGTAGGCAAGTGGAAAGCAAAAGGGGACCGAGAGCCACTAGCATGCTACCTATGTGGAGGGAGCCACATAGCACCCAATTACCCGCAGAAGGGCAAACTGGCTGCTGTAGACAAGGAGTCTGATGAGGAGCCAGAGTCAGAGGCGGTAAAGCTTGGGTCGTTAGTGCTCAATGCTATCCAGAGTAAGGGGAGACGTAAGCCAAAGGGCTTGATGTTTACGGATCTAATGGTTGTGGGTCAAAAGGTGAGCGCATTGGTGGACACAGGTGCCTTACATCTTTTTATTTCAGGTGATAGAGCCCAGAAGCTCAGATTAAAGGTGCAGAAAGGGACTGGTACCATCAAAATGGTGAACTCCAAGGAGGTTCCAGCCATTGGAGTAGCACAGGGAGTGGAGTTGCAGCTTGGAGACTGGAAAGGCAAGGAGACCATAGAGGTAATACCCCTTGATGACTATGAATTTGTGATTGGGTTGGATTTCTTTGTTCGGATTAACGCCCTCTTTGTGCCTTTTGCTGATTGTGTTTGCATCTTGGATGCACGGTGCCAATGCCTAGTGCCATTGAGGAGAGGGTCTGGAGTTGGGTCACGGGTGGTGTCAGCCATCCAATTTGCCAAGGCGATAAGCAGATAAGAAGACACCTTCTTGGCAGCCCTGAAATATGATGAGCCAAGGGAGAAGGAGATCGAGTCACCCTTGGAGGTGCTAAAGGTGCTGAAGACCTTTAGTGATGTGATGCCTGCAAAGCTGCCTAGCAAGCTACCACCTAAGAGGGAGGTGGACCACAAGATCGAGCTGGTGTCCGAGGCCAAGCCACCAGCTAGAGCCCCTTACCGAATGTCTTCACCAGAGTTAGAGGAGTTGAGGAAGCAGCTCAAAGAGTTAGTTGATGCTGGCTTCATCAGGCCATCGAAGGTGCCCTATGGTGCACCGATTCTATTCCAACGCAAGCATGATGGGTCGTTGTGGCTGTGCATAGACTATCGAGCTTTGAACAAGCTGACCATCAAGAACAAGTACCCCATCCCACTCATTGCGGACTTGTTTGATCAACTTGGGAGTGTAAGGTGGTTCACCAAGCTGGATTTGAGGTCGGGCTACTATCAAGTCAGGATCGCGGAGGGAGATGAGCCAAAGACAGCATGTGTCACTCGGTATGGCTCGTATGAGTTCTTGGTGATGCCTTTCAGACTCACGAACGCTCCAGCAACATTCTGCACCCTTATGAACAAGGTACTTCAGTCGTTCCTTGATCGATTTGTTATGGTTTATTTGGATGACATTATGATCTACAGCTAGATTTTGGGAGAGCATGTAGACCACTTGAGACAGGTGTTTGAGGTGTTGCGGGTGCACAAGCTGTTTGTCAAGAGGGAGAAGTGCTCATTCGCCCAGCAGGAGATCTCGTTCCTAGGCCACATAGTGGGAGGTGGCAGGATACGCATGGATGAAGGCAAGATACACACCACCCTGGAGTGGCAACCGCCAGCCAAGGTCACTGAGTTGAGATCATTCCTTGGGCTGGTTAACTACTACAAGTGCTTCATCAAAGGTCACTCAGCAATAGCCACGCCATTGACTGACTTGCTCAAGAAAGGGAGAGCATGGGAGTGGAGTGCAGGGTGCCAAGAAGCCTTCATAGGTTGAAGCGGGCTGTGACCAAGAAGCCAATCTTGGCCTTGCCAGACCATGCCAAGCCGTATGAGGTACATACGGATGCATCAGACTTTGCCATAGGGGGTGTGTTGATGCAGGAGGGACGTCCAGTCACGTTCGAGAGCATGAAGCTAAATGAGACTGAACGCAAGTACACGGTCCAAGAGAAGGAGATGACTGCAGTGGTACACTGCTTGCGCACTTAGCGCCATTACCTGTTGGGGTCGAGGTTCGTGGTGAGGACGGACAATGTGGCGACCAGCTACTTCCAGACGTAGAAAAAGCTGTCCCTCAAGCAGGCGAGATGGCAAGATTTTCTTGCAGAATTTGATTTTCAGATGGAGTACAAGCCAGGACGGGCGAACCTAGTGGCAAACACCTTGAGCAGAAAGGCTAACCTTGCTGCCATTAGCCAACCAGAGGGGTCATTGGTGCCGCGCATCAAGAAGGGACTTACGCATGATCCTACAGCCAAGGCTTTGATGGAGTACGCCCAGCAAGGTAAGACTAGGCGATTTTGGTTGCAGGATTGGTTGTTGTACACCAGGGGTAGTAGACTGTTTGTACCGTAGCATGGGAAACTCCGCAAGGAAGTTTTACAAGAATGCCATGATTCAAGATGGGCTGGACACCCCGGAATGAGTTGCACCCTGACGCTGATCGATGACTGGTACTACTGGCCGCACATGAAGGATGATGTGGAGGCCTATGTGAAGACTTGTCTTGTGTGTTAATAGGACAAGGTGGAGCTCAAGAAACCAGGGGGTCTCTTAGAGCCATTGCCAATGCCAGAGCGACCATGGGAGAGTGTTTCTCTGGACTTTATAGTCAGTCTACCCAAAGCAGAAGGGTTTGGAAGCATCATGGTAGTGGTGGACAGGTTTTCCAAGTATGGAATCTTCATTCCAGCAACCAAGGAGTGCCCAGTCGAGGAGGCAGCTCGATTGTTCCTGAAGAACATGGTTAAGTACTGGGAGTGCCGAGGACCATTGTTAGTGATCGGGACGGGCGTTTCACGGGCAGGTTCTGGACTGAGTTGTTCAAGCTGTTGGGGTCAGACTTGAACTTTTCCACCAGCATGCATCCACAGACCGATGGGCAGACAGAGCGAGTAAATGGACTATTGGAGATCTACCTCAGGCACTATGTGAGTGCCACACAAAGGGACTGGCCAAAGCTGCTAGATATTGCGCAGTTTTCCTACAACTTGCAAAGGAGTGAGGTAACGAACCAGAGCCCATTTGAGGTTGTGACAGGGCAACAACCACTAACACCTGGTTCGATTGCTGCAGGTTATACAAAGCTGAATCTAGTAGCATACAAGTTTGCCAAGGCATGGCAGGAGCAAACTGACTTGGCCAGAGTTTGTCTACACAAGGCGGCCAAGAGGTCGAAGAAGTGGGCAGACCAGAATAGGCGGGACGTGCAGTTCCAGGTTAGAGACTTGGTGTTGGTGAAGCTGCATCCCATTGTGCACCATATGGGGCTGCACAAAGGCCTAGTCCAGAGGTATGACCTTTCTAAGTAGTCAAGAGGGTAGGCAAGGTTGCCTACAAGCTGGATATGCCACCCAAGCTGAGGGTACACCCGGTGTTCCATGTGAGCATGCTCAAGCCAATGAGGGAGATCCAGGATGGGCAGAGTCAAAGCGTTCACCATTGGGAGCAAAGGCCTCATATGAGAAGGAGGTCCATGACATCATAGCTGATCGAGAGGTGAGACGAAAGAATTATCAGCCAAGACAAGAGTACTTGGTGTGCTGGAAGGGACTTCTAGATAGTGAGACGAGCTGGGAACCAACAGATGACTTATGGTAGTTCAGGGACCAGATCAGGCAGTACCATGCAGAAGACACAATGAGGGCGTTGCGTAATTAGGTGGGGGAGAATGTCACACCCTGGGCGGGCACGCCAGGCACATCAGGTGCACCAGCAGGCGAGCCAGAGGTTAAGGCCTTGCAGACCAGGCGTGCTGGCGGGTATCTGTGCATAAAGCCTAGCAAACGAGTTCAAAATGCCCACCCAACTTGCAGGCCAGCCCGTGAGACCAAGGCCTGGCATACAAGATGCCCGCACCACATCCAGAAGGGCCCAAGGTGCTGGACACGCAAGGGAAGCTTCTGGAAGCAGGCAGGATCAGCTAGAGCATCCTGGCAGATTTGGTTGACCCTGAAAATCAGGAGTTAGCATCCTAATTGATTGTAATCTGTATAATCCCATGATTTTAGCCTTTATTCTAGGGATATGCCATTAAGTTGTAGCTGGAGCCTCAATTACAAATAGAGGGCTACTCCACCCTCATTTGTACACCATCAAACACTTATGTTTCAGTGAATACAAGAGCATTTCCAGAATTCTGTCTTCTTATCCTATTTCTCTTTAACTTGCGTAATCAGCCCTTCCCATTGTTCTAGTGCCTGCACGCTTGTGTTTTAGGCTGACTTAGGCATAAAGGAGGAGATTCCAAGCCTAAGGCCACATAGTTTCTGAGTCTAAGGTCGGAGCCCGTGACACTCGCACGATCATTTTGTGGGTTGGCTTAGGCATACGGAGTTCATTCCATGTCTAAGTCCTAGCCGGACTGAGGGTTGTGGCAGCAGGACCGACAGCGGGATCGGCAGCACGCAGAGGGGGATCAAGCTAATCCTTGGCTTGCGCATTCTGCCTCTCCGATCGGCTGAGCGCCTGCACGCTCATTTCGTGGGTTGACTTAGGCATACGGATTCATCCCCAGTCTAAGCATACGGAGTTCATTCCCAGTCTAAGATCAAATCGGACCGAGGGTTGCGGCAACAGGATCAGCAGCATGCAGGGGGGACTGGGCCGATCCTCGGCTTACGCATTCTACCTTTCTGACCGGTTGAGTGCCCGCACGCCCATTTCGTGGGTTGGCTTAGGCATAGGGAGTTCATTCCATGTCTAAGCCCCAGCCAGATTGAGGGTTGTGGTAGTGAGACCAGCAGCACACAGAGGGAGACCGGGTCGATCCTCGACTTACGCATTATGCCTCCTCGGTCGGCTCAGCACCCGTATGCTCGTTTCATGGGTTGACTTATGCATACGGAGTTCATTCCTAGTCTGAGATCAGATCGGACCGAGGGTTATGGCAGCAGGATTGATAGCACACAGGGGGGACCAGGTCGATCCTCAGCTTGCGCATTCTGCCTCTCCAGCTGGCTGAGCGACCGCACGCTCGTTTCATGGGTTGGCTTAGGCATACGGAGTTCATTCCATGTGTAAGCCCTGGTCGGAGTGACGGTTGTGGCAGCAGGACTGGTAGCGGGATCGGTAGCACGCAGAGGGGGATCGAGTTGATCCCCGGCTTTCGCATTATGCCTCTCTGGCCGGCCTCTTCGGTCGGCTGAGCACCCGCACGCTCATTTCGTAGGTTGACTTAGGCATACGGAGTTCATCCTCAGTCTAAGCATATAGAGTTCATTCCCAGTCTAAGATCAGACCGAACTGGCATTGCGACAACAGGATCGACAGCACAGAGGGGGGGACCAGGCCGATCCCTAGCTTGCACATTCTGCCTCTCTGATCGGCTGAGTGCCCGCATGCTTGTTTCATGGGTTGGCTTAGGCATACGGAGTTCATTCCATGTCTAAGCATACGAAGTTCATTCCCAGTCTAATATTTTGAGCCACAGTGCACATACTGGGCTCGGGCATGTATTGGTGCCGCATTTTTTTTACTCGAGGCACCATCACAGGAGCATCGTCGGAGCATCACCGGAGAGCCTAACCGGCGGCATTGGGGGTTCCAACGATTAGGGGGGCCGGGGGGTGTGTGCGCATGATGTGTGATGGGTGCTAGTACTTGGCCCTTATATTGGCCCCCTATCCCTTATCAAACCTCGAGAACTCACACCCCCTTAAAGAGCATTTGAGATTTTATAGGTTTGCTGCCAGTAGCCATTAAAGTGTCTGAAATGGGGACACTTTTTTCAAACGGTCACAAAATCTTCTCCACTTCGAGTTTTTAGCTGAATTTTTTTGTGCTTGCCAACAAAAATACAAGGATCATCTCTACCAAATTTGGGGACAAAACTCTTTCTAAAAAAGTTTTCAAAAAATCCCAAACTGTAAAAAGTTTCAAAAATCATGAAAAATAGAAAAATGGGTTGTCTTGCCGCAAAACTTCACATAAAGGCTTAGGGGACCATTGCATGAAGTTACAAGCCATAAAAATGGCATTGGCATGGCAGAAATATGAAGATGTGTTTGAACCCACCTACCACCCATTCGATCCCCGGCTTGCGCATCCTGCCTCTCTAGTCGGCTGAGTGTTCGCATGCTCGTTTCATGGGTTGACTTAGGCATAAGGAGTTCATCCCTAGTCTAAGCATACGGAGTTCATTCCTAGTCTAAGATCGGACTGGATCGAGGGTTGTGGTAGTAGGATCAGCAGAATGCAGGGGGGACTGGGTCGATCCCCAGCTTGCGCATTCTGCCTCTCCAGCCGATTTAGTGCCCTTACGCCCGTTTCGTGGGTTGGCTTAGGCATACGGAGCTCATTCCATGTCTAAGCTTTAGCCGGACTGAGGGTTGTGGCAGCGGGATCGGTAGCACGTAAAGGGAGATTGGGTCGATCCTCGGCTTGTGCATTATGCCTTTTCGGCCGGCTCAACGCCCGAACGCTCATTTCGTGGGTTGACTTAGGCATACGGAGTTCATTCCCAGTCTAAGATCAAACTAGACCGAGTGTTGCGATAGCAGGATCGACAGCATGCAAGCGGGATCGGGTCGGCCCCCGGCTTGCGCATTCTGCTTCTCCAGCCGACTGAGCGCCCGCACGCTCGTTTCGTGGGTTGGCTTGGGCATACGAAGTTCATTCCATGTCTAAGCCCCAGTCGGACCGAGGATTATGGCAGCAGGACTGACAACGGGATCGGTAGCACGTAAGGGGGACCGGGCTGATCCTCGGCTTGCGCATTATGCCTCTTCGACCGGTTGAGTGCCCGCACGCTCGTTTTGGGTTGACTTAGGCATACGGAGTTCATCCCCAATGTAAGCATACGGAGTTCATTCATAGTCTAAGATCGGACCAGACCGAGGGTTACGGCAGCAGGATCGGCAGTACGCAGGGGGGACCAGGTCGATCCCCAGCTTGCGCATTCTGCCTCTCTGGCCGGTTGAGCACCCGCACGCCTGTTTCGTGGGTTGGCTTAGGCATAGGGAGTTCATTCCATGTCTAAGCCCCAGTCGGACCGAGGGTTGTGGCAGCGGGACTGACAGCACACAGAGGGGGATCGAGCCGATCCCTGGCTTTTGCATTATGCCTTTTCGGCTGGCTTAGTGTTCGAACGCTTGTTTCATGCGTTGACTTAGACATAAGGAGTTCATTCCCAGTCTAAGATCAGACTGGACTGAGTGTTGCAGCAGTAGTATCGAAAGCACGTAGGGGGGATCGGGTCGGTCCTCGGCTTGCGCATTCTACCTCTCCGATCGACTGAGCACCCGCATGCTCGTTTCATGGGTTGGCTTAGGCATACGGAGTTCATTCCATGTCTAAGCCCCAGCCGATCCGACGGTTGTGGTAGTAGGACTGGCAGTGGGATCGGCAGCATGCAGAGGGGGACTGGGCTTATCCTCGGCTTGTGCATTATGCCTCTCCGACCAGCCTCTCCAGCCGGCTGAGCGCCCGTACGTTCATTTTGTGAGTTGACTTAGGCATACGTAGTTCATCCCCAGTCTAAACATATGGAGTTCATTCCTAGTCTAAGATTGTACCGGACCAAAGGTTGCGGCAGCACGTAGAAGGGGACCGAGATGATCCCCGAATTATGTATTCTGCCTCTCCGACCAACTAGGCACCCGCACGTTCATTTCGTGGGTTGGCTTAGGCATACGGAGTTCATTCCATATCTAAGCATACGGAGTTCATTCCCAGTGTAAGAGGTTGAGCCACGGTGCACATGCTGGGCTGGGGCATGTGCTGGTGCTACATTTTTTTCACCCGGGGCACTATCGTCGGAGCATCGTCGGAGTGCCTAACCGACGGCATTGGGGGTTCCGGTGATTGGGGGGTCGGGGGGTGTGCGCACATGATGTGCAATGGGTGCTGGTACTTGGCCCTTATATTGGCCCCCTATCCCTCATCAAACTTTGAGAACTCACACCCCCTTAAAGAGCATTTAAGATTTTATAGGTTTGCTGCCAGTAGCCATTAAAGTGTCTGAAATGGGGACACTTTTTTCAAATGATCACAAAATCTTCTCCACTTCGAGTTTCTAGCCAAAATTTTTTGTGCAATCCAACAAAAATACAAGGATCATCTCTACCAAATTTGGGGACAAAAATCTTTCTAAAAATTTTTTAAAAAATCACGAATCACAAAAAGTTTAGAAAATTGTGAAAAATAGAAAATGGGTCGTGTTGCCACAAAACTTCACATGAAGGCTTGGGGGACCATTGTATGAATTTACAAGCCATAAAAATGGCATTGGGATGGCAGAAATATGAAGATGTGCTTGAACCCACCTACCACCCGTTCGATCCCCGGCTTTCGCTTCCTACCTCTCTGGTCGACTGAGCGTCCGCACACTTGTTTTGTGGGTTGACTTAGGCATACAGAGTTTATCCCCAGTCTAAGCATACGTAGTTCATTCCCAGTCTAAGATCGGACTAGACTGAAGGTTGCGACAGTAGGATCGGCAGACGCAGAGGGGAACTGGCCGTCCCCCGGACTTATGAATCTGCCTCTCGGTCGGCTGAGCGCCCCACCCTCCGTTGCATGGGTGGCTTAGGCATAGGGAGTTCATCCCATGTCTAAGCCCTAACCAGATCAAAGGTTGTGGACAGCGGGACCGACAGCACGCATAGTGGGAATCGGGTCGATCCCTCTGCTTTGCACATTATGCCTCCTCCGACTGGCTCAGCACCTGAATGCTGTTTTGTGGTTCATTTAGGCATTACGAGTTTCATTCCCATCTATATCAGATCAGACGAGGTTGCACCAGCAAGATCGACAGTACACAGCAGACCAAAGTCGGTCCCTGGCTTAGCGCATACTGCCTCTTCCAGCGACTGAGCGCCACCGCCACGCTCGTTTCATGGGTTGGCTTAGGCATACAGAGTTCATTCCAGGTATAAGCATACGGAGTTCATTCCCCGTCTAAGATCAGACCGGACCGAGGCTTGCGACAGCAAGACCAGCAGCAGGATCGACAGCACACAGGAGGGATCGGGCTGATCCCCAGCTTGCGCATTTTGCCTCTCCGGCCGACTGAATACCCGTATGCTCGTTTCATGGGTTGACTTAGGCATACGGAGTTCATCCACAATCTAAGCATATGGAGTTCATTCCTAGTCTAAGATCAGACCGAACCGAGGGTTGCGACAATAGGATCGGCAGCACGAAGGTGGGATCGACCCGATCCCCGGCTTGCGCATTTTGCCTCTCCGACCGGCTAAGCGCCTGCACGCCCGTTTCATGGGTTGACGGAGGCATAGGGAGTTCATTCCATGTCTAAGCCCTAGCCAGACCGAGGGTTGTGGCAGTGGGACCAGCAGCACGTAGAGGGGGACCGGGCCGATCCCTGGCTTGCGCATTCTGCCTCTTTAGCCGGCTGAGCGCCTACACGCTCATTTCGTGGGTTAGCTTAGGCATACGGAGTTCATTCTATGTCTAAGCATACGGAGTTCATTCCCAGTCAAAGAGTTTGAGCCATGGTGCACATGCTGGGCTCGGGCATGTGCTGGTGCCACATTTTTTTCGCGCGGGCACCATCGTCGGAGCATCGTCGGAGAGCCTAACTGATGGCATTGGGGCTTTCGGGCATTGGGAGGGCCGGGGGGTGTGCGCACATGATGTGCGATTGGTGCTGGTACTTGGTCCTTATATTGGCCCCCTATCCCTCATCAAACCTCGAGAACTCACACCCCTTTAAAGAACATTTGAGATTTTATAGGTTTGCTGCCAGTAGCCATTAAAGTGTCCGAAATGGGGACACTTTTTTCAAACGGTCACAAAATCTTCTCCACTTCGAGTTTTTAGCTGAATTTTTTTATGCATGCCAACAAAAATACAAGGATCACCTCTACCAATTTTGGGGAGAAAAATCTTTCTAAAATAATTTCAAAAAATCCCAAACCGCAAAAAGTTTCAAAAATTATGAAAAATAGAAAATGGGTCGTCTTGCCATGAAACTTCACATGAAGGCTTAGGGGACCATTGTATGAATTTACAAGCCATAAGAATGGCATTGGCATGGAAGAAATATGAAGATGTGCTTGAACCCACTTACCACCAGTTCGATCCCCGGCTTGCACATCCTGCCTCTCTGGTCGGCTGAGCGTCCGCACGCTCGTTTCATGGGTTGACTTAGGCATACGGAGTTCATCCACAGTCTAAGCATACAGAGTTCATTCCTAGTCTAAGATCGGACCGGATCGAGGGTTGTAGTAGCAGGACCAGCCGTAGGATCGGCAGCACGTAGGGGGGGACCGAGTCGATCCCCAGCTTTCGTATTTTGCCTCTTCGATCGACTGAACGCCCGCTTGCTCGTTTCGTGGGTTGACTTTGGCATACGGAGTTCATCCCCAGTCTAAGCATACGGAGTTCATTCCCAGTATAAGAGTTTGAGCCACGGTGCACATGCTAGGCTCGGGCATGTACTGGTGCCACATTTTTTTCACTCGGGGTACCATCGTCGGAGCAACGCCAGAGAGCGTAACCGGTGACATTAGGGGTTCCGACGATTGGGGGGGCCGGGGGGTGTGCGCACATGATGTGCAATGGGTGCTGGTACTTGGCCCTTATATTGGCCCCCTATCCCTCACCAAACCTCAAGAACTCACACCCCCTTAAAGAGCATTTGAGATTTTATAGGTTTGCTGCCAGTAGCCATTAAAGTGTCTGAAATGGGGAAACTTTTTTCAAATGGTCACAAAATCTTCTCCACTTCGAGTTTTTAGCTGAATTTTTTTGTGCATGCCAACAAAAATAAAAGGACAACCTCTACCAAAATCTCGAACCATAAAAAGTTTCAAAAATCATGAAAAATAGAAAACGGGTTGGCTTGCCATGAAACTTCACATGAAGGCTTAGGGGACCATTGTATGAATTTACAAGCCATAAAAATGGCATTGGCATGGCAGAAATATGAAGATGTGCATGAACCCACCTACCACCGTTCGATCCAATGCTTGCGCATCCAGCCTCTCTGGTCGGCTGAGCGTCCGCACACTCGTTTCATGGGTTGACTTAGGCATACAGAGTTCATCTCTAGTCTAAGCATACGGAGTTCATTCCCAGTCTAAGATTGGATCGAATCGAGGGTTGCGGTCGCAAGATCGGTAGCACGTAAGGGGGATCGGGCCGATCCCTGGCTTGCCCATTCTGCCTTTCTGACCAGCTAAGTGCCCGCAAGCCCATTTCGTGGGTTGGCTTAGGCATAGGGAGTTCATTCCATGTCTAAGCCCCAGCCGGACTGAGGGTTGTGGTAGCGGGACCGACATCACATAAAGGAGGACCTGGCCGATCCCTGACTTGCGCATTAAGCCTTTTCAGCCTGTTCAGCACCTGCACGCTCGTTTTATGGGTTGACTTAGGCATACAGAGTTTGTTCCTAGTCTAAGATCAGACCGGACTGAGGGTTGCGGCAGCAGGATCGACAGCATGCTGGGGGCAACCGGGTCGATCCTGGCTTATGCATTTTGCCTCTCCGATCGGTTGAGCGCCCGCACGCTCATTTCATGGGTTGGCTTAGGCATACGATGTTCATTCCATGTCTAACCATATGGAGTTCATTCCCAGTCTAAGATCGGACTAGACCGAGGGTTGCGGCAGGAGGACCAACAGCAGGATTGTCAGCACATAGGGGGGATCGGGCTGATCCCTAGCTTGCGCATTCTACCTCTATAGCCGACTGAGTGTTCGTACGCTCGTTTCATGGGTTGGCTTAGGCATACGTAGTTTATTCCATGTCTAAGGGCCAGTTGGACCAAGGATTGTGGCTGCAGGACCGGCAGCAGGTTTGATAGCACGTAGAGGGGATTAGGCTGATCCCTAGCTTGCGTATTATGCCTATCCGACCGGTTAAACACTCGTATGCTCGTTTTGTGGGTTGACTTAGGCATACAGAGTTTATCCCCAATCTAAGCATACGGAGTTCATTCCCAGTCTAAGATCAGATTGGATTGAGGGTTACGGTAGTAGGATCAGTAGCACGTAGGGGGGATCGAGCCAGTCCCCGGCTTACGCATTCTGCCTCTCTGACCAGCTGAGCACCCGTACGCCCGTTTCATGGGTTGGCTTAGGTATAGGGAGTTAATTCCATGTCTAAGCCCCAGTCGAACCGAAAGTTGTGGCAACAGGACCGACAGCACACAAAAGGGGACCGGGCCGATCCCTGGCTTGGCATTATGCCTCTCCGGCTGGCTCAGTGCTCGTACGCTTGTTTCGTGGTTTGACTTAGGCATACGGAGTTCATTCCTAGTTTAAGATCGAAAAGGACCGAGGGTTACTGTAGCAAGATCGGCAGCACGCATGGGGGGAATGGGCTGATCCCCGACTTGCGCATTCTGCCTCTTCGGTCGGCTAAGTGCCTGCACGCTCGTTTCATGGGTTGGCTTAGGCATACGGAATTCATTCAATGTCTAAGCATACGGAGTTCATTCCCAGTCTAAGAATGGATCGGACCGAGGGTTACAACAGTAGGACCAGTAGCAGGATCGACAGTGCACAGGGGGGGACAAGGTCGATCCCTGGCTTACGCATTCTACCTCTCCGATCGGCCTCTCTGATCGGCTGAGCACCCATATGCTCATTTCATTGGTTGGCTTAGGCATACGGAGTTCATTCCATGTCTAAGCATACGGAGTTCATTCCCAGTCTAAGATTGGATCAGACTGAGGGTTGCGGTAGCGGGACCAGAAGCAGGATCGACAGCACGCAGGGGGACCAGGCCGATCCCCAGCTTGCGCATTCTACCTCTCTAGCCGGTTGAGCGCCCGCACACCCGTTTCGTGGGTTGGCTTAGGCATAGGGAGTTCATTCCATATCTAAGCCCCAGTCGGACCCAGGGTTGTGGTAGTGGGATCGACAGCACACAGAGAGGGATCGGGCCGATCCTTGGTTTACGCATTATGCCTCTCCGGTCGGCTCAGCGCTCGAACGCTCATTTCGTGGGTTAACTTAGGCATACAGAGTTCATCCCTAGTCTAACCATACGAAGTTCATTCCCAATCTAAGATTGGATCAGACCGAGGGTTGCGGCAGTAGGATCGACAGCACGTAGGGGGGACCGAGTCGATCCTCGACTTGTGCATTCTGCCTCTCCGGTCGGCTGAGCGCCCGTATGCCCATTTTGTGGGTTGGCTTAGGCATAGGGAGTTCATTCCATTTCTAAGCCTCAGTCAGACCGAGGTTGTGGCAGCGGGACCGGTAGTACACAGAAAGGGACTGGTCCAATCCCCAGCTTGTGCATTCTACCTCTCCGATCGGTTGAGCGCCCGTACGTTCATTTTGTGGTTTGGCTTAGGCATACAGAGTTCATTCCATTTCTAAGCATACGGAGTTCATTCCAGTCTAAGAGTTTGAGCCATGGTGCACATGCTGGGCTCAGGCATGTGCTGGTGCAGCATTTTTTTCGCTTGGGGCACCATCGTCGGAGCATCGCCGGAGAGCCTAACCGGCGGCATTGGGGGTTCTGGCGATTGGGGGGCCGGGGGGTGTGCGCACATGATGTGTGATAGGTGCTGGTACTTGGCCCTTATATTGGCCCCCTATCCCTCATCAAACCTCGAGAACTCACACCCCTTTAAAGAGCATTTGAGATTTTATAGGTTTGCTGCCAGTAGCCATTAAAGTGTCTAAAATGGGGACACTTTTTTCAAATGGTCATCCTCTTCACTTCGAGTTTTTAGCTGAATGCTTTTGTGCATGCCAACAAAAATACAAGGATCACCTCTACCAAATTTGGGGACAAAACTCTTTCTAAAAAAATTAAAAAAAATCCAGAACCGTAAAAAGTTTTAAAAATCATGAAAAATAGAAAACGGGTCGTGTTGCCGTGAAACTTCACATGAAGGCTTAGGGGACCATTGTATGAATTTACAAGCCATAAAAATGGCATTGGCATGGTAGAAATATGAAGATGTGCTTGAACCCACCTACTACCCATTCGATCCCCGGCTTGCGCATCCTGCCTCTCTGGTCGGTGAGCGTCCGCACGCTCGTTTCGTGGGTTGACTTAGACATACGGAGTTCATCCCCAGTCTAAGTATACGAAGTTCATTCCCAATCTAAGATCGAACCGGACCGAGGGTTGCGGTAGCAGGATCAGCAGCCGCAGGAGGGACCGGGGCTGATCCTCAACTTGCCGCATTTACCTCTTCGGTCTGGCTGTGCGCCCCGCCACGTCCGTTTCGGGGTTGGATTAGGCATAGGGAGTTCATTTCCATGTTCTAAGCGCCCAGCTGTGCTGAGGGTTGTGGCAGCAGGACCGTAGCACGCAGAGGGGGACCGGGCCGATCCTCGGCTTATGCATTATGGCCTCGTTCGGCCAGTTGAGCGACCGTACCGATCGGTTTCGTGGGTTTAACTTAGGCATACATAGTTCATCCCTAGTCTATGCATACAAAGTTCATTCCCAGTCTAAGATCAGATCGGACTAAGGGTTGTGGCAGCAAGATCGACAGCACGCAAGGGGGATCGAGCCGATCCTCGACTTGCGCATTCTGCCTCTTCGATCGGTTGAGCACCCGCACGCTTGTTTCGTGGGTTGGCTTAGGCATATGGAGTTCATTCCATTACTAAGCATACGGAGATCATTCCCAGTCTAGGATCGGATCGGACTGAGGGTTGCGACAGCAGGACCAGCAACAAGATCGACAGCACGTAAGAGGGACCAGGTCGATCCTTGGCTTGTGCATTCTGCCTCTCCAACCGACCTCTCCGGTCAACTAAGCGCCCACACGCTCATTTTATGGGTTGACTGAGGCAAATGAAGTTCATCCCCAGTCTAAGCATATGGAGTTCATTCCCAGTCTAAGATCAGACCAGAATGAGGGTTGCTGCAGTAGGATCGGTAGCACGTAGGGGGTACCGGGCTAGTCCCTGGCTTGTGCATTCCGCATCTCCGATCGGTTGAGCGCCCGCAAGCCCGTTTCATGGGTTGGCTTAGGCATAGGGAGTTCATTCCATGTCTAAGCCCCAGTCGGACTGAGGGTTGTGGCAGCGGGACCGACAGCATGTAGAGGGGGACCAGGTCGATCCCCAACTTGCGCATTATGCCTCTTCAATAGGCTCAGCACCTGCACGCTCGTTTCATGGATTGACTTTGGCATACGGAGTTCATTCCCAGTCTAAGATCAGACCAAACCGAGGGTTGTGACAGCAGGATCGACAGCACGCAGGGGGGGACCAGGTCAGTCCCTGGCTTACGCATTCTGCCTCTCCGACCGACTGAGCACCCGCACGCTCATTTGGTGGGTTGGCTTAGGCATACGGAGTTCATTCAATGTCTAAGCCCCAGCCAGACCGAGGGTTGTGGCAGCAGGACCGGCAGCGGGATCGACAACACGCATAGGGGGACCGGGCTAATCTGTGGCTTGCACATTATGCCTCTTCGGTCGGCCTCTCCGACCGACTGAGTGCTCATTTCAAATCGTAAAAAGTTTCAAAAATTGTGAAAAATAAAAAACGGGTCGTCTTGCCACTAAACTTCACATGAAGGCTTAAGGGACCATTGTATGAATTACAAGCCATAAAAATAGCATTGGCATGGCAGAAATATGAAGATGTGCTTGAACCCACCTACCACCCATTTGATCCCCGGCTTGCGGATCTGCCTCTTTTGTCGGTTGAGCGCCCGCATGCTCGTTTTGTGGGTTAAGATAGGCATACGGTGTTCATCCCCAGTCTAAGCATATGGAGTTCATTCCCAGTCTAAGATCAGACCGGACTGAGGGTTGTGGCAGTAAGATCGGTAGCATGCAGGGGGACCGGGCAGATCCCCAGCTTGCGTATTCTGCCTCTCCGACCGGCTGAGCACTCGCACACCCGTTTCGTGGGTTGGCTTAGGCGTAGGGAGTTCATTCCATGTCTAAGCCCCAACCGGACAGAGGGTTGTGGTAGCGGGACCGACAGCACGTAGAGGGGGATCAGGCTGATCTTCGGCTTACGCATTTTGCCTCTCCGACCGGCTCAGCTCCTGCACGCTCATTTCGTGGGTTGACTTAGGCATACGGAGTTCATTCCCAGTCTAAGATCAGACCAGACCGAGGGTTGCGGTAGCAGGATCCACATCACGCAGGGGAGGAACAGGCCAGTCCCTGACTTATGCATTCTGCCTCTCCGGTCGATTGAACGCCCGCACGCACGCTCGTTTCATGGGTTGGCTTAGGCATACGGAGTTCATTCCATTTCTAAGCATACAGAGTTCATTCCCAATCTAAGATCAGACCGGACCGAGGGTTGCGACGGTAGGACCAGCTGCAGGATCGACAGCATAAAGGAAGGGACCGGGTCGATCCCCGGCTTGGGCATTCTGCCTCTTTGGTTGGCTGAGCCCCCGTACGCATACGGAGTTCATTCCATGTCTAAGCCCTAGCCGAATCAAGGGGTGTAGTAGCAGGACCAGCAGTGGGATCAGCAGCATGCAGAGAGGGACTGGGTTGATCACTGGCTTGCTCATTATGCCTCTCCGACCGACCTTTTCGACAGATTGAGCGCCCGCACGCTCGTTTCATGGGTTGACTTAGGCATACGGAGTTCATCCCTAGTCTAAGCATACGGAGTTCATTCCCAGTCTAAGATCAGACCGGACTGAGGGTTGCGGCAGCAGGATTGACAGCACGCAGGGCGGACCAGGCCAATCCTCGGCTTATGCATTCTGCCTCTCTGGTCAGCTGAGCGTCTGCAGGCCCGTTTCATAGGTTGCTTAGGCATAGAGAGTTCATTCCATGTCTAAGCCCCAGCAGGACTGAGGGTTGTGGTAGCGGGACCAGTAGCACGTAGAGGGGGACCGGGCCAATCCTCGACTTACACATTATGCCTCTTCGACTGGCTCAGTGCCCGCACGCTCATTTCGTTGGTCGACTTATGCATGCGAAGTTCATTCCTAGTCTAAGATCAGACCAAACTGAGGGTTGCGATAGTAGGATCGACAACACGTAAGGGGGATCGGGTCGATCCCTGGCTTGTGCATTCTGCCTCTCCGACTGGCTGAGCACCCGCACATTCGTTTCATGGGTTGGTTTAGGCCTACGGAGTTCAATCCATGTCTAAGCATACGGAGTTCCTTCCCAGTCTAAGATTTTGAGCCACGGTGCACATGCTGGGCTCGGGCATACATTTTTTTTGCCTGGGGCACCATCATCGGAGCATCATCGAAGAGCGTAACCGGCAGCATTGGGGGTTCCAGCCTTGGGGTCACCGGGGGGTGTGCGCACATGATGTGCGATGGGTGCTGGTACTTGGCCCTTATATTGTCCCCCTATCCCTCATCAAACCTCGAGAACTCACACCCCCTTAAAGAGCATTTGAGATTTTATAGGTTTGCTGCCAGTAGCCATTAAAGTGTCTGAAATGAGGACACTTTTTGCAAATGGTCACAAAATCTTCTCCACATCGACTTTTAGCTGAAGTTTTTTGTGCATGCCAACAAAAATACAAGGATCACCTCTACCAAATTTAGGGACAAAACTCTTTCTAAAAAAATTTTAAAAAATCCCGAACCGTTAAAAGAACCGTAAAAAATCCCCGGCTTGTGCAGTGTTCCTCTCCGGCCGGCTAAGCGCCCCCACACCCGTTTCGTGGGTTGGCTTAGGCATAGGGAGTTCATTCTATGTCTAAGCCCTAGTCGAACAAAGAGTTGTGGCAGCAGGACTGACAGCACGCAGTGGGGGACCGGGGCGATCCCCGGCTTGCGTATTTTACCTCTCCGGTCGGCTGAGCGCCCGTACGCTCGTTTCATGGGTTGGCTTAGCCATACGGAGTTCATTCCATGTCTAAGCATACAGAGTTCATTCCCAGTCTAAGATTTTGAGCCATGGTGCACATGTTGGGCTCGGGCATGTGCTGGTACCACATTTTTTTTGCCCGGGGCACCATCACCAGAGCATCGTCGAAGAGCCTAACCGACGACATTGGGGGTTCTGACGATTGTGGTGGCCGGGGGGTGTGCGCACATGATGAGCGATGGGTGCAGGTACTTGGCCCTTATATTGGCCCGCTATCACTCATCAAACCTTCGAAACTCACACCCCCTTAAAGAGCTTTTGAGATTTTATAGGTTTGCTACCAGTAGCCATTAAAGTGTCTAAAATGGGGACACTTTTTTCAAATGGTCACAAAATCTTCTCCACTTCAATTTTTTAGCTGAATTTTTTTGTGCATGCGAAAAAAAATACAGGGATCACCTCTACCAAATTTCGGGACAAACCTCTTTCTAAAAAATTTTTAAAAAATCTCGAACCGTAAAAAGTTTCAAAAATCATAAAAAATAGAAAACGGGTCGTCTTGCCACGAAACTTCACATGAAGGCTTAGGGGAACATTGTATGAATTTACAAGCCATAAAAATGGCATTGGCATGGCAGAAGTATGAAGATGTGCTTGAACCCACTTACCACCCGTTCGATCCCCGACTTGCGCATCCTACCTCTCTGGTCGACTGAGCATCCGCACGCTCGTTTCGCGGGTTGACTTAGGCATACAGAGTTCATCCCCAGTCTAAGCATACAGAGTTCATTCCCAGTCTAAGATCGGATGGGACCGAGGGTTGCAGCAGCAGGATCGACAGCACGCAGGGGGGATTGGGCCGATCCCCGCCTTGCGCATTCTGCCTCTCCGGCCGGCTGAGTGCCCGCACGCCTGTTTCGTGGGTTGGCTTAGGCATAGGGTGTTCATTCCATGTCTAAGCCCCAGCCGGATTGAGGGTTGTGGCAGCGGGACCGACAGCACATAGAGGGGGATCGGGTCGATCCCCGACTTTCGCATTCTGCCTTTACGGCCGGCTGGGAGCCCGCACGCTCGTTTCGTGGGTTGGCTTAGGCATACGGAGTTCATCCCATGTCTAAGCATACGGAGTTCATTCCCAGTCTAAGAGTTTGAGCCACGATGCACATGCTGGGCTCGGTCATGTGCTGGTGCTGCATTTTTTTCACCCGGGGCACCATCGTCGGAGAGCCTAACCGACGGCGTTGGGGGTTCCGATGATTGGGGGGCCCGGGTGGTGTTCGCACATGATGTGTGATGGGTGCTGGTACTTGGCCCTTATATTGGCCCCCTATCCCTCATCAAACCTTGAGAACTCACACCCCCTTAAAGAGCATTTGAGATTTTATAGGTTCGCTACCAGTAGCAATTAAAGAGTCTGAAATGGGGACACTTTTTTCAAACGGTCACAAAATCTTCTCAACTTTGAGTTTACCTGAATTTTTTTGTACATACCAACAAAAATAAAAGATTACCTCTACCAAATTTGGGACAAAGCTCTTTCTAAAACAATTTTAAAAAATCCCAAACCACAAAAAGTTTTTCAAAAATCATGAAAATAGTAAACGGGTCGTCTTGCCATAAAACTTCACATGAAGGCGTAGTGGACCATTATATGAATTTACAAGCCATAAAATGGTATTGGCATGGCGAAAATATGAAGATGTGCTTGAACCCACCTTACCACCCGTTGATCCCGGCTTGCGCATCCTGCTCTCTGGTCAGCTGAGCGTCCGCACGCTCATTCATGGGTTGACTTTGGCATACGGAGTTCATCCCCAGTCTAAGCATACGGAGTCATTCCTAGTCTAAGATCGCATAGGATCGAGGGTTGCGGCAGCAGCATCGGAAGCACGCAAGGGGGTCGGCCAATCCCGGCTGCGCCTATTCTACCTCTCTGGCCGCTGAGCGCTCCGGACGCTCATTTCGTGGGTTGGCTTAGGCATAGGAGCTTCATTCCTTGTGTAAAGCCCCAGCCGGACCTTAAGTTGTGGTTAGCGGACCAGTAGCACGCAGAGGGGACCGGGTCGATCCCTGGACTGCCGCTTCTGCCTCCTCCGACCGGAGACGTTCTCGCATGCTCGTTTCATCAATTGCCTTAGGCAACGGAGTTCATTCCCCAGCCTAAGAGTTTGGGGAAAGTCCACGGTGCACATGCTTGGGCTCAGGGCAGGGCTGGTGCCGATTTTTTTCGCTCGGGCACCATCGTTGGCAGCATCGTCCGAAGAGCTTAACCGACGGCATTGGGGTTACGGTGATTGGGGGGGCTGGGTATTGCGCGACATCATTGTTGGGTGCTGGTACTTGGCTCTATATGGCCCCCCTATCCCTCATTCAAACCCTCAAACTCACACCCCCTTAAAGAGCATTGAGTTTATAGGTTTGGCTTGCCGTAGCTATTAAAGTGTCTGAAATGGGACACTTTTTCAATGGTCACCGAAATTTCTCCACTTCTAGTTTTTGCTGAATTTTTGTGCATGCCAACAAAAATACTAGGATCACCTCTGACCAAATTTGGGACAAAACTCATTTCTAAAAAAATTTTAACAAATCCCGAACCGTAAAAATTTTTGAAAATCATGAAAAGTAGAAAACAGGTCGTCTTGCCATTAAACTTCACATGAAGGCGTAGGGGGATCGAGTCGATCCTCAGCTTGGGCATTATGCCTCTCCGACCGGCTCAGCACCCGAACGCTCGTTTCATGGGTTGACTTAGGCATACAGAGTTCATTCTCAGTCTAAGATCAAACCGGACTGAGGGTTACGGTAGCAAGATCGATAGCACGTAGGGGGACCGGGTTGGTCTCTGGCCTGTGCATTCTACCTCTCAGGCTGGCTGAGCGCCCGTGCACTCATTTCATGGGTTTGCTTAGGCATACGAACCACGGCTTATGCATTCTACCTCTCCGGTTGGCGAAGTGCTAGTACGCTCATTTCATGGGTTGACTTAGGCATACGAAGTTCATCCCTAGTCTAAGCATACGAGTTAATTCACAGTTTAAGATCAGACTAGAACGAGGGTTGTGCCAGCAGGATCTGCAGCACGCAGGGGGGACCGGGCTGATCCTAGGCTTGCGCATTCTTCCTCTTCAGTCGACTGAGCGCCTACACGCCCGTTTCGTGGGTTGGCTTAGGCATATGGAGTTCATTCCATGTCTAAGCCCCAGCCGGACCGAGGGTTGTGGCAGCGACATCGACAGCACGTAGAGGGGGATCGGGCCGATCCTCGACTTACGCATTATGCCTCTCCGGTCAGCTCAGCGCCCGCACGCTCGTTTCGTGGTTTGACTTAGGCATATGGAGTTCATTCCTAGTCTAAGATCGGACTAGACCGAGGGTTGTGGTAGCAGGATCGACAACACGTAGAGGGGGACCGGGCTGGTGCCCGACTTACACATTCTGTATTTCCGGTCGGTTAAGCGCCTGCACGCTCGTTTCATGGGTTGACTTAGGCATACAGAGTTCATTCCACGTCTAAGCATACGGAGTTCATTCTCAGTCTAAGATCAGACCAGACCGAGGGTTGTGGCAGCAGGACCAATAGCAGGATCGATAGCACACAGGGGGGACTGGGCCGATCCCTAGCTTGCGCATTTTGCCTCTCCAGCCGGTTGGGCGCCCGTACGCTCATTTTATTGGTTGGCTTAGGCATATGGAGTTCATTCCTTGTCTAAGCCCCAGCCGGACTGAGGGTTGTGCTAGCAGGACCGACAGCGGGATTGGTAGCACGTAGAGGAGGACCGGGCTGATCCCTGGCTTGCGGATTATGCCTCTCTGACTGGCCTTTCCAGTCGACTGAGCACCCGCACGCCCATTTCATGGGTTGGCTTAGGCATAGGGAGTTCACTCCATGTCTAAGCCCAGTCGGACTGAGTGTTATGGCAGTGGGATCGACAGCACTCAAAGGGGGATCGGGTTGATCCCCAGCTTGCGCATTATGCCTCTCTGGCCGGCTCAACGCCCGGACGCTTGTTTCATGGGTTGACTTAGGCATACGGAGTTCATTCCCAGTCTAAGATCAAATCAGACCGAGGGTTAAGGTAGCAGGATCGACAGCATGCAGGGGGGACTGGGTCGATCCCCAGCTTACGCATTCTATCGCTCCGACTGCCTGAGCACCCATAGGCTCGTTTCGTGGGTTGGCTTAGGCATACGGAGTTCATTCCATGTCTAAGCATACAGAGTTCATTCCTAGTCTAAGATCGGACCAGACCGAGGGTTGCGGCACTAGGACCAGTAGCAGGATTGGCAGCATGCAGGCGGGGACCAAGCCGATCCCCGGCTTGCGCATTCTCCCTCTCTGATCGGCTGAGCGCCCACAGTTTCATTTCATGGGTTGACTGAGGCATACGGAGTTCATCCCTAGTCTAAGCATACAGAGTTCATTCCCAGTCTAAGATCAAACCAGACTGAGGGTTACGGCAGTAGGATCGGCAGCACGCAGGAGGGACCAGGCCCATCCCCAGCTTGTGCATTCTGCCTCTCCGATCGGCTGAGCGCCCGTACGCCCATTTCATGGGTTAGCTTAGGCATAGGTAGTTCATTCCATGTCTAAGCCCCAACCAGATCGAGGGTTGTGGCAGTGGGACCGGTAGCACGTAGAGGGGGATCGAGCCGATCACTGGCTTGCGCATTCTGCCTCTCCGGCCGACTGAGCGCCCGCACGCTCGTTTCGTGGGTTGGCTCAGGCATACGGAGTTCATTCCATGTCTAAGCATGCAGAGTTCATTCCCAGTATAAGATTTTGAGCCACGGTGCACATGCTGGGCTCGGGCATGTGCTGGTGCCACATTTTTTTCACCCGACGCACCATCGTCAGAGCATCGCCGGAGCATCGCCGGAGTATCACCGGAGAGCCTAACCGACGGCATTGGGGTTTTCGACGATTGGGGAGGCTGGGGGTGTGCACACATGATGTGCAATGGGTGCTGGTACTTTGCCCTTATATTGGCCCCCTATCCTTCATCAAACCTCGAGAACTCACACCCCCTTAAAGAGCATTTGAGATTTTATAGGTTTGCTACCAGTAGCCATTAAAGTGTCTAAAATGGGGACACTTTTTTCAAACGATCACAAAATCTTCTCCACTTCTAGTTTTTAGCTAAACTTTTTTGTGCATGTGAACAAAAATACATGGATCACCTCTACCAAATTTGGGGACAAAAATCTTGCTAAAAAAATTTTAAAAAATCCCGAACCGCAAAAAGTTTCAAAAATCGTGAAAAGTAGAAAACGGGTCGTCTTGGCACGAAACTTCACATGAAGGCTTAGGGGACCATTGTATGAATTTACAAGCCATAAAAATGACATTGGCATGGCAGAAATAAGAAGATGTGCTTGAACCCACCTACCACCCGTTCGATCCCTGGCTTGCGCATCCTACCTCTCTGGTCGGCTGAGTGCCCGCACGCTCGTTTCGTGGGTTGCCTTAGGCATACGGATTTCATCCCCAGTCTAAGCATACGGAGTTCATTCCCAATCTAAGATCAGACCGAATTGAGGGTTGTGGTAGCAGGATCGGTAGCACGCAAGGGGGATCGGGCTGATCCCCAGCTTGCGCATTGTACCTCTCTGGCCGGCTAAGCGCCCGCACACTCGTTTCGTGGGTTGGCTTAGGTATACGGAGTTCATTCCATGTCTAAGCATACGGAGTTCATTACCAGTCTAAGATTTTGAGCCTCGGTGCACATGCTGGGCTCGGGCATGTGCTGGTGCCGCATTTTTTTTGCCCGAGGCACATCGTCAGAGCATCGCCGGAGAGCCTAACCGACGGCATTGGGGGTTCTGACGAATTGGGGGCTGGGGGGTGTTGCGTACATGATGTGCGATGGTGCTGGTACTTGCCCTTATATTTGGCCCCCTAATTCCTCATCAAACCTCGAGAATCACACCCCCTTAAAGAGCATTTATGGGTTTGCTACCAGTAGCCATTAAAGTGTCTGAAATAGGGACACTTTTTTCAAACAGTCACAAAATCTTCTCCACTTCGAGTTTTTAGCTGAATTTTTTTGTGCATGCGAAAAAAAATACAAGGATCACCTCGACCAAATTTGGGGACAAAAATCTTTCGAAAAAAAATTTAAAAAATCCCGAACCGTAAAAAGTTTCCAAAATCGTGAAAAATAGAAAATGGGTCGTCTTCCCACGAAACTTCACATGAAGGCTTAAGGGACCATTGTATGAATTTACAAGCCACAAAAATGGCATTCACACGATAGAAATATGAAGATGTGCTTGAACCCACCTACCACCCGTTCGATCCCCGACTTGCGCATCTTGCCTCTTTAGTCGGCTGAGCGCCCGCACACTCATTTCATGCGTTGACTTAGGCATACGGAGTTCATCCCCAGTCTAAGCATACAAAGTTCATGCCCAGTCTATGATCTTATCGGACCGAGGGTTACGGCAGCAGGATCGACAGTACGCTAGGGGGATCGGGTCGATCCTCGGCTTGCGCATTCTGCCTCTCCGACCAGCTGAGCACCCGCACGCCCATTTCATGGGTTGGCTTGGGCATAGGGAGTCCATCCCATGCCTAAGCCCCAGCCAGACCGAGGGTTGTGGCAGCAGGACCGGTAGCATGTAGAGGGGGACCAAGCCGATCCCTGGCTTGTGCATTATGCCTTTTCCGCCGGCTCAGCACCCGCATGCTCATTTCATGGGTTGACTTATGCATACGGAGCGCACCCAGTGTAAGATCAGATTAGACTGAGTATCTGTCCAGTAGAATTGACAAATGCAGGGACAGGGCGATCCCTGACTTGCGCAATCGCCCTCCGATCGACTGAAGTGCCCGCACGCTCGGTTATTCGATGGGTTGGCTTAGCATACGAGTCATTCATGTCTACGTATACCGAGTTCATCCCAGTCTAAGATTTAGCACTGCACATGTTGGGCCCCGGACAGTATCGTGCACTTTTTTTCCACTCGGGCACCATCATTCGCAGCATCTCGGAGAGCCTAACGGTCTAGCTTGAGGGTTCCCATGATTGGGGGGCCGGGGTGTCGCACATGATGCTGCGATGGTGCTGCGTACTTGCCCTTCTATATTGGCCCCTATCCCTCATCAAACCTCGAGAACTCACGCCCCCTTAAAGAGCATTTGAGATTTTATAGGTTTGTTGCCAATAGCCATTAAAGTGTCTGAAATGGGGACACTTTTTTCAAACGGTCACAAAATCTTCTCCACTTCAATTTTTTAGCTGAATTTTTTTGTGCATGCCAAAAAAAAATGCAAGGATCACCTCTACCAAATTTGAGGACAAAACTCTTTCTCAAAAAATTTTAAAAAATCCCGAACGGCAAAATATTTCGAAAATCATGAAAAATAGAAAATGGGTCATCTTGCCATGAAACTTCACATGAAGGCTTAGGGGACCATTGTATGAATTTACAGGCCATAAAAAAGGCATTGGCATGGCAGAAATATAAAGATGTGCTTGAACCCACCTACCACCTGTTTGATCCCTGGCTTGCACATCCTGCCTCTCTGGTCGACTGAGTGCCTGCACGCTCGTTTCATTGATTCACTTAGGCATACAAAGTTGATCCCCAGTCTAATCATACAGAGTTCATTCCCAGTCTAAGATTTGACTAGACCGAGGGTTGCGATAGCAGGATTGACAGCACGTAGGGGGGACCAGGTCGATCCCCGACTTGCACAGTCTGCCTGTCCGACCGGCTGAGCCCCCGCACACCCGTTTCATGGGTTGTCTTAGGCATAGGGAGTTCATTCAATGTCTAAGCCCCAGTCGAATTGAGGGTTGTGGCAGCGGGACCGACAGCACGTAGAGGGGGATCAGGTCGATCCCTGGCTTACGTATTATGCCTCTTCGGTCGGCTCAGCGCCTGTACGCTCGTTTCATGGTTTGACTTAGGCATACGGAGTTCAATTCCCAATCTAAGATCGGATCGGATCGAGGGTTGCGACAGCAGGATCGAGAGCACGTAGGGGGACCGGGTTGATCCCCGGTTTATCCATTCAGCCTCTCCGACCGGCTGAATGCTCGTATGTTCGTTTCATGGGTTGTTTCATCATACGGAGTTCATTCCATGTCTAAGCATACAGAGTTCATTCCGAATCTAAAATTGGATCAGACCAAGGGTTACGGAAGCAGGACCGACAGTAGGATCGACAGCACGAAGGGGGGATCAGGTTGATCCTCGACTTGCACATTCTACCTTTTCGATCGACCTTTCTGGCCGACTGAGCGCCCCCACACTCGTTTCGTGGGTTGACTTAGGCATACAAAGTTCATCCCCAGTATAAGCATACGAAGTTCATTCACAGTCTAAGATCGGACCGGATCGAAGGTTGTGGTAGCAGGATTGGCAGCATGCAGGGGGGATCGGGTCGATCCCTGGCTTGCGCATTGTGCCTCTTCGGCCAACTGAGTGCCTGCACGTCCATTTCGTGGGTTGGCATAGGCATAGGGAGTTCATTCCATGTCTAGGCCCCAACCGGACCAAGGGTTATGGCAGCAGGACCGACAGCACACAGAAGGTGATCGGGCTGATCCCTAGCTAGAGCATTATGCCTTTCCAGCTGGCTGAGCACCCGTATGCCCGTTTCGTGGGTTGGCTTAGGCATAGGGAGTTAATGCCATGTCTAAGCCCCAGTCAGACCGAGGGTTGTGGCAGCAGGACCGACAGCACGTAGAGGGGGACCGAGCTGATCCCCAGCTTGCACATTGTGCCTTTTTGGCCGGTTCAGCGCCCGCACGCTCGTTTCATGGGTTGACTTAGATGTACAAAGTTCATTCTCAGTCTAAGAGAGGATTGGACCAAGGGTTGCGGTAGCAGGATCGACAGCAAGTAGGGGGGCATCAGATCGGTCCCCGACTTGCGTATTCTGCCTCTCCAACCGGCTGAGCGCCCGCACGCTCATTTCGTGTGTTGGCTTAGGCATACGGAGTTCATTCCATGTCTAAGCCCAAGCCGGACCGAGGGTTGTGGTAACAGGACCGGCAGTAGGATCGGCAGCACGCAGAGAGGGATCGAGCTGATCCCAGGCTTGCACATTATGGCTCTCCGGTCGACCTCTCCGGTCGGCTGAGCACCAGCACGTTCGTTTCATGGGTTGACTTACGCATACGGAGTTCCTCCCCAGTCTAAGCATACGGAGTTCATTCCCAATCTAAGATCGGATCGGACCGAGGGTTGCGGCAGCAGGATTGGTAGCGCACAGGAGGGACTGGGCCACTCTCTGACTTGCGTATTCTGCCTCTCTGGTCGACTGAGCGACCGCACGCCTGTTTCGTTTGTTGACTTAGGCATAGAGAGTTCATTCCATGTCTAAGCCTCAGCCAGATAGAGGGTTGTGGCAGCAGGACCAGCAGCATACAGAGGGGGACCGGGTCGATCCCCGACTTGTGCACTATCCCTCTTTGACCAGCTCAGTGCTTGCACGCTTGTTTCATGGATTGATTTATGGATACGTAGTTCATTCCCAGTCTAAGATCACACCAAACCGAGGGTTGCTACAGCAGGATTGACAGCACGTAGGGGGCATCGGGCCGGTCCCTGGCTTATGCATTCTACCTCTCCAGCTGACTGAGCGTCCGCATGCTCGTTTCATGGGTTGGCTTAGGCATACGGAGTTCATTCCATGTCTAAGCATATGGAGTTCATTAACAGTCTAAGATCATACCAGACCGAGGGTTGCGATAGTATGACCAACAACAAGATCGACAGGACACAGGAGGGGATCAGGTCAATCCCTGGCTTGTGCATTCTACCTCTTCGGTTGGCTGAGCACCCGCACGCTCGTTTCATGGGTTAGCTTAGGCATAGGGAGTTAATTCCATGTCTAAGCCCCAGCTAGACTGAGGGTTATGGCAGTGGGACTGGCAGCACGCAGAGGGGGACCGGGCTGATCCCCAGCTTGCGCATTATGCCTCTCCGATCGACTCAGTGCCCGTACGCTCGTTTCGTGGGTTGACTTAGGCATACGAAGTTCATTCCCAGTCTAAGATCGGATCAGATCGAGGGTTGCGACTGCAGGATCGATAGCACACAGGGGGGCACCAGGCCGATCCCCAGCTTGCGCATTCTGCCTCTCCGATCGACTGAGCACCCGCATGCTCGTTTCATGGGTTGGCTTAGGCATACGGAGTTCATTCCATGTCTAAGCATATGGAGTTCATTTCTAGTAGGACCAGTAGCAAGATCGGTAGCACGCAGGGGGGACCGGGCCTATCCCTGGCTTGCGCATTCTACCTCTCCGGCTGGCTGAGCGACCGCACGCTCGTTTCATGGGTTGGCTTAGGCATACGGAGCTCATTCCATGTCTAAGCCCCAGCCGGACCAAGGGTTGTTACAGCAGGACCAGCAGCGGGATCGATAGCATGCAGAGGGGGATTGGGCTGATCCCCGGCTTGTGCATTATGCCTCTCCGACATGCCTCTCCGGTCGGCTGAGCGCCAGCACGCTCATTTTATGGGTTGACTTAGGCATACGGAGTTCCTCCTGAGTCTAAGTATATGGAGTTTATTCCTTGTCTAAGATCGGACCGGATGGAGGGTTGTGACAGCAGGATCGGTAGCACACGGGGGGGACCGAGCCTATCCCCGGCTTACGCATTCTACCTCTCCGGTCGGCTGAACGACCACACGCACATTTCATTTGTTGGCTTAGGCATAGGGAGTTCATTCCGTGTCTAAGCCCCAGTCGAACCAAGGGTTGTGGCAGCGGGACCGACAGCACACAGAAGGGGATAGGGCTGATCCCTGGCTTACGCATTATGACTCTTCTTTTGGCTCAGCGCCCACACGCTTGCTTCATGGCTTGACTTAGGCATACGGAGTTCATTCCCAGCCTAAGATCGGACCGAACTGAGGTTTGCGACAGCAGGATCGATAGCACGCAGGGGGGACCAGGCCAAACCTCAGCTTGCACATTCTTCCTCTCCGGCCGACTGAGTGCCCGTATGCTCGTTTCACGGGTTGGCTTAGGCATACAGAGTTCATTTCACGTCTAAGCATACGGAGTTCATTCCCAGTCTAAGATTTTGAGCCATCGTGCACATGTTGGGCTCGGGCATTTGCTGGTGCCGCATTTTTTTCGCCCGAGGCACCATCACCGGAGCATCACCGGAGAGCCTAACCGACGGCATTGGGGATTCCGACGACTGGGGGGTGGGGGGTGTGTGCACATGATGTGCGATGGGTGCTGGTACTTGGCCTTTATATTGGCCCCCTATCCCTCATCAAACCTCGAGAACTCACAACCCCTTAAAGAGCATTTGAGATTTTATAGGTTTGCTGCCAGTAGCCATTAAAGTGTCTGAAATGGGGACACTTTTTTCAAACGGTCACAAAATCTTCTCCATTTCGAGTTTTTAGCTGAATTTGTTTGTGCATGCCAAGAAAAATACAAGGATCACCTCTACCAAATTTGGGGACAAAACACTTTGTAAAAAAATTTTAAAAAATCTCGAACCGCAAAAAGTTTCAAAAATCATGAAAAATAGAAAACGGGTCGTCTTGCCATGAAACTTCACATGAAGGCTTAGGGGACAATTGTATGAATTTACAAGCCATAAAAATGGCATTGGCATGGCAGAAATATGAAGATGTGCTTGAACCCACTTACCACCCGTTCGATCCCCGGCTTGCGCATCCTGCCTCTCTGGTCGGCTGAGCATCCGCACGCTTATTTCGTGCGTTGACTTAGGCATACGGAGTTCATCCTCAGTCTAAGCGTATGGAGCTCATTCCCATCTAAGATCAGACCGGACCGAGGGTTGCGGCAGCAGGATCGGTAGCACGTAGGGGGACCGGGCCGATCCCCAGCTTGTGCATTCTGCCTCTCCGACCAGCTGAGTGCCCGCACACCCATTTCGTAGGTTGGCTGATGCATAGGGGGATCGGGTCGATCCCTGACTTGCGTATTATGCCTTTCTGGCCGGCTTAGCGCTCGAACGCTCATTTCGTGTGTTGACTTAGGCATATGGAGTTCATTCCCAGTCTAAGCATACGGAGTTCATTCCCAGTCTAAGATCGGACCGGACTGAGGGTTGCGGTAGCAGAACCAGCAGCAGGATCGACAACACGTAGGAGGGGACTGGGCCGATCCCGGGCTTGCGCATTCTACCTCTCCGGCCGGCTAAGCACCCGCAGACTCGTTTCATGGGTTGGCTTAGGCATACGGAGTTCATTCTATGTCTAAGCCCCAATCGGACCAACGGTTGTGGTGGTAGGACCGGTAGCAGGATCGGCAGCATGTAGAGGCGGATTGGGTTGATCCTTGGCTTACACATTATGCCTCTCTGATTGGCCTCTCCGATCGATTGAGTGCCCGCACGCTCATTTCGTGGGTTGACTTAGACATACAAAGTTCATTCCCAGTCTAAGATCGGATTGGAATGAGGGTTATGGTAGCAGGATCGACAGCACGTAGGGGGGATCGGATCAGTCTCTGGCTTACGCATTTTGCCTCTCCAGTCGACTGAGTGCCCGCGTGCTCATTTCGTGGGTTGGCTTAGGCATACGGAGTTCATTCCATGACTAAGCATACAGAGTTCATTCCCAGTCTAAAATCAGACCAGGCCGAGGGTTGCGGTAGCAGGACCAACAGTAGGATTGGCAGCATGCAGGGGGGACCAGATCGATCCTCGGCTTACGTATTCTGCCTCTCCGATCGGCTGAGTGCTCGCACGCTCATTTCATGGGTTGGCTTAGGCATACGGAGTTCATCCCGAGTCTTAGTATATGGAGTTCATTCCCAATCTATGATCGGAATGGACTGAGGGTTACGGTAGCAGGATTGGCAGCACACAGGGGAGACCGACCCGATCCCCAGCTTGCACATTCTGCCTCTCTGACCGGCTGAGCGCCCGCACGCCTGTTTCATGGGTTGGCTTAGGCATAGGGAGTTCATTCCATGTCTAAGCCCCAGCCAGACCGAGGGTTGTGGCAGCGGGATCGACAGCACGCAAAAGGGGATCGGGTCGATCCCCGGCTTGTGCATTCTGCCTCTTCGATCGACCTCTTCGACCGACTGAGCGCCTACATGCTCGTTTCATAGGTTGGCTTAGGCATGTGGAGTTCATCCCCAGTCTAAGCATACGGTGTTCATTCCCAGTCTAAGATCAAATCGGACCACGGGTTACGGCAGCAGGATCGACAACACGTAGGGGGGACCGGGCCTGTCCCCGTTTTACGCATTCCGCCTCTCCGACCGACAGAGTGCCCGAACCCCCATTTTATGGGTTGGCTTAGGCATAGAGAGTTCATTCCATGTCTAAGCCCCAACCAGACCGAGTGTAGTGGCAGCCAGACCGGCAGCACGCAGAGGGGGACCGGGCCAATCCTCAGCTTGCGCATTCTACCTCTCCGGCAAGCTGAGTGCCTGCACGCTCATTTCATTGGTTGACTTAGGCATACAGAGTTCATTCCATGTCTAAGCATACGAAGTTCATTCTCAGTCTAAAAGAATGAGCCACGGTGCACATACTGGGCTTGGGCATGTGCTGGTGCCGTATTTTTTTCGCCCGGGGCACCATCATCGGAGCATCATCGGAGAGTCTAACCGACGACATTGGGGGTTCCGGGGATTGGGGGGCCGGGGGGTGTGCGCACATGATGTGCGATGCATGCTTGTACTTGGGTTATATTGGGCCCCTATCCCTCATCAAACCTCAAGAACTTATAGGTTTGCTGCCAGTAGCCATTAAAGTGTCTGAAATGGGGACACGTTTTCCAAACGATCACAAAATCTTCTAAACTTTGAGTTTTTAGCTGAATTTTTTTGTGCATGCCAACAAAAATACAAGGATCACCTCTACCAAATTTCGGGACAAAACTCTTTCTAAAAAATTTTAAAAAATCCCAAACCATAAAAAATTTCAAAATTTGTGAAAAATGGAAAACGGGTTGTCTTGCCACGAAACTTCACATGAAGGCTTAGGGGACCATTGTATGAATTTGTAAGCCATAAAAATGGCATTGGCACAACAGAAATATGAAGATGTGCTTGAACCCACCTAGCACCCGTTCGATCCCCGACTTGCGCAACCTGCCTTTTTGGTCGGCTGAGCGCCCATACGCTCGTTTCGTGGGTTGACTTAGGCATACGGAGTTCATCCCCAATCTAAGCATACGGAGTTCATTCCCAGTCTAAGATTGGATCGGACCGAGGGTTGTGGCAGCAAGATCGGCAACAGGCAGGAGGGATTAGGCTAGTCCCCGGCTTGCACATTCTGCCTCTCCGACCGGCTGAGCGCCCGCACGCCCGTTTCGTGGGTTCGCATAGGCATAGGGAGTTCATTTCATGTCTAAGCCCTAGCCGGACTGAGGGTTGTGGTAGCGGGATCGACAGCACGTAGAGGGGGATCGGGCCGATCCCCGACTTTCGCATTATGCCTTTTCGACCGGCTCAGCTCCCACACACTCATTTCGTGTGTTGACTTAGGCATACGAAGTTCGTTCCCGTCTAAGATCGGACCGGACCGAGGGTTAACATAGCAGGATTGGCATGACGCAGGGGGGGATCGAGCCGATCCTCGACTTACGCATTCTGCCTCTTCGATCGACTGAGCGCCCGCACGCACACTCGTTTCATGGGTTGGCTTAGGCATACAGAGTTCATTCCATGTCTAAGCATACGGAGTTCATTTCCAGTCTAAGATCGGACCAGACCGAGAGTTGCGGCAGTAGGACCAACAGCAGGATCGGCAGCACATAGGGGGGGATCGGACCAATCCACGGCTTTCGCATTCTGCCTCTTTGATCGGCTGAGTGCCCGCACGCTTATTTCATGGGTTGGCTTAGGCATACGGAGTTCATTCCATGTCTAAGCCCTAGCCGGACCGAGGGTTGTGGCAGCAGAACTGGCAGCGGGATCGACAGCACGCAGAGGGGGACCGGGCTGATCCCTTACTTACGCATTATGCCTGTTCGGCCGGCCTCTCTGACTGACTGAACGTCCATACACTCGTTTCATGGGTTGACTTAGGCATACAGAGTTCATCCCCAGTCTAAGCGTACGGAGTTCATTCCCAGTCTAGTATTAGATCGGACCGAGGGTTGGGGCAGCAGGATCGGCAGCACGCAGGGGGGATCGAGCCGATCCTCGCCTTGCGCATTCTGCCTCTTTGGCCGACTGAGCGCCTGCACGCCTGTTTCATGGGTTGGCTTAGGCATAGGGAGTTCATTCCATGTCTAAGCCCTAGCCAGACCGAGGGTTGTGGCAACTGGACCAGCAGCACGCAGAGGGGGACCGGGGTGATACCCGACTTGCGCATTATGCCTTTTCGGTCGACTCAGTGCCCCCACACTCATTTCGGGGGTTGACTTATGCATACGGAGTTCATTCCCAGTCTAAGATCAGACCAGACTGAGGGTTGTGGCAGCAGGATTGACAGCACGTAAGGGGGGATTGGGCCGATCCCCGGCTTGCGCATTCTGCCTCTTTGGCCGGCTGAGCACCCACACGCTCGTTTCATGGGTTGGCTTAGGCATACGGAGTTCATTCCATGTCTAAGCATACGGAGTTCATTTTCAGTCTAAGATTTTGAGGCACGGTGCACATGCTAGGCTCGGGCATGTACTGGTGCCACATTTTTTTAGCCCGGGGCACCATCGCCGGAGCAGCGTCGGGAGCCTAACCGACGGCAATGGGGGTTTCGACGATTGGGGGGGCCGAAGGGTGTGCGCACATGATGTGCGATGGGTGCTGGCACTTGGCCCTCATATTGGCCCCATATCCCTCATCAAACCTCGAGAACTCACACCCCCTTAAAGAGCATTTGAGATTTTATAGGTTTGCTGCCAATAGCCATTAAAGTGTCTAAAATGGGGAGACTTTTTTCAAACGGTCACAAAATCTTCCACTTCGAGTTTTTAGCTGAATTTTTTTTTGCATGCCAACAAAAATACAAGGATCACCTCTACCAAATTAGGGGACAAAACTCTTTCGAAAAAAATTTTAAAAAATCTCGAGCCGTAAAAAGTTTTAAAAATCGTGAAAAATAAAAAACGGGTCGTCTTGCCACGAAACTTCACATGAAGGCTTAGGGGGCCATTGTATAAATTTACAAGCCATAAAAATGGCATTGGCATGGCAGAAATATGAAGATGTGCTTGAACCCACCTACCACCAGTTCGATCCTCGGCTTGCGCATCCTGCCTCTCTGGTCGGCTGAGCGCTCGCATGCTCGTTTCGTGGGTTGACGTAGGCATACAGAGTTCATCCCCAGTCTAAGCATATGGAGTTCATTCCTAGTCTAAGATCGGACTGGATCGAGGGTTGCGGCAGTAGGATCGATAACACGTAGGGGGGCCGACCCGATCCCCGACTTGCGCATTCCGCCTCTCCAGTCGGCTGAGCGCCCGCACGCCTGTTTCCTGGGTTAGCTTAGGCATAGGGAGTTTATTCCATGTCTAAGCCCTAGCTGGATCGAGGGTTGTGGTAGTGGGACCGACAGCATGCAGAGGGGGACCGGGCCGATCCCCAGCTTGCGCATTATGCCTCTTCGGCTGACTCAGCACCCGCATGCTCGTTTCGTGGGTTGACTTATGCATACGGAGTTAATTCCCAGCCTAAGATCAGACCGGACCGAGGATTGCAGCAACAAGATCGATAGCAGATAGGGGGGAACCGAGCCGATCCCTGGCTTGCGCATTTTGCCTCTCCGGTTGGCTGAGCGCCCGCATGCTTGTTTCATGGTCTGGCTTAGGCATACGGAGTTTCATTCATGTCTAAGCATCCGGAGTTCTTCGCATTCTATAGCATACGAAGTTCATTCCAGTCTAAGATTTTGAGGCCACGGTGTACGCTGCTGGGCTCGGGCATGTGCTGGTGCTGTGTTTTTTTGCCCGGGGCACCATCGTCGGAGCATCGCTGGAGTATCACCGGAGAGCCTAACCAACGGCATCAAGGGTTCCGACGATTGGGGGGCCGGGGGGTGTGCGCACATGATGTGCGATGGGTGCTGGTACTTGGCCCTTATATTGGCCCCCTATCCCTCATCAAACCTCAAAAACTCACACCCCCTTAAAGAGAATTTGAGATTTTATAGGTTTGCTACCAGTAGCCATTAAAGTGTCTGAAATGGGGACACTTTTTTCAAACGGTCACAAAATCTTCTCCACTTCGAGTTTTTAGCTGAAATTTTTTGTGCATGCCAACAAAAATACAAGGATCACCTCAACCAAATTTTGTGACAAAACACTTTTTAAAAAAAGTTTAAAAAATCCCGAACCGCAACAAGTTTGAAAAATCATGAAAAATAGAAAACGGGTCGTCTTGCCACGAAACTTCACATGCAGGCTTAGGGGACCATTGTATGAATTTACACACCATAAAAATGGCATTGGTATGGTAGAAATATGAAGATGTGCTTGAACCCACCTACCACTCGTTTGATCCCCGGCTTGTGCATCCTGCCTCTCTGGTCGGCTGAGTGCTCGCATGCTCGTTTCATGGGCTGACTTAGGCATACGGAGTTCATCTCCAGTCTCAGCATACGGAGTTCATTCCCATCCTAAGATTGGACTAGACCGAGAGTTGCGACAGCAGGATCGACAGAATGCAGGGGGGATCGAGTCGATCATCGGCTTGCGTATTTTCCCTCTCTGATCGACTGAGCGCCCGTACGCTCGTTCCGTGGGTTGGCTTAGGCATAGGGAGTTCTTTCCATGTCTAAGCCCCAGCCAGACCGAGGGTTATGTCACCAGGACTAACAGCACACAGAGGGGGACCAGGCTGATCCCCGGCTTGCACATTCTGCCTCTCTGATCGGCTGAGCACCCATACGCTTGTTTCGTGGGTTGGCTTAGGCATACGGAGTTCATTCCATGTCTAAGCATACGGAGTTCATTCCCAGTCTAAGATTTTGAGCCACAATGAACATGCCAGGCTCAGGCATGTGCTGGTGCCACATTTATTTCTCTCGGGGCACCATCGCCGGAGCATCGTCGGAGAGCCTAACCGACGATATTGGGGGTTTTGGCGATTGGGGGGTCGAGGGGGTGTGCGTAAATGATGTGTGATGGGTGCTCATGCTTGGCCCTTATATTGGCCCCATATCCCTCATCAAACCTCGAGAACTCACACCCCCTTGAAGAGCATTTGAGATTTTATAGGTTTGCTGCCAGTGGCCATTAAAGTGTCTGAAATGGGGACACTTTTTTCAAATGATCAAAAAATCTTCTCCACTTCAAGTTTTTAGCCGAATGTTTTTGTGCATACCAATAAAAATACAAGGATCACCTCTACCAAATTTGGGGACAAAAATCTTTCTAAAAAAATTTTAAAAAATCTCGAGTCGTAAAAATTTTCAAAAATCGTGAAAAATAGAAAATGGGTCGTCTTGCCACGAAACTTCACATGAAGGCTTAGGGGACCATTGTATGAATTTACAAGTAGCAAAAATGGCATTGGCAAGGCGGAAATATGAAGATGTGCTTGAACCCACCTACCACCCGTTCGATCCCCAACTTTCGCATCATACCTTTCTGGTTGGCTGAGCGCCTGTACGCTCATTTCATGGGTTGACTTAGGCATATGGAGTTCATCCCCAGTCTAAGCATATGAAGTTCATTCCCAGTCTAAGATCAGACCGAATCGAGGGTTGCGACAGCAGGATCGACAACACGCAGGGGGGATCGGGCCGATCCCTGACTTGAGCATTCTGCCTCTCCGACCGACTGAGCACCTACACGCCTGTTTCATGGGTTGCCTTAGGCATAGGGAGTTCTTTCCATGTCTAAGCCCCAGCCGGACCGAGGGTTGAGGTAGCAGGACCGACAGCACGCAGAGGGGGACTGAGCCAATTCCCGGCTTGTACATTATGCCTCTCCGGTAGCTCAGGGGACGCTTCTATGGTTGACTGGCATCAGATTCTTCGAATTCTAAGATTGAACGGACCAATTTGTGATAGAGGATGATAGACACAAGGGGGACCGGGTCGATCCCTAGGTACGATTCTGCCCTTCGGTCAGCTGAGCACCGCAGCCATTTCGTGGGTTGCTTAGCATAGAGTTATCCCATGATAGTTAGCCGAATCGAAGGTGTGGTAGCAGGACTCCAATGGACGGTGACACAGAGTAGACGATGAGCTGATGCCCGACTTGCAATATGCCTTCCAGTCAGCCTCGCGATCGACTGAGTGCCCGCACACTCATTTCATGGGTTGACTTAGGCATACAGAGTTCATCCCCAGTCTAAGCATACGGAGTTCATTCCCAGTCTAAGATCGGACTAGATCTAGGGTTGTGATAGCAGGATCGACAACACGTAGGAGGGACCAAGCCGATCCTCGGCTTGTGCATTCTGCCTCTCTGATCGACTAAGCACCCACACGTCCATTTCGTGGGTTGGCTTAGGCATACGGAGTTCATCCATGTCTAAGCATACGGAGTTCATTCCCAATCTAAGATTTTGAGCCACGGTGCACTTGCTGGGCTCGAGCATGTGCTGGTGCCGCATTTCTTTCGCTCAGGGCACCATCGTCGGAGCATCGTCGAGGAGCCTAACCAGCGGCATTGGGGGTTCCGACGATTGGGGGGCCGAGGGGGTGTGCGTAAATGATGTGTGATGGGTGCTGGTGCTTGGCCCTTATATTGGCCCCATATCCCTCATCAAACCTTGAGAACTCACACCCCCTTCAAGAGCATTTTAGATTTTATAGGTTTGCTGCCAGTAACCATTAAAGTGTCTGAAATGGGGACACTTTTTTCAAACGATCACAAAATCTTTTCCACTTAGACTTTTTAGCTGAATATTTTTGTGCATGCCAAAAAAATACAAGGATCGCCTCTACCAAATTAGGGACAAAAATCTTTCTAAAAAAATTTAAAAAAATCCCGAACCGTAAAAGGTTTCCAAAATCATGAAAAATAGAAAACGGGTCGTCTTGCCACGAAACTTCACATGAAGGCTTAGGGGACCATTGTATGAATTTACAAGCCAAAAAATGGCATTGGTGTGGCAGAAATATGAAGATGTGCTTGAACCCACTTACCACCCGTTCGATCCCCGGCTTGCGCATCTTGCCTATCTAGTCGGCTGAGCGCCCGCATGCTCGTTTCATGGGTTGACTTAGGCATATGAAGTTCATCCCCAGTCTAAGCATACGGAGTTCATTCCCAGTCTAAGATCAGATCGGATCGAGGGTTGCGACAGTAGGATCGATAGCACGCAGGGGGGACCAGGTCGAACCCTGGCTTACGCATTCTACCTCTCCGGCCAGCTGAACGCCCGCACGGCCTTTTCCTGGGTTGGCTTAGGCATAGGGAGCTCATTCCATGTCTAAGCTACAGTTCGATCGAGGGTTGTGGTAGTGGGACCGATAGCACGCAAAGGGGGACCGGATCGATCCCCAGCTTGCGCATTATGCCTCTCCGGTTGGCTCAGCGCCCGCACGCTCGTTTCATGGGTTGACTTAGGCATACGGAGTTCCTTCCCAATCTAAGATCGGATCAGACCAAGGGTTGTGACAGTAGGATCGATAGCACGCAGGGGGGATTGGGCCGATCCCCAGCTTTCGCATTCTGCCTCTCTGATCGGCTGAACGCCTTCACGCTCGTTTCGTGGGTTGGCTTAGGCATACGGAGTTCATTCCATGTCTAAGCATATAGAGTTCATTCCCAGTCTAAGATCAGATCGGATCGAGGGTTGTGGCAGCAGGACCAGTAGCAGGATCGACAGCACGCAGGGGGGACTGGGCCGATCCCCGGCTTGCGCATTCTGCCTCTCCAGTCGACTACGCGCCCGTACGCTCGTTTCGTGGGTTGGCTTAGGCATACGGAGTTCATTCCATGTCTAAACCCCAGTCGGACCGAGGGTTATGATAGTAGGACCGATAGCAGGATCGGTAGAACGTAGAGGGGGACCAGGCTGATCCCTGGCTTGCTCATTATGCCTCTCCGATCGACCTCTCCGACCGGCTGAGCGCCCGCACGCTCGTTTCATGGGTTGACTTAGGCATACGGAGTTCATCCCCAGTCTAAGCATACGGAGTTCATTTCCAGTCTAAGATCAGACCGGATCAAGGGTTGCAGCAGTAGGATCGGTAGCACGCAGGGGGGATGGGGCCGATCCCCAGCTTGCGTTTCCTGTCTCTCCGACCGGCTGAGCGCCCGCACGCCCGTTTCGTGGGTTGGTTTCATAGGGAGTTCATTCCATGTCTAAGCCCTAGCCAGATCGAGGGTTGTGGTAACGGGATCGGTGGCACGTAGAGGGGGACTGGGCCGATCCTCGGCTTGCGCATTATGCCTCTTCGGTCGGCTCTGTTCCTGCTTGCTCATTTCATGGGTTGACTTATGCATACGGAGTTCATTCTCAGTCTAAGATCGGATCAGATCGAGGGTTACGACAATAGGATAGAAAGCTTGCAGGGGGACCGGGCTGATCCCTAGCTTGAGTATTCTACCTCTCCGGTCGGTTGAGCGCTTGCACACTCATTTCGTGGGTTGGCTTAGGCATATGGAGTTCATTCCATGTCTAAGCATACGGTGTTCATTCCCAGTCTAAGATTTTGAGCCATGGTGGACATGCTGGGCTTGGGCATATGCTGGTGCCGCATTTTTTTCACCTGAGGCACCATCGTCGGAGCATCATCGGAGCATCGCCGGAGAGCCTAACCAACGGCATTGGGAGTTTCAGCGATTGGGGGGCTGGGGGGTGTGCGCACATGATGTGCGATGGGTGCTGGTACTTGTGTCACGGGCTCTAACCTTAGACTTAAAAACCGTGCGGCCTTAGCCTTGGAATCTCCTTCTTTATGCCTAAGTCAGCCTAAAACACAAGCGTACGGGTACTAGAACAACGGGAAGGGCTGATTACGCAAGTTAAAGAGAAACAGGATAAGAAGGTAGAATTCTGGAAATGCTCTTGTTTTCGCTGAAACGGAAGTGTTTGATGGTGTACAAATGAGGGAGGAGCAGCGCTCTATTTATAGTTGAGGCTCCAGCTTACACTTAATGGCAATATCCCTAGAATAAAGGCTAAAATCATAGGATTATACAGATTACAATCAATCAGGATACTAACTCCTAATTTTTAGTGTCAACCAAATCTGCCAGGATGCTACTGCTGATCCTGCTTGCTTCCAAAAGCTTCCAATTGCGTGTCTAGCACTTGGGGCCCTTCTAGATGTGGTGCAGGTAGCTTGTATGCCAGGCCTTGGTCTCACGGGTTGGCCTGCAAGTTGGGCGGGCATTCTGAACTCATTTTGCTAGGCTTTGTGTGTAGATACCCGCCAGCACGCCTGGTTGTGGGCCTCAACCTCTAGCTCGCCTGTTGGTGTGCCTGATGTGCCTGGCGCGCCCGCCCAGGGCATAACATTCTCCCCCACCTGATTGCACAACACCCTCGTTATGTCTTCTACATGGTACTGCCTGATCTGGTCCCCGAACTGCCATAAGTCATTTGCTGGTTCCCAGCTCACCTCACTATCTGGAAGTCCCTTCCAGCGCACCAAGAAATCTTATCTTGGCTGATAGTTCTTCTGTCTTACCTCTCAGTCAGCTATGATGCTGTGGACCTCCTTTTCATATGAGGCCCTTGCTCTCAACGACGCATGCTTTGACTCTGCCCATCCTGGATCTCTCTCATCCTCATGGAATGGCTTGAGCATTCTCACATGGAACACCAGGTGTACCCTCAGCTTGGGTGGCATATCCAGGTTGTAGGGAACTTTTCTTGACTACTCGAAAAGGTCCCTCATACCTTCGGACTAGGCCTTTGTGCAGCCTCCTATGGTGCACAATGGGATGTAGCTTCACCAACACCAAGTCTCCAACCTGAAACTGCACGTCCCACCTATTCTGGTCTGCCCACTTCTTTGACCTCTTGGCCGCCTTGTGTAGACAAACTCTAGCCAAGTTAGTTTACTCCTACCATGCCTTGGCAAACTTGTATGCTTGTTGGATTCAGCCCTGTATAAACCCATACAGCAAATCGATCTGGGTGTTCGTGGTTGTTACCCTGTCATAACCTCAATGGGCTCTAGTTCATTGCCTCTGCCTCCTTTGCAAGTTGTAGGAAAACTACGGCATATCTAGCAGCTTTTGGCCAGTTCTCTTTGTGTGCGTACTCACATAGGGTGCCTGAGGTAGACCTCCAATAGTCCATTCACTCGTTCTGTCTGCCTATTGTGTCTGCGGATTGCATGCTAGTGGGAAAAGTTCAAGTTTGACCCCAATAGTTGAACAACTCAGTCCAGAACCTGCTCGTGAAATGGCCCGGCCCCGATCACTAACAATGGTCCTCGGCACTCCCCGAGTATTTAACCATTGTTCTTCAGGAACAATCGAGCTGCCTCCTCGGCTGGGCACTCCTTGGTTGCTGGAATGAAGATTCCATACTTGGAAAACCTGTTCACCACTACCATGATGCTTCCAAACCCTTCTGCTTTGGTTAGACCGACTATAAAGTCCAGAGAAACACTCTCCCATGGTCGCTCTGGCACTGGCAATGGCTCCAAGAGATCGCCTGGTTTCTTGAGCTCCACCTTGTCCTATTGGCACATAAGACATGTCTTTACATAGGCCTCCACATCGTCCCTCATGTGTAGCTAGTAGTACCGATCTTCAATTAGTGCCAAGGTATGACTCACTCCGGGGTGGCCAACCCACCTTGAATCAAGATATTCTTGTAAAACTTCCTTACGGAGCTTTCCGTGCTATGGCACAAATAATCTATTGCCCCTGGTGTACAGCAAGCCATCCTGTAACTAAAACTGCCTAGTCTTACCTTGCTGGGCATACTCCATCAAAGCCTTGGCTGTAGGATCATGCGCAAGTCCCTTCTTGATGTGCGGCACCAGTGACCCCTCTGGTTGGCTAATGGCAACAAGGTTAGCCTTCCTGCTTAGGGTGTCTACCACAAGGTTCACCTACCCCGGCTTGTACTCCATCTGGAAATCAAATTCTATAAGAAAACCTTACCATCTCGCCTGCTTGGGGGACAACTTCTTCTGCATCTGAAAGTAGCTGGTCGCCACATTGTCCGTCCTAACCACGAACCTCAACCCCAACAGGTAATGGCACCAAGTGCGCAAGTAGTGCACCACTGCAGTCATCTCCTTCTCTTGGACCATGTACTTGCACTCAATCTCGTTCAGCTTCCTGCTCTCGAACGTGACTGGACGTCCCTCCTGCATCAACATACCCTCTATGGCAAAGTCTGATGCATTCGTATGCACCTTATACGGCTTGGCATGGTCTGGCAAGGCCAAGACTCGCTCCTCAGTCACAGCCCGCTTCAACCTGTCAAAGGCTTCCTGGCACCCTGCGCTCCACTCCCATGCTTTCCCTTTCTTGAGCAAGTTAGTCAATGGCGTGGCTATTGCTGAGTGACCTTTGATGAAGCACCTGTAGTAGTTGACCAGCCCAAGGAACGATCTCAACTCAGTGACCTTGGCTGGTGATTGCCACTCTAGGATGGTGTTTATGTTGCCTTCATCCATACGTATCCTACCACCTCCCACTATGTGGCCAAGGAATGGGATCTCCTGTTGGGTGAATGAGCACTTTTTCCTGTTGACAAATAGCTTGTGCGCCCACAACACCTTGAACACCTGTCTCAAGTGGTCTACATGCTCTCCCAAAGTTTGGCTGTAGATCACAATGTCATCCAAATAAACCATAACAAACCGATTAAATAATGACTGAAGTACCTTATTCATAAGGTGCAGAATGTTGTTGGGGCATTCATGAGTCCGAAAGGCATCACCAAGAACTCATACGAACCATACCGAGTGACACATGCTATCTTTGGCTCATGTCCCTTGGCGATCCTGACTTAATAGTAACTTGACCTCAAATCCAACTTGGTGAATCACCAGCGCTCCCAAGTTGATCTAACAAGTCCGTAATGAGTGGGATGGGGTACTTATTCTTGATGGTCAGCTTGTTCAAAGCTCGGTAGTCTATACGCAGCTGCAATGACCCATCATACTTGCACTGAAATAGAACCGGTGCACCATAGGGTGCCTTCGATGGCCTGATGAAGCCAGCATCAACTAACTCTTTGAGTTGCTTCCTCAACTCCTCCAACTCTGGTGGAGACATTCGGTAAGGGGCTCTAGCTGGTGGCTTAGCCTCGGACACCAGCTCGATCTTGTGGTCCACCTCCCTCTTAGGTGGTAGCTTGCTAGGTAGCTTTCCGGGCATCACATCACTAAAGGTCTTCAGCACCTTTAACACCTCCAAGGGTGACTCGGTCTCCTTCTCCCTTGGCTCATCATATTTCAGGGCTACCAAGAAGGTGTCTTCTTGTCTGCTTATCGCCTTGGCAAATTGGATGGCTGACACCACCCGCGACCCAACTCCAGACCCTCTCCTCAATGGCACTAGGCATTGGCACCGTGCATCCAAGATGCAAACACAATCGGCAAAAGGCATAAAGAGGGCGTTAATCCGAACAAGGAAATCCAACCCAATCATAAACTCATAGTCGTCAAGGGGTATTACCTCAATGGTCTCCTTGCCTTTCCAATCTCCAAGCTGCAACTCCATTCCCTACGCTACTTCAATGGTTGGAACTTCCTTGGAGTTCACCGTTTTGATGGTACCAGTCCCTTTCTGCACCTTTAGTCCAGCTTTCGTGCTCTATCACCTGACATAAAAAGATGTGAGGCATCTGTGTCCACCAGTGTGCTCACTTTCTGACCTGCAACCATCAGATCCGTAAACATCAAGCCCTTTGGCTTACGGCTCCCCTTACTCTGGATAACATTGAGCACCAACGACCTAAGCTTTGCTACCCCTGACTCTGGCTCCTCATCAGACTTTTTGTCTACAGCAGCCAGCTTACCCTTCTGCGGGTAATTGCACGCTATGTGGCTCCCTCCACATAGGTAGCATGCTAGTGGCTCTCGGTCCCCCTTTGCTTTCCACTTGCCTACTGGTGGCTTCCTCTCACCATCCTTGGTTGAACGGTCTCGGTCTCCATCCTTGGACTCCTGGTCACGATCCTTCCCCTTGGACTGCTTCTTCTGATCCCTATCGTCCTTGCCCTTACCCTTGGGCTTGGTAGACTCGAACTTGTTCAGAGGCTTGAACTCTATCAAGGCCTCGGCAGTAGTCATGGCTTTAGCCAAGTCATGAACTCCTCTCTTTTTGTAGCTTATGCTTCACCCCATGGCTTCAGCTCATCCATGAAAGCAAATAAGGCATCCTTCTCACCTAGATCCGAGATCTGTAGCATCAGTTCAGAGAATTTCTAGACATACTCCCTTATGTCCCCTTGCTGGCTCAGCTTGCATAACTTTGCTCGTGCCTTATCATCGGCATACTCCGGGTAAAATTGTTCTCTGAACTCCTTTTAGAACTCTACCCAGGTTCCAATCTTGGTGCTCCCACACCTGACATCTTCACACCTACGCCTCTACCACAATAAGGCTACATCAGTGAGATACATAGCAGCGGTGCTTACCTTTATCACCTCATCTTGCATGCCCATGGCCTGGAAGTACTGCTCCATACCCCAAAGGTAGTTATCTAATTCCTTGACCACCCTAGTCCCCTTAAACTCTTTAGGCTCAAGGACATCCAATCTGGACTTGGACACTCCAGCAAACATGCCATTCCCAATGGCAGTCTTGCAAGCAACGAGCTCACTGGTAAGCTCCTCCATCTGCTGGCACATGGCCTCCATGCCATTGCGCAAGGTCAACACTTCAGCCTCCAAGGTCTGATTCTTTTGGGTGAACACGTCCAAGCCTTTGTTGAGAGCAGCTTGCAGCTCACTTTGGATCTCCTCCCCCATGGAGTCTAGCGATGCAATATGAGTCTCTACCCCTCAAGCTTCTCCCCCATGTCGCCCATGGTCACTTCCACCTTGGCCAGCCTATCGTCCATGGTAGACCAGATATCTCTAGAACTGGCTTTCCTCCCTCTTCCACACCCATGCTCCTGGGCCTCTGGTTGTTGGTTAGCAACGTCATTTTGGGATGCCATCTCCTCTATCCTGGACAACAAAAACACGTAGAATCAAACTTGCTCTGATACCAACTGTCACGGGCTCTGACCTTAGACTCAGAAACCGTGTGGCCTTAGGCTTGGAATCTCCTCCTTTATGCCTAAGTCAGCCTAAACCACAAGCTTACGGGCACTAAACAATAGGAAGGGCTGATTATGCAAGTTAAAGAGAAATAGGATAAGAAGGCAGAATTCTGGAAATGCTTTTGTATTCACTGAAACAGAAGTGTTTGATGGTGTACAAATGAGGAAGGAGCAACCCTCTATTTATAGTTGAGGCTCCAGCTTACACTTAATGGCAATATCCCTAGAATAAAGGCTAAAATCATGGGATTATACAGATTACAATCAATGAGGATGCTAACTCCTAATTTTCAGGGTCAACCAAATCTACCAGGATGTTGCTGCTTATCCTACCTGCTTCCAGAAGCTTCCCTTACGTGTCCATCACCTTGGGCCATTCTGGATGTGGTGTGGGCAGCTTGTATGCTAGGCATTGGTCTCATGGGCTGGCCTCCAAGTTGGGCAAGCATTCTGAACTCGTTTGCTAGGCTTTGCGTGTAGATACCCGCCAGCACGCCTGGTCTGTGGGCCTCAACTTCTGGCTCGCCTGCTGGTGCGCCTGATGTGCCTGGCACACCCACCCAGGGCATGACACTTGGCCCTTATATTGGCCCCCTATCCCTCATCAAACCTCAAGAACTCACACCCCCTTAAAGAGCATTTGAGATTTTATAGGTTTGCTATCAGTAGCCATTAAAGTGTCTAAAATGGGGACACTTTTTTCAAACGGTCACAAAATCTTCTCCACTTCGAGTTTTTAGTCGAACTTTTTTTGCATGCCAACAAAAATACAAGGATCACCTCTACCTAATTTGGGGACAAAACTCTTTCTAAAAACATTTTAAAAAATCCCAAATCGTAAAATGTTTCAAAAATCATGAAAAATAGAAAACGGGTCATCTTGCCATGAAACTTCACTTGAAGGCTTAGGGGACCATTGTATGAATTTACACGCAATAAAAATGGCATTGGCATGGTAGAAATGTGAAGATGTGCTTGAACCCACCTACCACCCGTTCGATCCCCGGCTTGCGCATCCTGCCTCTCTGGTCGGCTGAGCACCCGCACGCTCGTTTCGTGGGTTGACTTAGGCATACGGAGTTCATCCCCAGTTAAGCATACGGAGTTCATTCCCAATCTATGATCAGACCGGACCGAGGGTTGCGACAACAAGATCGGCAGCACGCAAGGGGGACCGGGCTAATCCTTGGCTTGCACATTCTACCTCTCCGACCGGCTGAGCGCCCGTACGCCTGTTTCGTGGGTTGGCTTAGGCATGGGGAGTTCATTCCATGTCTAAGCCCCAGTCGGACGGAGGGTTGTGGCAGTGGGACTAGCAGTATGCAGAAGGGGACCGGCCATCCCAATTGCGGATTATGCTCTCTGATCGCTTCAGTCCCGTTGACGCTCGTTTCATGGGTTACTTAGGCCTGGAATTATTCTCAGTCTAAGATCAGACCGACCGAGGGTGCAGAGCAGAAGATTGAAGCGCACAGGGGGATCGGGCATTCCACTGGCTTGCGTATCTGCCTCTCTGCCAACTATGCCCGCATGCATTTTGTGGGTGCTTAGGCATACGAAGTTCATTCCATGTTAAGCATCCGATATTCCCAGACTAAATGACCGGGCGGCGGTGTGAGGCACCAGGACCAGCAGCAGGAATCGACAGCAAGCAGGGGGATTGAGCGGATCCCCTTGCGCATCTTTGTCCAGCCGCTGAGTGCCCACACGCTGTTCGGTTGGCTTAGGCATACAGAGTTCATTCCATGTCTAAGCCCCAGTCGGACCGAGTGTTGTGATAGCAGGATCGGCAGCACGCAGAGGGGGACCGACTGATCCCCGATTTACGCATTATGGCTCTTCGGTCGACCCCTCCGACCGACTGAGCGCCTGCTTGTTTGTTTCATGGGTTGACTTAGGCATACGAAGGTTCCATCCCCAAATCCTAAGGCATACGGGAGTTCAGTTCCCAGTCCTAAGGATCGGACCGAGGACCGAGGGTTGCGGCAGCAAGGAATTTGGCAGCGGCAGAGGGGACGGGACCGATCCCGCGGCTTGTGCAATCTGCTCTCTGGCCGACTGAGTGCCGCACGCTCCATTTTTGTGGGTTGGCTTAGGCAATAGGGAGTTCATTCCCATGTCTAAGCCCCGAGCTGGACCGAGGGTTGTGCAGCGGGATCGACAGCACGCAGGGGGGAGCGAACCGATCCCCAACTTGCGCATTCTGCCTCTCCGGCCAGCTGAGCGCCCGCACGCCCATTTCGTGGGTTGGCGTAGGCATAGGTAGTTCATTCCATGTCTAAGCCCCAGCAGGACTGAGGGTTGTGGCAGCGAGACCGACAGCACGCAGAGGGGGATCGAGCCGATCCTCGACTTGCGCATTATGCCTCTTCGGTCGGCTCAGTGCCCGTACACTCGTTTCGTGGGTTGACTTACGCATACGGAGTTCATTCTGAGTCTAAGATCAGACCGGATTGAGGGTTGTGGTAGCAGGATCGATAGCACGTAGGGAGGGCCGGGCCAATCCCCCGCTTGTGCAATCTACCTCTCCGATCGGTTGAGCGACCGGACGCTCGTTTCGTAGGTTAGCTTAAGCATACAGAGTTCATTCCATGTCTAAGCATACAGAGTTCATTCCCAATCTAAGATTTTGAGCCACGGTGCACATTCTGGGCTTGGGCATGTGCTGGTGCCGCATTTTTTCACCCAGGGCACCATCGTCGGAGCATCGCCAGAGAGCCTAACCAACGACATTGGGGTTTCCGGTGATTGGGGGGCCGGGGGGTTTTACGCACATGATGTGCAATGGGTGCTGGTACTTGGCCCTTATATTAGCCCTGTATCCCTCATCAAACCTCGAGAACTCACACCCCCTTAAAGAGCATTTGAGATTTTATAGGTTTGCTGCCAGTAGTCATTAAAGTGTCTGAAATGGGGACACTTTTTTCAAACGGTCACAAAATCTTCTCCACTTTGAGTTTTTAGCTGAATTTTTTTGTGCAGGCCAACAAAAATACAAGGATCACCTTACCAAATTTGGGGACAAAACTCTTTGTAAAAAAATTTTAAACAATCCCGAACCGTAAAATGTTTCAAAAATCATGAAAAATAGAAAACGGGTCGTCTTGCCATGAAACTTCACATGAAGAATTAGGGGACCATTGTATGAATTTACACGCCATAAAAATGGCATTGGCAAGGCAGGAATGTGAAGATGTGCTTGAACCCACCTACCACCCGTTCGATCCCCGGCTTGTGCATCCTGCCTCTCTGGTCGGCTAAACGCCCGCACGCTTGTTTCGTGGGTTGACTTAGGCATATGGAGTTCATCCCCAGTCTAAGCATATGGAGTTCATTCCCAATCTAAGATCGAACCAGACCGAGGGTTGCGACAACAGGATCGACAGCATGTAGAAGGGACTGGGCCAATCCCTGGCTTACGCATTCTGCCTCTCCGATTGGCTGAGCACCCGTACGCTCATTTCGTGGGTTGGCTTAGGCTTAGAGAGTTCATTCCATGTCTAAGCCCCAGCCGGACCAAGGGTTGTGGTAGCAAGACCGACAACCAGATCGATAGCATGCAGAGGGGGACGGGGCTGATCCCCTGCTTGCTCATTATGCCTCTCCGACCGACTGAGCACCCGTACGCTTGTTTCGTGGGTTGACTTACGCATACGAAGTTCATCTCCAATCTAAGCATACGGAGTTCATTCCTGGCCTAAGATTGGATCGGACCGAGGGTTGCGGCAGCAGGATCGACAGCACGCAAGGGGGACCAGGCTGATCCCCGGCTTACGCATTTTGCCTCTCCGGCCGGTTGAGCAACCGTACGCCCGTTTCGTGGGTTGGCTTAAGCATATGGAGTTCATTTCATGCGTAAGCCCTAGTCAGATCGAGGGTTGTGGCAGTGGGATCGACAGCACGCAGGGGGGACCGAGCCGATCCCCGACTTGCACAATCTGCCTCTCTGGCCAGCTGAGCACCCGCACGCCTGTTTCGTGGGTTGGCTTAGGCATAGGGAGTTCATTCCATGTCTAAACCCCAGCTGAACCGAGGGTTGTGGTAGTGGGACCAGCAGCACGCAGAGGGGGATCGGGCCAATCCCCGACTTGCGCATTATTCCTCTTCGACCGACTCAACGCCCGTACGCTCGTTTTGTGGGTTGACTTATGCATACAGAGTTCATTCTGAGACTAAGATCAGACCAGGCCGAGGGTTGCAGCAGCAGGATCGATAGCACGTAGGGGGGATTGAGCCAATCCCTGGCTTGTGCATTCTGTCTCTCCGACCGGCTGAGCGCCCGCACGCTCGTTTCGTGGGTTGGCTTAGGCATACGGAGTTCATTACATGTCTAAGCATACGGAGTTCGTTCCCAATCTATGATTTTGAGCCACAGTGCATATGCTGGGCTCGGGCATGTGCTGGTGCAGCATTTTTTTCGCTCGGGGCACCATCACCGGAGCATCGTCGGAGCATTACCAGAGAGCCTAACCGACGGTATTGGGGTTCCGGCGATTGAGGGGGCCGGTGGATTGTGCGCACATGATGTGCGATGGGTGCTGGTACTTGGCCCTTATATTGGCCCCCTATCCCTCATCAAACCTCGAGAACTCACACCCCCTTAAAGAGCATTTGAGATTTTATAGGTTTGCTGCCAGTAGCCATTAAAGTGTCTGAAATGGGGACACTTTTTTCGAACGGTCACAAAATCTTCTCCACTTCGAGTTTTTAGCTGAAATGTTTTGTGCATACCAAAAAAAATACAAGGATCACCTCTACCAAATTTGGGGACAAAACTATTTCTAAAAAAATTTTAAAAAATCCTGAACCACAAAACGTTTCAAAAATCATGAAAAATAGAAAACGGGTTGTCTTGCGAGGAAACTTCACATGAAGGCTTAGGGGACCATTGTATGAATTTACACACCATAAAAATGGCATTGGCATGGCAGAAATATGAAGATGTGCTTGAACCCACCTACCACCCGTTCGATGCTCGACTTGCGCATCCTGCCTCTCTGGTCGGCTGAGCGCCCGCACGCTCGTTTTGTGGGTTGACTTAGGCATACGGAGTTCATCCCTAGTCTAAGCATATGAAGTTCATTCCCAGTCTAAGATTGGACCGGACCGAGGGTTGTGGTAACAGGATCGGCAGCACACAGAGGGGATCGAGCTGATCCCCAGCTTGCGCATTCTGTCTCTTCGGCCGACTGATCGCCCGCACGCCCATTTCGTGGGTTGGCTTAGGCATAAGGAATTCATTCCATGTCTAAGCTCCCACTGGACCGAGGGTTGTGGTAGCAGGACTGGCAGCACATAGAGGGGGACCGGGCTGATCCCCAGCTTGTACATTATGCCTCTCTGACCGGCTCAATGCCTGCACGCTCGTTTCATGGGTTGACTTAGGCATGCGGAGTTCATTCCCAGTCTAAGATTTGGCCAGACTGAGGGTTGTGGCAACAAGATTGAGAGAACTTAGGCATAGGGAGTTCATTCCATGTCTAAGCCCCAGTCAGACCAAGGGTTGTGGCAGTGGGACCGATAGCACGCAGAGGGGGACCAGGCTGATCTCTGGTTTGCGCATTATACCTCTCCGACAAACTGAGCGCCCACATGCTCATTTCGTAGGTTGACTTAGGCATACGGAGTTCATTCGCAGTCTAAGGTCAGATCGGATCAAGGGTTGCGGTAGCAGGATCAACAGCACGCAGGGGGGATCAGGCCGATCCACAGCTTGCGCATTTTGCCTCTCCGGTTGGCTGAATGCCCGTACGCTCATTTCGAGGGTTGTCTTAGGCATACGGAGTTTATTCCATGTCTAAGGATACGGGGTTTATTCCCAGTCTAAGATCGAACCGGGCTGAGGGTTACGGCAGCAAGATCGATAGCGCACTGGGGGGGATCGGGCCATTCCTCGACTTACGCATTCTACCTCTTCGATCGGCTGGGCGCCCGTACGCTCGTTTCATGGGTAGGCTTAGGCATACAGAGTTCATTCCATGTCTAAGCCCCAGCCAGACCGAGGGTTGTGGCAACAGGACTGACAGCGGGATCGGCAGAACGTAGAGGGGGACTGGGCTGATCCCTGGCTTGCGCATTAAGCCTATCCGACATGCCTCTCCTGCCGGCTGAGCGCCCGCATGCTCGTTTCATGGGTTGACTTAGGCATACGGAGTTCAACCCCAGTCTAAGCAAACAGAGTTCATTCCCAGAATAAGATTAGACTAGACCGAGGGCTACGACAGTAGGATTGGCAGCACGTAGGGGGGACCAGGCCGATCCCTAGCTTGTGCATTCTGCCTCTTCGGCTGGCTGAGCGCCCGCACTCCCATTTCATGGGTAGGCTTAGGCATAGGAAGTTCATTCCATGTCTAAGCCCCAGCCGGACCGAGGGTTGTGGCAGTAAGACCGGTAACATGCATCAGGGGATTGGGTTGATCCCCGACTTGCGCATTATGCCTCTCCGGTCGGTTGAGCTCCCACACGCTCGTTTTCCTGGGTTGACTTACGTATACGGAGTTCATCCCCAGTCTAAGCATACAGAGTTCATTCCTAGTCTATGATCGAACCGGACCGAAGCTTGTGGCAGTAAGATCGACAGCACGTAGGGGAGACTAGGTCAATCCCCAGCTTACACATTCTGCCTTTTCGATCGGTTGAGCGCCCGGACACCCGTTTCATGGGTTGGCTTAGGCGTAGGGAGTTCATTCCATCTCTAAGCCCCAGCCAGATCAAGGGTTGTGGCAGTGGGACTGGTAGAACGCAGAGGGGGACCGGGCTGATTCCTGGCTTGTGCATTACGCCTTTTTGGTCGGCTCAACGCCCGCACGCTTGTTTTGTGTGTTGACTTACGCATGCGAAGTTCATTCCCAGTCTAAGATCAGATCGGACTGAGGGTTGCAAAGCAGGATCGACAGCACATAGGGGGGACTGGGTCGATCTGCAGCTTGTGCGTTCTGCCTCTCCGGCCTGCTGAGCACCCGCATGCTCGTTTCGTGGGTTGGCTTAGGCATACGAAGTTCATTCCATGTCTAAGCATACGGAGTTCATTCCCAGTCTTTGATCGGTTCGGACCGAGGGTTGCGACAGCAGGACAGGCAGAAGGATCAACAGCACGCAGGGGGGACCGGGCCGATCCCCGGCTTGCGCATTCTGCCTTTGACTGAGCGCCCGTACGCTCGTTTCGTGGGTTGGCTTAGGCATAGGGAGTTCATTCCGAGACTAAGCCCCAGCCGGACCGAGGGTTGTGGCAGTGGGATCGACAGCACACAGCGGGGGATCGAGCTGATCCTCGGCTTACGCATTATGCCTCTCCGGTTGGCTGAGCACGCACACACTCGTTTTGTGGGTTGACTTAGGCATACGGAGTTCAGCCCCAGTCTAAGCATACGAAGTTCATTCCTAGTCTAAGATCGGACCAGACTGAGGGTTGCAATAGCAGGATCAGCAGCACGCAGGGGGGATAGGGCCGATCCCCGGCTTGCGCATTCTGCCTCTCCGACCGGCTGAGCGCCCGCACGCCCGTTTTATGGGTTAGCTTAGGCATAAGGAGTTCATTCCATGTCTAAGCCCTAGCCGGACTGAGGGTTATGGTAGCGGGACCGGCAGCACGCAGTGGGGGACGGAGCTGATCCTCGGCTTGTGCATTGTGCCTCTCCAACCGACTGAGCACCCACACGCTTGTTTCGTGGGTTGACTTAAGCATACGGAGTTCTTCCCCAGTCTAAGCATCCGGAGTTCATTCCCAGTCTAAGATCAAACCGAACCGAGGGTTGCAGCAGCAGGATCGATAGCACGTAGGAGGGACCAAGCCGATCCCTAACTTACGTATTCTGCCTCTCCGGTTGGCTGAGCGCCTGTACACCCATTTCGTGGGTTGGCTTAGGCATAGGGAGTTCATTCCATGTCTAAGCCCCAGTCGGACTGAGGGTTGTGGTAGCAGGGCCGGCAGCACGCAGCGGGGGATTGGGCTAATCCCCGGCTTGCGCATTATGCCTCTCCGGCCGGCTGAGCGCCCACACACTCGTTTCGTGGGTTGACTTAGGCATACGGAGTTCATCCCTAGTCTAAGCAAATGGAGTTCATTCCCAGTCTAAGATCGGATCGGACCGAAGGTTGCGACAGTAGGATCAGCAGCACGAAGGGGGGATCAAGCCGATCCCCGACTTACGCATTCTGCCTCTTCGATCGGCTCAGTGCCTGCACACCCGTTTTGTGGGTTGGCTTAGGCATAGGGAGTTCATTCCATGTCTAAGCCCCAATCGGACCGAGGGTTGTGGTAGCGAGATCGGCATCACGCAGCGGGGGATCGGGCTAATCCCTGACTTGTGCATTATGCCTCTCCGGCCAGCTGAGCACCCACACACTCATTTTGTGGGTTGACTTAGGCATATAGAGTTCATCCCTAGTCTAAGCAAATGGAGTTCATTCCCAGTCTAAGATCGGATCGGACCGAAAGTTGCGACAGCAGGATCGGCAGCATGAAGGGGGACCGGGTCGATCCCCGGCTTACGCATTCTGCCTTTTCGATCGACTCAACGCTCGCACGCCCATTTCATGGGTTGGCTTAGGCATAGGGAGTTCATTCCATGTCTAAGCCCCAGCCAGACTGAGGGTTGTGGTAGTGGGACCAGCAGCACGCGAAGGGGGACTGGGTTGATCCCCGAGTTACGCATTATGCCTCTTCGGCCGGCTCAGTGCCGGCACGCTCATTTCATGGGTTGACTTATGCATACGGAGTTCATTCCCAGTCTAAGATCCGATCAGACCGAGGGTTACACTAGCAGGATCGACAGCACGCAGGGGGACCAGGTCGATCCTCGACTTGCGCATTCTGCCTCTCCGACCGACTGAGCGTCGGCACGCTAGTTTCATGGGTTGGCTTAGGCATACGGAGTTAATTCCATGTCTAAGCATACAAAGTTCATTCCCAGTCTAATATTTTGAGCCACGGTGCACATACTGGGCTCGAGCATGTGCTGGTGCCACATTTTTTTCGCTCGGGGCACCATCGTCAGAACATCACGGAGCATCGCCGGAGAGCCTAATCGACGGCATTGGGGGTTCCGGTGATTAGGGGGGCCACGGTTATGCGCACATGATGTGCGACGGGTGCTGGTACTTGGCCCTTATATTGGCCCCCTATCCTTCATCAAACCTCGAGAACTCACACCCCCTTAAAGAGCATTTGAGATTTTATAGGTTTGCTGCTAGTAGACATTAAAGTGTCTGAAATGGGGACAATTTTTTCAAACAGTCACAAAATCTTCTCCACTTCGAGTTTTTAGCTGAATTTTTTTGGGCATGCCAACAAAAGTACAAGGATCACCTCTACCTAATTTGGGGACAAAACTCTTTCTAAAAAAATTTTAAAAAATCCTGAAATGCAAAAAGTTTCAAAAATCGTGAAAAATAGAAAATGGGTCGTCTTCCCACGAAACTTCACATGAAGGCTTAGGGGACCATTGTTTGAGTTTACAACCCATAAAAATGGCATTGGCATGGCAGAAATATGAATATGTGCTTGAACCCACCCACCACTCGTTCGATCCCCGACTTGCGCATCCTGCCTCTCTGGTCGGCTGAACGCCCACACTCTCGTTTCGTGGGTTGACTTAGGCATATGGAGTTCATCCCCAGTCTAAGCGTATGGAGTTCATTCCCAGTCTAAGATCGGACCGGACTAAGGGTTGCGGTAACAGGATCAGCAACACGCATGGGGGACCAGGCTGATCCCTGATTTATGCATTCTGCCACTCCGATCGACTGAGTGCCCGCACGCCCGTTTCATGGGTTAGCTTAGGCATAGGGAGTTCATTTCTTGTCTAAGCCCTAGTCAGATCGAGGGTTGTGGCAGTGGGATCGACAGCACATAGAGGGGGATCGGACTGATCCCCAAGTTTCGCATTATGCCTCTCCGACCGGCTCAGCATCCGCACGCACATTTCATGGGTTGACTTAGGCATACAGAGTTCCTTCTCAGTCTAAGATCGGAATGGACCGAGGGTTGCGGTAGTAGGATCAACAGCACGTAGGGGAGATCGAGTCGATCCCCCAACTTGCGCATTCTGCCTCTCCGGCCGGTTGAGCACCCGCACGCTCGTTTCATGGGTTGGCTTAGGCATACGGAGTTCAATCCATGTCTAAGCATGCGAAGTTCATTCTCAGTCTAAGATCGGACTGGACTGAGGGCTGCGATAGGAGGACCAACAGCAGGATCGACAGCACGTAGGGGAGGACCGGGTCGATCCTCAGCTTGCACATTCTGCCTCTTCGGCCGGCTAAGCGCCCGCATGCTCGTTTTGTGGGTTGGCTTAGGCATACGGAATTTATTCCATGTCTAAGCCCCAGCCGAATCGAGGGTAGTGGCAGCAAGACCGGCAGTGAGATTGATAGCACGTAAGGGGGACTGGGCTAATCCCCGGCTTACGCATTATGCCTTTTCGATCAACTGAGCACCCGTACGCTCGTTTCATGGGTTGACTTAGGCATATGGAGTTCATCCCCAGTCTAAGCATACCGAGTTCATTCCCAGTCTAAGTCAGACCAGACCGAGGGTTGCGACAGTAGGATCGGTAGCACGCAGGGGGGATCGGGTCGATCCTCGGCTTGCACATTCTTTCTCTTCAACCGACTGAGCGCCTGCATGCCCATTTCGTGGGTTGGCTTAGGCATAGGGAGTTCATTCCATGTCTAAGCCCCAGTCAGACTGAGGGTTGTGGCAGCGAGATCGACAGCATGCAGAGGGGGACCTAGTTGATCCCCAGCTTGTGCATTATGCCTCTTCGATCGGCTCAGGGCCCGAATGCTCGTTTCGTGGGTTGACTTAGGCATGCGGAGTTCACTCCCAGTCTATGATTGGATCAGATCGAGGGCTGCGGTAGCAGGATCGACAGCACACCGGAAGGGACTGGGCTGATCCCCGGCTTGCGCATTCTGCCTTTCTAGCCAGCTGAGTGCCCGCACGCTCGTTTCGTGGGTTGGCTTAGTTACAGGGAGTTCATTCCATGTCTAAGCCCCAGTCGAACCGAGGGTTGTGGCAGCGGGACCAGCAGCACGTAGGGGGATAGGGCCAATCCCCGGCCTGCGTATTATGCCTCTTTGGCCGGTTCAGCGTCCGCACGCCCGTTTCGTGGGTTGACTTACGCATACGGAGTTCATTCCCAGTCAAAATCAGACCGGATTGAGGGTTGCGGCAACAAGATTGAGAGCATGTAGGAGGCACCCGGCCGATCCCCGGCTTGCACATTCTGCCTCTCCGATCGACTGAGCGCCCGCACGCTCGTTTCATGGGTTGGCTTAGGCATACAGAGTTCATTCCATGTCTAAGCATAGGAGTTCATTCCCAGTGTAAGATTTTGAGCCACGGTGCACATGCTGGGCTTGGGCATGTGCTGGTGCTGCATTTTTTTTGCCCGGGGCACCATCATCAGAGCATTGCCGAAGAGCCTAACCGGCGGCATTGGGGGTTTTGACGATTGGGGAGGCCGAGGGGTGTGCGCACATGATGTGCGATGGGTGCTGCTACTTGGCCCTTATATTGGCCCCCTATCCCTTATCAAACCTCGAGGACTCACACCCCCTTAAAGAGCATTTGAGATTTTATAGGTTTGCTGCCAGAAGCCATTAAAGTGTCTGAAATGGGGACACTTTTTTCAAACGGTCACAAAATCTTCTCCACTGCGAGTTTTTAGCTGAATTTTTTTGTGCATGCCAACAAAAATACAAGGATCACCTCTACTAAATTTGGGGTAAAACTCTTTCTAAAGAGAATTTAAAAAATCCCGAACCGCAAAACCTTTCAAAAATCATGAAAAATAGAAAACGGGTCGTCTTGCCACAAAACTTCACACGAAGGCTTAGGGGACCATTGTATGAATTTACAAGCCATAAATTTGGCATTGGCATGGCAAAAATATGAAGATGTGCTTGAACCCATCTACCACCCGTTCGATCCTCGACTTACGCATCCTGCCTCTCTAGTCGGCTGAGCGCCCGCATGCTCATTTCGTGGGTTGACTTAGGCATACGGAGTTCATCCCCAGTCTAAGCATATGGAGTTCATTCCCAATCTAAGATCAGATCGGACCGAGGGTTACAGCAACAGGATCGACAGCACGCAGGGGGGACTGGGCCGATCCCCAGCTTGCGCGTTCTGCCTCTCCGACCGGCTGAGCGGCCGCACGCCCGTTTCGTGGGTTGGCTTAGGCATATGGAGTTAATTCCATGTCTAAGCCCCAGTCGGACCAAGGGTTGTCGTAGCGGGACCGATAGCACGCAGAGAGGGATCGAGTCGGACCCCGACTTGCGCATTATGCCTCTTCGGTTGGCTCAACGCCCACACGCTCGTTTCATGGATTGACTTAGGTATACGGAGTTCATTCCCAATCTAAGATCAGATCGGACCGAGGGTTGCGGTAGCAAGATCGACAACACACAGGGGGGGACTGGGCCGATACCTGGCTTGCGCATTCTGCCTCTCCGATCGGCTGAGCACCCACACGCTTGTTTCGTGGGTTGGCTTAGGCATATGGAGTTCATTCCATGTCTAAGCATACGGAATTCATTCCCAGTCTAAGATCAGATCGGATCAAGGGTTACGATAGCAGAACCAATAGCACGATCTGCAGCACGAAGGGGGGGATCGAATCGATCCCCAGCTTGCCCATTCTGCCTCTTCGGTCGGCCTCTCCATCGGCTAAGCGCCCGCACGCTCGTTTCGTGGGTTGACTTAGGCATACAGAGTTCATCCCCAGTCTAAGCATACGAAGTTCATTCCCAGTCTAAGCATACGGAGTTCATTCCCAGTCTAAGATCAGACCGGATCGAGGGATGCGACAGCAGGATCGACAGTACGCAGGGTGGATCGGGCTGATCCCTGGCTTGCATATTCTACTCTCTGGCCAACTGAGAGCCCGCATGCTTATTTCGTGGGTTGGCTTAGGCATAGGGAGTTCATTCCATGTCTAAGCCCCAGTCGGACTGAGGGTTGTGGCAGCGGCACCGGCAGAACACAGAAGGGGACCGGGCTGATCCTTAGTTTATGCATTATGCCTCTTTGGCTGGCTCAGCGCCCGCACACTCGTTTCGTGGGTTGACATATGATACAGAGTTCATTCCCAATCTAAGATCATACCGGACAGAGGGTTGCAACAGTAGGATCGATAGCACGTAGGGGGGGACTGGGCCGTCCCTGGCCTCTCCGGTCGGTCAAGCGCCCGCACGCTTGTTTCGTGGGTTAGCTTAGGCATACGGAGTTCTTTCCACGTCTAAGTATACGGAGTTCATTCCCAGTCTAAGAGTTTAAGCCATGGTGCACATGCTAGGCTCAAGCATGTGCTAGTGCCACATTTTTTTCGCCCGGGGCACCATCACCGGAGAGCCTGACATGCGATATTGAGGGTTCCGGCGATTGGGGGGGCCGGGGGGTGTGCGCACATGATGTGCGATGGGTGCTGGTACTTGGCCCTTATATTGGCCCCCTATCCCCCATCAAACCTCCAGAACTCACACCCCCTTAAAGAGCATTTGAGATTTTATAGGTTTGTTGCCAGTAGCCATTAAAGTGTCTGAAATGGGCATACTTTTTTCAAACGGTCACAAAATCTTCCCCACTTTGATTTTTTAACTGAATATTTTTGTGCATGCCAATAAAAATACAAGGATCACCTCTACCAAATTTGGGGACAAACTCTTCCCAAAAAATTTTTAAAAAATCCCAAACCTTAAAAAGTTTCAAAAATCATGAAAAATAGAAATCGGGTCATCCTGCCACGAAACTTCACATGAAGGCTTAGGGGACCATTGTATGAATTTACAAGCCATAAAAATGGCATTGGCATGGCAGAAATATGAAGATTTGCTTGAACCCACCTACCAGCCGTTCGATCCCCGGCTTGCGCATCCTGCCTCTCTGGTCGGCTGAGCGCCCGCCCGCACGCTCATTTCGTGGGTTGACTTAGGCATACGGAGTTCATCCCCAGTCTTAGCATACGGGGTTCATTCCCAGTGTAAGATCGGACTAGACTGAGGGTTGCGATAGCAGGATCAGCAGCACACAGGGGAGACCGGGTCGATCCCCGGCTTGCGCATTCTGCCTCTCCGATCGGCTGAGTGCCCGCACACCCGTTTCATGGGTTGGCTTAGGCATAGGGAGTTCATTCCATGTCTAAGCCCCAGTCGATCCGAGGGTTGAGACAGTGGGACCGATAGCACGTAGTGGGGGACCGGATCAATCCTCCTCTTGCGCATTATGCCTCTCCAATCGGCTTAGCGCCCGCACGCTCATTTCATGGCTTGACTTAGGCATACGGAGTTCATTCCCAGTCTAAGATCAGATCGGACCGAGGGTTGCGACAATAGGATCGACAGTACATAGGAGGGATCAAGCCTATCCTCGGCTTACGCGTTCTGCCCCTCTGGCCGACTGAGCTCTCGCACGCTCGTTTCGTGGGTTGGCTTAGGCATACGGAGTTCATTCCATGTATAAGCATACGGAGTTCATTTCCAGTCTGAGATCGGATCGGACCGAGGGTTGTGACAGCAGGACCAGTAGTAGGATCGATAGCACATAGGGGGGAACCGATCCGATCCCCGACTTATGCATTCTACCTCTCTGGCTGGCTAAGCACCCGCACGCTCGTTTCATTGGTTGACTTAGGCATACAGAGTTCATCCCCAGTCTAAGCATACAAAGTTCATTCCCAGTCTAAGATCAGACCAGACCGAAGGTTGCGGCAGCAAGATCGACAGCACGCAGGGGGGATCAGGTCCATCCCCGGCTTGTGGATTCTGCCTCTCCGGTCGACTGAGCGCCCGCACGCTCGTTTCGTGGGTTGGCTTAGGCATAGGGACTTCATTCCATGTCTAAGCCCCTACCAGACCAAGGGTTGTGGCGGCGGGACCGACAGCATGCAGGAGGGGACCGGGCCAATCCCTGGCTTACGCATTATGCCTCTTCGGTCAGCTCAATGCCCGCACGCTTGTTTCATGGGTTGGCTTGTACATACGAAGTTCATTCCCAATCCAAGATTGGACCGGACTGTGGGTTGCGGCAGTAGGATCGACAGCACGTAGGGGGATCAGGCCGATCCCTGGCTTGCGCATTCTACCTCTCCAGCTGGTTGAGCACCCGCACGCTCGTTTCATGGGTTGGCTTAGGCATACGGAGTTCTTTCCATGTCTAAGCATACGGAGTTCATTCCCAGTCTAAGATTTTGAGCCATGGTGCACATGCTGGGCTCGGGCATGTGCTGGTGCTGCATTTTTTTTGCCCGAGGCACCATCGTCGGAGAGCCTAACTAGTGGCATTGGGGGTTCCGGTGATTGGGGGGGTCGGGGGGTGTGCGCACATTATGTGCGATGGGTACTGGTACTTGGCCCTTATATTGGCCCCCTATCCCTCATCAAACCTCGAGAACTCACACCCCCTTAAAGAGCATTTGAGATTTTATAGGTTTGCTGCTAGTAGCCATTAAAGTGTCCAAAATGGGGACACTTTTTTCAAACGGTCACAAAATCTTTTCCACTACGAGCTTTTAGCTAAATTGTTTTGTGCATGCCAACAAAATTACAAGGATGACCTCTACCAAATTTGGGGACAAAACTCTTCCTAAAAAAATTTTAAAAATTCCCGAACCGTAAAAAGTTTTGAAAATTGTGAAAAATAGAAAACGGTTCATCTTGCCACGAAACTTCACATGAAGGCCTAGGGGACCATTGTATGAATTTATAAGCCATAAAAATGGCATTGGCAATCCAGAAATACAGGGGGGACTAGGCTAGTCCCCGGCTTGTGTATTTTGCCTCTCCGGCTGGTTGAGCCCCCACATGCTCGTTTCATCTGTTGGCTTAGGCATACGGAGTTCATTCCATGTCTGAGCCCCAGTCGGGCTGAGGGTTGTGGCAGCAGGACCAGCAGCGGGATCGGCAGTGGGATCGACAGCACGCAGAGGGGGACCAGGTTGATCCCCGGCTTGTGCATTATGCCTCTCCAGCTGGCTGAGTGCCCACACGCTCATTTCGTAGGTTGACTTGGCATATGAAGTTCATCCCCAATCTAAGCATACAGAGTTCATTCCTAGTCTAAGATCAGATCAGACCGAGGGTTGCGATAGCAGGATCAGCAGCACGCAGGAGGGACCGGGTCGATCCCCAGCTTGCACATTCTGCCTTTCCGGTCAGCTAAGTGCCCGCATGCCCGTTTTGTGGGTTGGCTTAGGCATAGGGAGTTCATTCCAAGTCTCAGCCCCAGCTAGACCGAGGGTTGTGGTAGCAGGACCGACAGCATGCAGAGGGGGATGGGGCCGATCCCCTGCTTGCACGTTATGCCTCTTCAACCGATTCAACACCCGCACGCTCGTTTTGTAGGTTGACTTATGCATATGGAGTTCATTCCCAGTCTAAGATTGGACCGGATGAAGGGTTGCAGCAGCAGGATCGATAGCATGCCGGGGGGGACCGGGCGGATCCACGGCTTGCGCATTCTGCCTCTCCGATCGATTGAGCGCCCGCACGCTCGTTTCGTGGGTTGGCTTAGGCAAACGGAGTTCATTCAATGTCTAAGCATACGGAGTTCATTCCCAGTCTAAGATTTTAAGCCATGGTGCACATGCTAGGCTCGGGCATGTGCTGGTGTCACATTTTTTTTGCCCGGGGCACCATCGTCGGAGCATCGTCGGAGAGCCTAACCGATGGCATTGGGGGTTTCGACGATTGGGGGGGCCAGGGGGTGTGTGCACATGATGTGCGATGGGTGCTGGTAATTGGCCCTTACATTTGCCCCCTATCCCTCATCAAACCTCGAGTACTCACACCCCTTAAAGAGCATTTGAGACTTTATAGGTTTGCTGCCAGTAGCAATTAAAGTGTCTGAAATGGGGACACTCTTTTGAAACGGTCACAAAATCTTCTCCACTTCGAGTTTTTAGCTGAATTTTTTTATGGATGCCAAAAAAAATACAAGGATCACGTATACCAAATTTGGGGACAAAACTCTTTCTAAAAAAATTTTCAAAAATCCCAAACCGCAAAAAGTTTCAAAAATTGTGAAAAATAGAAAACGGGTCGTCTTGCCACGAAACTTCACATGAAGGCTTAGGGGACCATTGTATGAATTTAAAAGCTATAAAAATGGCATTGGCATGGCAGAAATATGAAGATGTGCTTCAACCCACCTACCACCTGTTCGATCTCCGGTTTGCACATCCTGCCTCTCTGGTCGACTGAGCGCCCGCACGCTCATTTCGTGGGTTGACTTAGGCATACGGAATTCATCCCTAGTCTAAGCATACGAATTTCATTCCAAGTCTAAGATCAGACCGGACCGAGGGTTACGGCAGTAGGATAGACAGCTCGTAGGGGGGACCGGGCCGATCCCCGGCTTGCGCATTTTGCCTTTCTGTCCAACTGAGAGCCCGCACGCCCATTTTGTGGGTTGGCTTAGGCAAGGGAGTTCATTCTATGTCTAAGCCCCAGCCAGACCGAGGGTTATGGTAGCGGGACCGACAGCACGCAGAGGGGGACCTAGCCGATCCTTGGCTTGCATATTAGGCCTCTCCGGCTGGCTCAGCGCCCGCACGCTCATTTCATGGGTTGACTTAGGCATACAGAGTTCATTCCCAGTGTAAGATCAGATCGGACCAAGGGTTGCGACAGTAGGATCGATAGCTCACAAGCGGGGATCGAGCCGGTCCCCGAATTGCGCATTCTGCCCCTCCGATCGGCTGAGTGCCTGCACGCTCGTTTCGTGGGTTGCCTTAGGCATATGAAGTTCATTCCATGTCTAAGCATACGAAGTTCATTCCCAGTCTAAGATCGGACCGGATCAAGGGTTGCGACAGTGGGACTGGTAGCAGGATCGACAGCACGCAGGGGGGATGGGGTCGATCCCCGACTTGCACATTCTGCCTCTCCGACCAGCTGAGCGTCCGCACGCTCGTTACATGGGTTCGCTTAGACATACGGAGTTCATTCCATGTCTAAGCCACAGTCGGACCGAGGGTTGTGGCGGCAGGACCGATAGCGGGATTGGTAGCACGCAGGGGGGACCGGGCTAATCCCCGGCTTGTGCATTATGCCTCTTCGGTCGGTTGAGCACTCGCATGCTTGTTTCATGGGTTGACTTCGACATATGGAGTTCATCGCCAGTTTAACCATACAGAGTTCATTCCCAGTCTAAGATCAGACTGGATCGAGGGTTGCGACAGTAGGATCGGTAGCACATAAGGGGGACTGGGCCGATCCCCGACTTACGCATTCTGCCTCTCCGGCCGGTTGAGCGTCCGCACGCCCATTTCATGCATTGGCTTAGGCATAGGGAGTTCATTCCATGTCTAAGCCCTAGTCGGACCAAGGGTTGTGGTAACAAGATCGAGAGCATACAGAGGGGGACCGGGCCGATCCCCGGCTTGCACATTATGCCTCTTCGGTCAGCTCAGGGCCCGCATGCTCGTTTAATGGGTTGACTTATGCGTACGAAGTTCATTCCCAATCTAAGATCAGATCAGACCGATGGTTGCGATAGCAGGATCGATAGCTTGCAGGGGGGATCGGGCTGATCCCCGGCTTGCGCATTCTGCCTCTCCGACTGGCTGAGCGCCCGTACGCTCGTTTCGTGGGTTGGCTTAGGCATACGGAGTTCATTCCATGTCTAGGCATATGGAGTTCTTTCCTAGTCTAAGATTTTGAGCCACGGTGCACATGCTGGGCTCAAGCATGTGCTGGTGCCTCATTTTTTTCACCCGGGGCACCATCACCAGAGCATCACCAGAGAGGCTAACCGGCGACATTGGGAGTTTCTGCGATTGGGGGGGCCGGGGGGTGTGCACACATGATGTGCGATGGGTGCTGGTACTTGGCCCTTATATTGGCCCCCTGTCCCTCATCAAACCTCGAGAATTCACACCCCCTTAAAGAGCATTTCAGATTTTATAGGTTTACTGCCAGTAGCCATTAAAGTGTTTGAAATGGGGACACTTTTTTCAAACATCACAAAATCTTCTCCACTATGAGCTTTTAGCTGAATTGTTTGGTGCATGCCAACAAAATTACAAGGATCACCTCTACCAAATTTGGGGACAAAACTCTTCCAAAAAAAATTTTAAAAAATCTCGAACCGCAAAAAGTTTTGAAAATTGTGAAAAATAGAAAACGGTTCATCTTGCCACGAAACTTCACATGAAGGCCTAGGGGACCATTGTATGAATTTACAAGCCATAAAAAAGGCATTGGCATGGTAGAAATATGAAGATGTGCTTGAACCCACCTACCACCCGTTCGATTCCCAGCTTGTGCATCCTGCCTTTCTGGTCGGCTGAGCGTCCGCATGCTCGTTTCGTGGGTTGACTTAGGCATATAGAGTTCATCCCCAGTCTAAGCATACGGAGTTCATTCCCAGTCTAAGATCAGATCGGACAGAGGGTTACGGTAGCAGGATCGATAGCACGTAGGGGGATCGGGCCAATCCCCGACTTACGCATTCTGCCTCTCCGACTGACTGAGTGCCCGCACGCCCGTTTCATGGGTTGGCTTAAGCATAGGGAGTTCATTCCATGTCTAAGCCCCAGCCAGACCAAGGGTTGTGGTAGCGGGACCGGCAGCACGTAGAAGGGGACCGGGCCGATCCCCGGCTTGCACATTATGCCTCTCCGGCCGACTCAACACCCGCACGCTCGTTTCGTGGGTTGACTTAGGCGTACGAAGTTCATTCCCAGTCTAAGATCGGATCGGGTTGAGGGTTGTGGCAGCAGGATCGACAGCACGCAAGCGTGGATCAGGTCGGTCCTCGGCTTACGCATTCTACCTCTCTGGCCGACGGAGCACCCGCACGCCCGTTTCGTGGGTTGGCTTAGGCATATGGAGTTCATTCCATGTCTAAGCCCCAGTCGGACCAAGGGTTGTGGTAACGGGACTGACAGCACGCAGGGGGGACCAGGCCGATCCCCGGCTTGCACATTATGCCTCTCCGATCGACTCAGCACCCGCACGCTCGTTTTGTGGGTTGACTTAGGCATAAAGAGTTCATTCCTAATCTAAGATCAGATCAGATCGAGGGTTGTGACAGCAGGATTGACGGCACGCAAGGTGGACCGAGCTGATCCCCGGTTTGCTTATTTTGCCTTTTCGGTTGGCTGAATGCCCGCACGCCCGTTTTGTGGGTTGGCTTAGACGTAGGGAGTTCATTCCATGTCTAAGCCCCAGCCAGACCGAGGATTATGGCAGCGGGACCGATAGCATGCAGAGGGGGATCGGGCTGACCCCCGGCTTGCAAATTATGCCTCTCCGTTCGGCTCAACGCCCGAACGCTCATTTCGTGGGTTGACTTAGGCATACGGAGTTCATTCCCAATCTAAGATCAGACCGGACTGACGGTTGCCGCCGCAGGATCGACAGCACACAGGGGGGACCGGGCCGGTCCCCAACTTGCACATTCTACCTCTCCGGTCGGCTGAGTGCCTGCACGCTCATTTCGTAGGTTGGCTTAGGCATACGGAGTTCATTCCAAGTCCAAGCTTAAGGAGTTCATTCCCAGTCTAAGATCAGACTGGACCGAGGGTTGTGGCAGCTGGACTAGCAGCAGGATCGGCAACACGTAGGGGGGATCGGGGCGAGCCCTGGCTTGTGTATTTTTCCTCTCCGATCGGCCTCTCCGGTCGGCTGAGCGCCTGCACGCTCGTTTCATGGGTTGACTTAGGCATACGGAGTTCATCCCCAGTCTAAGCATTCGAAGTTCATTCCTAGTCTAAGATTGAACTGGATCGAGGGTTGCGGTAGCAGGATCGACAGCATGCAGGGGGGACTGGGCCGATCCTCGGCTTACGCATTCTGCCTCTCTGGTCGACTGAGCGCCCGCACGCCCGTTTCATGGGTTGGCTTAGGCATAGGGAGTTCATTCCATGTCTAAGACCCAGCCAGATCGAGGGTTGTGGCAACAAGATCGGCAGCACACAGAGGGGGATGAGGCCGATCCCCGGCTTGCACATTCTGCCTCTCCGATCGGTGAGTGCCCGTTTCTTGGGTTAGCTTAGGCATGCGGAGTTGATTCATATCTAAGCATATAGAGTTCATTTCCAGTCTAAGAGTTTGAGCCACGGTGCACAAGCTAGGCTTGGGCATGTGCTGTTGCCTCATTTTTTTTGCTCGGGGCACCATCGCCGTAGCATCGTCGGAGAGCCTAACCGGCGGCATTGGGGGTTCCGACGATTGGGGGCGCCGGGGGGTGTGTGCACATGATGTGCGATGGGTGCTGGTACTTGGCCCTTATATTGGCCCCCTATCCCTCATCAAACCTCGAGAACTCACACCCCCTTAAAGAGCATTTGAGATTTTATAGGTTTGCTGCCAATAGCCATTAAAGTGTCTGGAATAGGGCTACTTTTTTCAAACAGTCACAAAATTTCTCCACTTCGAGTTTTTAGCTGAATTTTTTTGTGCATACCAAAAAAAAATACAAGGATCACCTCTACTAAATTTGGGGACAAAACTCTTTCTAAAAAAATTTTAAAAAAATCCCAAACCGCAAAAAGTTTTGAAAATCGTGAAAAATAGAAAACGGGTCATCTTGCCACGAAACTTCACATGAAAGCGTAGGGGACCATTGTATGAATTTACAAGCCATAAAAATGGCATTGGAATGGTAGAAATATGAAGATGTGCTTGAACCCACCTACCACCCGTTCGATCCCCAGCTTGCGCATCCTGCCTCTCTGGTCGGTTGAGCGTCGGCATGCTATTTTTATGGGTTGACTTAGGCATATGGAGTTCATCCCCAGTCTAGGCATATGTAGTTCATTCCCAGTCTAAGATTGGACCGGACCAAGGGTTACACCAATAGGATCGACAGTACGCAGGGGGGACCAGATCGATCCCTGGCTTGCGCATTCTACCTCTCCTACCGGCTGAGCGCCCGCACGCCCGTTTCATGGGTTGGCTTTGGCATAGGGAGTTCATTCGATGTCTAAGCCCAAGCCGGACTGAGGGTTGTGGTAGCCGGATCAAGGGTTGTGGCAGCAGGACCGGCAGCATGCAAAGGGGGATCGAGCCGATCCCCGGCTTGCGCATTATGCCTCTCCGATCGGCTCAGCGCCCGCACGCTCATTTTTTGGGTTGACTTAGGCATATGGAGTTCATTCCCAGTCTAAGATTGAACCAGACTGAGGGTTGCGGCAGCAAGATCGATAGCACAGGGGGGATCGGGCCGGTCCTCGGCTTGCGCATTCTGTCTCTCTGACCGGCTGAGTGCCCGTACGCTTGTTTCGTGGGTTGACTTAGGCATAGGGAGTTCATTCCATGTCTAAGCCCCAGTCGGACCGAAGGTTACGGTAGCGGGACTGGCAGCACGCAGAAGGGGACCGGGCCGATCCCTGACTTGTGCATTCTACCTCTCTGGCCGGTTGAACGCCGACACGCTTGTTTCATGAGTTGGCTTAGGCATACGGAGTTCATTCCATGTCTAGGTATACGGAGTTAATTCCCAGTCTAAGGGTTTGAGCCACGGTGCACATGCTGGGCATGGGCATGTGATGGTGCCGCACTTTTTTGCTCGGGGCACCATCGTCGGAGCATCGCCCGAGAGCCTAACCGGTAGCATTGGGGGTTCTGACGATTGAGGGGGCCGAGGGGTGTGCGCACATGATGTGCGATGGGTGCTGGTACCTGGCCCTTATATTGGCCCCCTATCTCTCATCAAACCTTGAGAACTCACGCTACCTTAAAGAGCATTTGAGATTTTATAGGTTTGCTGCCAGTAGCTATTAAAGTGTCTGGAATGGGGACACTTTTTTCAAACGGTCACAAAATCTTCTCCACTTCGAGTTTTTAGCTGAATTTTTTTGTGCATGCCAAAAAAAATACAAGCATCACCTCTACCAAATTTTGGGACAAAACTCTTTCTAAAAAAATTTTAAAAAATCCCGAATCGTAAAAAGTTTTGAAAATCGTGAAAAATAGAAAACGGGTCGTCCTGCACAAACTTCACATGAAGGCTTAGGGGACCATTGTATGAATTTACAAACCATAAAAATGCATTGGCATGGCCAGAAATATGAAGATGTGCTTGAACCCACCTACCACCCATTCGATCCCCGGCTTGCGCGTCTTGCCTCTCTGGTCGGCTGAGCGTCCGCACACTCGTTTCGTGGGTTGACTTAGGCATATGGAGTTCATCCCCAGTCTAAGCATACGGAGTTCATTCCTAGTCTAGGATCGGATCGGACCGAGCGCTGCAATAGCAGGATCGACAGCACGCAGAGGGGGACCGGGTCAGTGCCCGACTTACGCATTCTGCCTCTCCGACCAACTGAGCGCCCGCACGCTTGTTTCGTGGGTTGGCTTATGCATACAGAGTTCAATCCATGTCTAAGCATATAGAGTTCATTCCCAGTCTAAGATCGGGCCGGACTGAGGGTTGCGATAGTAGGACCAGTAGCAGGATCGGCAGCACGCGGGGGGGACCGGGCTGATCCCCGGCTTACGCATTCTGCCTCTCCGATCGACTGAGCACCCACGTGCTCGTTTTGTGGGTTGACTTAGGCATACAGAGTTCATCCCCAGTCTATTATCGGATCAGACCGAGGGTTGAGGCAGTAGGATCGGTAGCACATAGGGGGGACTGGACCGATCCTCGACTTGCACATTCTACCTCTCCGACCGATCGAGCGCTCACACGCCCGTTTCGTCGGTTTGAATAGGCATAGGGAGTTCATTCCATGTCTAAGCCCTAGCCAGACCGAGGGTTGTGGAAGTAGGACCGGTAGCACGTAGAGGGGGATCGGGCCGATCCCCGGCTTGCGCATTCTACCTTTCCGACTGGCTGAGCGCCCGCACGCTCATTTCGTGGGTTGGCTTAGCAATACGGAGTTCATTCCATGTCCAAGCATACGGAGTTCATTTTGATGCTAAGAGTTTGAGCCATGGTGCACATGCTGGACTCGGGCATGTGCTGGTGCCGCACTTTTTTCACCCAGGGCACCATCGCCGGAGCATCGCCGGAGAGCCTAACCGGTGGCATTGGGGGTTCCGGCGAATGGGGGGGCCGGGGGGGTGTACGCACAAGATGTGCCATGGGTGCTGGTACTTGGCCCTTATATTGGCCCCCTATCCCTCATCAAACCTCAAGAACTCACACCCCCTTAAAGAACATTTGAGATTTTATAGGTTTGCTGCCAGTAGCCATTAAAGTGTCTGAAATGGGGACACTTTTTTCAAATGGTCACAAAATCTTCTCCACTTTGAGTTTTTAGCTGAATTTTTTTGTGCATGGTAACAAAAATACAAGGATCACGTCTACCAAATTTGAGGACAAAATACTTTCTAAAAAAATTTTAAAAAATCCCGAACCGTAAAAAGTTTCAAAAATCATGAAAAATAGAAAACGGGTCGTCTTGCCACGAAACTTCACATGAAGGCTTAGGGGACCATTGTATGAATTTACAAGCCATAAAAATGGCATTGGAATGATAGAAATATGAAGATGTGCTTGAACCCACTTACCACCCGTTCAATCTCCGGCTTGCGCATCCCACCTCTCTGGTCGACTGAGCGTCTGCACTCTCGTTTCGTGTGTTGACTTACGCATACAGAGTTCATCCCCAGTCTAAGCATACAATGTTCATTCTCAGTCTAAGATCAGACCAGACCGAGGGTTATGACAGCAGGATCGACAGTATGCAGGGGGACCATGCCGATCCCCGGCTTGAACATTCTACCTCTCCGGCTGGCTGAGCACCCGCACGTCCGTTTCATGGGTTGGCTTAGGCATAGGGAGTTCATTCCATGTCTAAGCCCCAGTCAGACCGAGGATTGTGGCAGCAGGATTGGCAGCACGCAGAGGGGGACCGAGCCGGTCCCCGACTTGTGCATTATGCCTTTCCGACCGGCTCAGTGCCCGAACGCTCGTTTCGTGGGTTGACTTAGGCATACGGAGTTCTTCCCCAGTCTAAGCATACGGAGTTCATTCCCAGTCTAAGATCAGATCAGACCGAGGGTTGCGACAGTAGGATCGGCAGCACGCAGGGGGGACTGAGCTGATACCTGGCTTCGCATTGTGCCTCTCCGATCGACTGAGCGCCCGCACACCCGTTTCGTGGGTTGGCTTAGGCATAGGGAGTTCATTCCATGTCTAAGCCCCAGTGGGACTGAGGGGTTGTGGCAGCGGGACCGACAGCATGCAAAAGGGGACCGGGCCGATCCCTGGCTTGCGCATTATGCCTCTCCGACCGGCTTAGTGCCCGTATGCTCGTTTAGTGGGTTTACTAAGGCATACGGAGTTCATTCCCAGTCTTAGATCGGACCAAACTGAAGGTTGCGGCAGCAAGATCGATAGCACGCAGGGGGGACCGGACCGGTCCCCGGTTTGCACATTCTGCCTCTCCGGTTAGCTGAACGCCCGCACGCTCGTTTCGTGGGTTGGCTTAGGCATACGGAGTTCATTCCATGTCTAAGCATACGAAGTTCTTTCCCAGTCTAAGATTGAGACAGATCGAGGGTTGCGGTAGCAGAACCAGCAGTAGGATCGGCAGCACGCAGGGGGGATCGGGCCGATCCTCAGCTTGAGCATTCTGCCTCTCCGGCTGGCGGAGGGCCCGCTCACTCATTTCATGGGTTGGCTTAGGCATACGAAGTTCATTCCATGTCTAAGCCCCAGTCAGACCGAGGGTTGTGGTAGTAGGACCAACAGCAGGATCAGCAGCACGGAGAGGTGGACCGGGTTGATCCTCGGCTTACACATTATGTCTCTCCGGTCGGCCTCTTCGGTCGGCTGAGCGCCCGCACGCTCGTTTCATGGGTTGACCTAGGCATACGGAGTTCATCCCCAGTTTAAGCATACAGAGTTCATTCCTAGTCTAAGATCGGACCGGACTAAGGGTTGCAGCAGCAGGATCGACAGCACGTAGGGGTACCAGGCCAATCCTCGACTTGCACATTCTGCCTCTTCGATCGACTGAGCGCCCGCACGCCCATTTTGTGGGTTGGCTTAGGCATAGGGAGTTCATTCCATGTCTAAGCCCCAGCCAGACTGAGGGTTGTGGCAGCGGGACCGAACGTACGCAGAGGGGGACTGGGCCGATCACAGACTTGCGCATTTTGCCTCTTCGATTGGCTCAACGCCCGCACGCTTGTTTCGTGGGTTGACTTATGCATACGGAGTTCATTCCTAGTCTAAGATCGTACTGGACCGAGGGTTGTGGCAGTAGCATCGACAGCATGTACGACGGGACCAAGCTGATCCCCCACTTGCACATTCTGCCTCTCCGGTCGACTTAGCTCCCGCACATTCGTTTCGTGGGTTGGCTTAGGCATACGGAGTTCATTCCATGTCTAAGCATACGGAGTTCATTCCCAGTCTAAAATTTTGAGCCACGGTGCACATGCTGGGCTCGGGCATGTGCTGGTGCCACATTTTTTTCGCTCGGGGCACCATCACCGGAGCATCGTCGGAGCATCATCGGAGAGCCTAACCGACGGCATTTGGGGTTCCGACGATTGGGGGGCCGGCGGGTGTGCGCACATGATGTGCGATGGGTGCTGGTACTTGGCCCTTATATTGGCCCCCTATCACTCATCAAACCTCGAGAACTCACACCCCCTTAAAGAGCATTTGAGATTTTATAGGTTTGCTGGCAGTAGCCATTAAAGTGTCTGATATGGGGACACTTTTTTCAAACGGTCCCAAAATCTTCTCCACTTCAAGTTTTTCGCTGAATTATTTTGTGTATGCCAACAAAAATACGAGGATCACCTCTACCAAATTTGGGGACAAAAATCTTTCTAAAAAAATTTTAAAAAAACCTGAACCACAAAAAGTTTTGAAAGTCATGAAAAATAGAAAACGGGTCGTCTTGCCACGAAACTTCACATGAAGGCTTAGGGGACCATTGTATGAATTTACAAGCCATAAAAATGGCATTGGCATGATAGAAATATGAAGATGTGCTTGAACCCACCTACCACTCATTCGATCCCCGGCTTCCGCATCCTGCCTCTCTGGTCAGCTGAGCGTCCGCATGCTCGTGTCATGGGTTGACTTTGGCGTACGGAGTTCATCCCCAGTCTAAGCATATGGAGTTTATTCCTAGTCAAAGATCAGACTAGACTGAGTGTTGCGACAGCAGGATCGACAGCATGTAGGGGGACCGAGCTGATCCCCGACTTGCGCATTTTGCCTCTCCGATCGGTTGAGGCCCCGCACGCCCGTTTTGTGGGTTGGCTTAGGCATAGGGAGTTCATTCCATGTCTAAGCCCCAGTCGGACCGAGGGTTGTGGCAGCGGGACCGACAACACACAGAGGGGGACCGGGCCAATCCCCAGCTTGCACATTATGCCTTTCCGGTCTGCTCAGCACCCGCACGTTCCTTTTGTGGGTTGACTTAGGCATACGGAGTTCATTCCCTATCTCAGGTCAGATCAGATGGAGGGTTGTAGCAGTAGGATTGATAGCACATAGGGGTGGACCAGGTCGATCCCCGGCTTGGGCATTCTGCCTCTCTGGTCAGTTGAGCACCCGTACGCACGCTCATTTCGTGGGTTGGCTTAGGCATACGGAGCTCATTCCATGTCTAAGCATACGGAGTTCATTCCCAGTCTAAGATTGGATCAGACCGAGGGTTGCAGCAACAGGACCAGCATCAGGATCGACAGCACATAGGGGGGACGGGGCCGATCCTTGACTTGCACATTCTGCATTTCCGATCGACTGAGCACCCGTACGCTCGTTTTGTGGGTTGGCTTAGGCATACAGAGTTCATTCCATGTCTAAGCCCCAGCCAGACTGAGGGTTGTAGCAGTAGGATCGATAGCATGAAGAGGGGGACCGAGTTGATCCCCGGCTTGCGCATTATGCCTCTCCGACTGGCTAAGCGCCTGGACGCTCGTTTTATGGGTTGACTTAGGCATACAGAGTTCATCCCCAATCTAAGCATATGGAGTTCATTCCCAGTCTAAGATCAGACCAGACTGAAGGTTATGACAGCAGGATCGAGAGCACGCAGAGGGGATCGGGCTGATCCCGACTTAAGCATTCTACCTCTCTGGCAAGCTAAACGCCCGCACGTCCGTTTCATGGGTTGGCTTCGGCATAGGGAGTTCATTCCATGTCTAAGCCCCAGCCGAAATGAGGGTTATGGTAGCATAACCGACAGCGGGATTGACAGCACGTAGAGGGGGACCGGGCTGATCCCCGGCTTACGCATTATGCCTCTCCAGTCGGCCTCTCCGATCGGCTGGGCACCCACACGCTCGTTTCGTGGGTTGACTTAGGCATACGGAGTTCATCCCCAGTCTAAGCATACAGAGTTCATTCCCAATCTAAGATCAGACCAGACCAAGGATTGCGACAGTAGGATCGACAACACGCAGGGGGGATCGGGTCAGTCCCCGGTTTACGCATTCTGCCTCTCCGACTGACTGAGCGCCCACACGCCCGTTTCGTGGGTTGGCTTAGGCATAGGGAGTTCATTCCATGTCTAAGTCCCAGCCAGACTGAGGTTTGTCGCAACGAGACAGGCAGCATGCAGAGGGGGATCGGGTCGATCCTCAACTTGCGCATTATGCCTCTTTAGCCTGCTCAGCGCCCGCACGCTCATTTCATGGGTTGGCTTATGCATACAGAGTTCATTCCCAGTCTAAGACCGGACCAGACCGAGGGTTGCAGCAACAGGATTGACAGCACGTAGGGGGACCAGGTCGATCCCCGGCTTGCACATTCTACCACTTCGGTCGGCTGAGCGCCCGCATGCTCATTTCGTGGGTTGGCTTAGGCGTACAGAGTTCATTCCATGTCTAAGCATACGGAGTTCATTCCCAGTCTAAGATTTTGAGCCATGGTGAACATGCTGGGCTCGGGCATATGCTGGTGTCGCATTTTTTTGGCCCAGGGCACCATCGTCGGAGCATTGCCGGAGAGGCTAACCGGCGGCATTGGGGGTTCTGACGATTGGGGGGGCCGAGGGGTGTGCACACATGATGTGTGATGGGTGCTGGTACTTGGCCATTATATTGGCCCCCTATCCCTCATCAAACCTTGAGAACTCACACCCCCTTAAAGAGCATTTGAGATTTTATAGGTTTGCTGCCAGTAGCCATTAAAGTGTCTGAAATGGGGACACTTTTTTCAAACGGTCACAAAATCTTCTCCACTTCAATTTTTTAGCTGAATTTTTTTGTGCATGCCAAAAAAAATACAAGGATCACCTCTACCAAATTTAGGGACAAAACTCTTTCTAAAAAATTTTAAAAAATCCCGAACCGCAAAAAGTTTCAAAAATCATCAAAAATAGAAAATGGGTAATCTTGCCACGAAACTTCACATGAAGGCTTAGGGGACCATTGTATGAATTTACAAGCCATAAAAATGGCATTGGAATGACAAAAATATGAAGATATGCTTGAACTCACCTACCACCCGTTCGATCCCCGGCTTATGCATACTGCCTCTCTGGTTGGCTGAGCACCCGCACGCTTGTTTTGTGGGTTGACTTCGGCATATGGAGTTCATCCCCAATCTAAGCATACGGAGTTCATTTCTAGTCTAAGGTCAGACCAGACCGAGGGTTGCGATAGCAGGATCGATAGCACGCAAGGGGGATCGGGTCGATCCCCGGCTTTCGCATTCTGCCTCTCCGACCGACTAAACGCCCGCACGTCCGCTTAATGGGTTGGCTTAGGCATAGGGAGTTCATTCCATGTCTAAGGCCCAGTCGGGTTGAGGGTTGTGGCAGCGGGACCGATAGCACACAGAGGGTGACCGGACTGATCCCCGGCTTACTCATTCTACCTCTCCGATCGGCTCAGCGCTCACACGCTTGTTTCGTGGGTTGACTTAGGCATACGTAGTTCATTCCCAATCTAAGATCAAACCAGACCGAGGGTTGTGGCAGTAGGATCAACAGCACACAGGGGGGGACTGGGCCAGTCCCCGGCTTACACATTCTGACTCTCCGACCGGCTGAGTGCCCGCATGCACGCTCGTTTCGTGGGTTGGCTTAGGTATATAGAGTTCATTCCATGTCTAAGCATACGGAGTTCATTCCGAATCTAAGATTAGATCGGACTGAGGGTTGCGATAGCATGACCAACAGTAGGATCAACAGCACGTAGGGGGGGATCGGGCTGATCCCCGACTTGTGCATTTTGCCTCTCTGGCCGACTGAGCGCCCGTACGCTCGTTTCATGGGTTGGCTTAGGCATACAGAGTTCATTCCATGTCTAAGCCCCAACCGGATCGAAGGTTGTGGTAGTAGGACTGGCAGCGGGATCGACAGCACGTAGAGAGGGATCGAGCTGATCCCCGGCTTGCATATTATGCCTTTTCGATCGACTTCTCCGGCCGGTTGAGCGCTTGCATGCTCGTTTCGTGGGTTGACTTAGGCATACAGAGTTCATCCCCAGTCTAAGCATACAGAGTTCATTCCCAGTCTCAGATCAAATTGGATCGAGGGTTATGACAGCAAGATCGATAGCACGCAGGGGGGACCGAGCTGATCCTCGGCTTGCGCATTCTGCCTCTCCGGTCGGCTGAGCCATTAAAGTGTCTGGAATGAGGATACTTTTTTCAAATAGTCACAAAATCTTTTCCACTTCGAGTTTTTAGCATAATTGTTTTGTGCATGCCAACAAAAATATAAGGATTACCTCTACCAAATTTGGGGACAAAACTCTTTCTAATAAAATTTTAAAAAATCTGAAACTGTAAAAAGTTTTGAAAATCGTGAAAAATAAAAAACGGGTCGTCTTGCCATGAAACTTGACACGAAGGCATTGGGGACCATTGTATGAATTTACAAGCCATAAAAATGGCATTGGCATGGCAGAAATATGAAGATGTGCTTGAACCCACCTACCACTCGTTCGATCCCCGGCTTGCGCATCCTACCTCTCTGGTCGGCTGAGCGTCTGCACGCTCGTTTCTTGGGTTGACTTAGGCATACGGAGTTTATCCCCAGTCTAAGCATACGGAGTTCATTCTCAGTCTAAGATCAAACCAGACCAAGGGTTACGGCAACAGGATTGACAGCACGCAGGGGGGACTGGGCTGATCCTCGGCTTACGCATTCTGCCTCTCCAACTGACAGAGTGCCGCACGCATGTTTTGTAGGTTGGCTTAGGCATAGGGAGTTCATTCCATGTCTAAGCCTCAGTGGGACAGAGGGTTGTGGCAGCGGGACCAGCAGCACGTAGAGGGGGACCGGGCCGATCTCCGGCTTGCGCATTTTGCCTCTCCGGTCGACTGAGCGCCCGCACGCTCGTTTCGTGGGTTGGCTTAGGCATACGGAGTTCATTCCATGTCTAAGCATACGGAGTTCATTCCCAGTCTAAGAGTTTGAGCCACGGTGCACATGTTGAGCTCAGGCATGTGTTGGTGCTGCATTTTTTTCACTCGGGGCACCATCGTCGGAGCGTCGCTGGAGAGCCTAACCGGCGGCATTGGGGGTTTCGGTGATTGGGGGGCCGGGGGGTGTGCACACATGATGTGCAATGGGTGCTGGTACTTGGCCCTTATATTGGCCCCCTATCCCTCATCAAACCTCGAGAATCACACCCCTTAAAGAGCATTTGAGATTTTATAGGTTTGCTGCCAGTAGCCATTAAAATGTCACAAATGGGGACATTTTTTTCAAACGGTCACAAAATCTTCTCCACTTCAAGTTTTTAGCTGAATTGTTTTATGCATGCCAAAAAAAATACATGGATCACCTCTAAAATATTTGGGGACAAAAATCTTTCTAAAAATATTTTAAAAAATCTCGAACCATAAAAAGTTTCAAAAATCGTGAAAAATAGAAAACGGGTCGTCTTGCCATGAAACTTCACATGAAGGCGTAGGGGACCATTGTATGAATTTGCAAGCCATAAAAATGGCATTGGCATGGCAGAAATATGAAGATGTGCTTGAACCCACCTACCACCCGTTCGATCCTCGGCTTGCGCATCCTGCCTCTCTAGTCGACTGAACGTCCGAATGCTCGTTTCGTGGGTTAACTTAGGCATACGGAGTTCATCCCCAGTCTAAGCATACGGAGTTCATTCCCAGTCTAAGATCAAATAGGATCGAGGGTTGCATAGCAGGATCAGTAGCATGCAGGGGGGACCGGGTCGATCCCCGACTTACGCGTTCTGCCTCTTCGACCTGTTGAGTACCCGTACGCCCGTTTCGTTGGTTGGCTTAGGCATAGGGAGTTCATTCATGTCTAAGCCCCAGCAAGACCGAGGGTTGTGGCAGCGGGACCAGCAACAGGCAGAGGGTTATGCCTCTCCGATGGGCTCAACGCCCGCATGCTCATTTCGTGGGTTGACTTAGGCATACAGAGTTCATTCCCAGTCTAAGATCAGACCAAACCGAGGGTTGTGGTAGCAGGATCGACAGCACGTAAGGGGTATTGGGCCGGTCCTCGGCTTACACATTCTACCTTTTCAGCCGACTGAGCGCCCATACGCTCGTTTCATGGGTTGGCTTAGCATACGGAGTTCATTCCATGTCTAAGCATACAGAGTTCATTTCCAGTCTAAGATCAGACCAGACCGAGGGTTGTAGCAGCAAGACCAGTAGCAGGATCGACAGCACGTAGGGGGGACTGGGCTGATCCTCGGCTTGCACATTCTACCTCTCCAGCTGGTTGAGCACCCGTATGCTCATTTCATGGGTTGGCTTAGGCATACAGAGTTCATTCCATGTCTAAGCCCCAGTCAGACTGAGGGTTATGGTAGCAGGACTGGTAGTGAGATCGACAGCACGCAGTGGAGGACCGAGCTGATCCCCGGCTTGCGCATTCTGCCTCTCTGACCGGTTGAGCACTTGCACGCCCATTTCATGGGTTGGCTTAGGGATAGAGAGTTCATTCCATGTCTAAGCCATAGCCAGACCGAGGGTTGTGGCAGCGGGACCGGCAGCACGTAGAGAGGGATCGGGCTAATCCCCGGCTTGCGCATTATGCCTCTTCGGTCGACTCAACACCCACACGCTCCTTTCGTGGGTTGACTTAGGCATACGAAGTTCATTCCAAATCTAAGATCGAACCATACCGAGGTTTGTGACAGCAAGATCGATAGCATGAAGGGTATGACCAAGCCAATACTCGGCTTGCCCATTCTACCTTTCGGGCCGATTGAGCCCCCGCATGCCTGTTTCGTGGGTTGGTTTAGGCATAGGGAGTTCATTCCATGTTTAAGCCCCAGTCAGACTGAGGGTTATGGCAGTGAGACTGAAAGCACGCAGAGGGGTATCGAGTCGATCCCCGGCTTGCGCATTATGCCTCTTTGGCCAGCTCAGCGCCCGAACACTCGTTTCATGGGTTGACCTAGGCATACAGATTTCATTCCCAATCTAAGATCAGATCAAACCGAGGGTTGTAGTACCAGGATCGACAGCACGTAGGGGGGACCAAGTCGATCCGTGACTTGCACATTCTACTTCTCCAGTCGGTTGGGTGCCCACACACTCGTTTCATGGGTTGGCTTAGGCATACGGAGTTCATTCCATGTCTAAGCATATGGAGTTCATTCCTAGTCTAAGATCAGACTGGATCGAGGGTTACGGTAGCAGGACTAACAGCAGGATCAACAGCACGCAGGGGGGATCGAGTCGATCCCCAGATTGCACATTTTGCCTGTCCGATCGGCCTCTCTGGTCGGTTGAGCACCCACACGCTCATTTCATGGGTTGACTTAGGCATACGGAGTCCATCCCCAGTCTAAGAATACGAAGTTCATTCCCAGTCTAAGATCAGACCAAACCGAGGGTTGTAGTAGCAGGATCGACAATGCGCAGGGGGGACTGAGCCAATCCACGACTTCCGCATTCTGCTTCTTCAGTCGGCTGAGCGTCGGCACGCTTGTTTCATGGGTTGGCTTAGGTATAGGGAGTTCATTACATGTCTAAGCCCCAGCCAGACTGAGGGTTGTGGCAGCGGGATCGACAGACGCAGAGGGGGACCGAGTCGATCCCTAACTTACGCATTCTACCTCTCCGGTCGGCTGAGCGTCTGGACGCTCATTCCGTGGGTTGGCTTAGGCATATGGAGTTCATTCCAAGTCTAAGCATATGGAGTTCATTCCCAGTCTAAGAGCTTGAGCCACGGTTCACATGCTGGGCTCGGGCTTGTGCTGGTGCCGCATTTTTTTTGACCTAGGCACCCTCACTGGAGCATCACCGGAGAGCCTAACTGGCGGTATTGGGGGTTTCGACGATTGGGGGCGCCGGGGGGTGTGCGCACATGATGTGCGATGGGTGCTGGTACTTGGCCCTTATATTGGCCCCCTATCCCTCATCAAACCTCGAGAACTCGCACCCCCTTAAAGAGCATTTGAGATTTTATAGGTTTGCTGCCAGTAGCCATTAAAGTGTCTGAAATGGGGACACTTTTTTCAAACGGTCACAAAATCTTCTCCACTTTGAGTTTTTAGCTGAATTTTTTTGTGCATGCCAACAAAAATACAAGGATCACCTCTACCGAATTTGGGGACAAACTCTTTCTAAAAAAATTTTAAAAAATCCCGAACAGTAAAAAGTTTTGAAAATCGTGAAAAATAGAAAACGGGTCGTCTTGCCACGAAACTTCACATGAAGGCTTAGGGGACCATTGTATGAATTTACAAGCCATAAAAATGGCATTGGCATGGAAGAAATATGAAGATGTGCTTGAACCGACCTACCACCCGTTCGATCCCCGGCTTGCGCATCCTGCCTCTTTGGTTGGCTGAGCATCCACATGCTCGTTTCGTGGGTTGACTTAGGCATACAGAGTTCATCCCCAGTCTAAGCATACTGAGTTCATTCCCAATCTAAGATCAGACCAGACCGAGGGTTACAGCAGTAAGATCAGCAACACGTAGTGGGACCAGACTGATCCCCGGCTTACGCATTTTGCCTCTTCGACCGACTGAGTGCCCGCACGCCCGTTTCGTGGGTTGGCATAGGCATAGGGAGTTCATTCCACATCTAAGCCCCTGCAGGATCGAGGGTTGTGGCAGCGGGACCGACAGCACACAGAAAGGGATCGGGTCGATCCTCAGCTTGTGCATTTTGCTCTCCGACAGGCTCAACGCCCGCACGGTCATTTCGTGGGTTGACTTAGGCATACAGAGTTCATTCCAATCTATGATCAGATCGGATCGAGGGTTGCGGTAGTAGGATCGATAGCATGCAGGTGGGGATCGGGTCAGTCCCCAGCTTGTGTATTCTGCCTCTCCGGTCGGTTGAGCGATCGGACGCTCATTTCATGGGTTGGTTTAGGCATACAGATTTCATTCCATGTCTAAGTATAGGGAGTTCATTCCCAGTCTAAGATTGGACTGGACCGAGGGTTGCAGCAGCACGCGGGGAGGGACCAGGTCGATCCTCAGCTTACGCATTCTACCTCTCTGATCAGCTGAGCACCCGCACGCTCGTTTTATGGGTAGGTTTAGGCATACAGAGTTCATTCCATGTCTAAGCATATGGAGTTCATTCCCAGTCTAAGATCGGACCGGACTGAGGGTTGCTGTAGCAGGATCGATAGCACGTATGGGGGATCGGGTCGATCCTCGACTTGCGAATTCTGCCTTTTCGACCGACGGAGCGCCCATACAATCGTTTCATGGGTTGACTTAGGCATACAGAGTTCATCCCCAGTCTATGTATATAGAGTTCATTCTCAGTCTAAGATCGGACTGAATCGAGGGTTGCGGTAGCACGCAGAGGGGACCGGGCCAATCCCCAGCTTACGCATTCTGCCCTTCCGACCGGTTGAGTACCCGCACGCCCGTTTCGCGGGTTGGCTTAGGCATAGGGAGATCATTCCATGTCTAAGCCCCAGCCGAACCGAAGGTTATGGCAGTGGGACCGGTAGCACGCAGAGGAGGATCGAGTCGATCCCCAGCTTACGCATTCTGCCTCTTCGACCGGCCTCTCCGGCCGACTGATCGCCCGTATACTCGTTTCGTGGGTTGACTTAGGCATACGGAGTTCATCCCCAGTCTAAGCATACGGAGTTCATTCCTAGTCTAAGATTGGACCAGACCGAGGGTTGCGGTAGAAGATCGGCAACACGTAAGGGGGACCGGGCCGATCCCCGACTTGCGCATTCTGCCTCTCCGACCGGCTGAGTGCCCGTACGCCTATTTCATGGGTTGGCTTAGGCATAGGGAGTTCATTCCATGTGTAAGCCCTAGCCGGACCGAGGGTTATGACAGCGGGACCGGCAGCACATAGAGGGGGATCGGATAGATCCTCGACTTGCGCATTATGCCTCTCTGGCCAGCTCAATGCCTGCACCCTCGTTTCATGGGTTGACTTAGGCAAACGGAGTTCATTCCCAGTCTAAGATCAGACCGGACCAAGGGTTGCAGCAGCAGGATCGACAGCACACAGGGGGGGATCGGATCGATCCATGGCTTGTGCATTCTGCCTCTCTGGCTAGCTGAGCACCCGCACACTCGTTTCATGAGTTGGCTTAGGCATACGTAGTTCATTCCCAGTCTAAGATCAAACCGGACCGAAGGTTGCGGTAGCAGGACCAGCAGCAGGATTGGTAGCACACAGGGGGGGATCGGGCCGATCCCCGGCTTGCGCATTCTGCCTCTCTGGCCAGCTGAGCTCCCGCATGCTCGTTTCGTGGGTTGGCTTAGGCATACGGAGTTCATTCCATGTATAAGGATATGGAGTTCATTCCCAATCTAAGATCAGATCGGACCGAGGGTTGCGATAGCAGGACCAGCAGCAAGATTGGTAGCACATAGGGGGGATCGAGCCAATCCCCGACTTGTGCATTCTGCCTCTCCGATCGGTTGAGCGCTCGCACGCTCATTTCATGTGTTGGCTTTGGCATACGGAGTTCATTCTGTGTCTAAGCCCTAGCCGAACTGAGGGTTGTGGCAGTAGGACCTACAGTGGGATCGACAGCACGCAGACAGGGATCGGACTAATCCTCGGCTTGCACATTATGCCTCTCCGGTCGACTGAGCGCCCGTACTCTTGTTTCATGGGTTGACTTAGGCATACGGAGTTCATTCCCAATCTAAGATCGGACCGAACCAAGGGTTGCGGTAGTAGGATCAATAGCATGCAGGGGGGACCGGGCTGATCCCTGGCTTGCGCATTTTACCTTTTTGGCCGGCTGAGTGCCCGCACGCCCATTTCGTGGGTTGGCTTAGGCATAGGGTGTTCATTACATGTCTAAGCCCTAGCCAGATCGAGCATTGTGGCAGCGGGACTGGCAGCACGTAGATGGGGATCGGGCCGATCCTTGGCTTACGCATTATACCTCTCCGGTTGGCTCAGCGCCCGCACGCTCATTTTGTGGGTTGACTTAGGCATACGGAGTTCATTCCCGATCTAAGATTGGACCGAACCAAGGGTTAGGGTAGCAGGATCGACAGCACGCAGGGGGCACCGAGTCGATCCTCGACTTACGCATTCTACCTCTCCGATCGGCTAAGCGCTCGCACGCTCGTTACGTGGGTTGGCTTAGGCATACAGAGTTCATTCCATGTCTAAGCATATGGAGTTCATTCTCAGTCTATGATCAGACCGGACTGAGGGTTACGGTAGCAGGATCGACAGAACGTAGGGGTGGACCTGGTCGGTCCCCGGCTTGTGAATTTTGCCTCTCTGATCGGTTAAACGCCCGCACGCTTGTTTTGTGGGTTGGCTTAGGCATACGGAGTTGATTCCATATCTAAGCATACGGAGTTCATTCCCAGTCTAAGATTGGACCGGACCAAGGGTTACGGCAGCAGGACCAGCAACAGGACCGACAGCATGCAGGAGGAGACCGGGTCGATCCCTGACTTGCGCATTCTGCCTCTCCGACTGGCTGAACGCCCGCACACTCATTTTATGGGTTGGCTTAGGCATACGGAGTTCATTCCATATCTAAGACCCAGTCGAACCAAGGGTGGTGGCAGCAGGACCGGCAGCGAGATCGACAGCACGTAGAGAGGGACCGGGCTGATCCCCGACTTGCGCATTATGCCTTTCCAAATAGCCTCTCCAGTCGGCTGAGCGCCTGCACGCTCGTTTCATGGGTTGACTTAGGCATACGGAGTTCATCCCCAGTCTAAGCATATGGAGTTCATTCCTAGTCTAAGATCGGACCGGACCGAGGGTTACAGTAGCAGGATTGTCAGCACGTAAGGGGGATCGGGCCAATCCCCGACTTGTAAATTTTGCATCTCCGGCCGGCTGAGTGCCCACACGCCCATTTCGTGGGTTGGCTTAGGCATAGGGAGTTCATTCCATGTCTAAGCCCCAGCCGGACCGAAGGTTGTGGCAGCGGGACCGGTAGCATGCAAAGGGGGATCGGGCCGATCCCTGGCTTACACGTTATGCCTCTCCAACTGGCTCAGCGCTTGTACGCTCGTTTCATGGGTTGACTTAGGCATACAGAGTTCATTCCCAATCTAAGATCGAACCGAACCGAGGGTTACGGTAGCAAGATCGACAGTACACAGGAAGGGATCGGGTCGATCCCCGGCTTACGGATTCTGCCTCTCTGGCCAGTTGAGCACCTGCACGCTCATTTCGTGGGTTGGCTTAGGCATACGTAGTTCATTCACAGTCTAAGATTGGATCGGACTGAGGGTTGCAGTAACAGGACCAGTAGCAGGATCGACAGCACGCAGAGGGGACCGGGCCGATCCCCGGCTTACGCATTCTACCTCTCCGGTCGGCTAAGCTCCTGCACGCTCATTTCATGGGTTGGCTTAGGTATACGGAGTTTATTCCATGTCTAACCCCAGTCGGATCAAGGGTTGTGGCAGCAGGACCGACAGCGGGATCGGCAGCATGCAGAGGGGGACCGATGGATCCCTGAC
>NW_019167826.1:15120447-15240664 GCF_002303985.1 Durio zibethinus
AGTGAGGTAACGAACCAGAGCCCATTTGAGGTTGTGATAGGGCAACAACCACTAACACCTGGTTCGATTGCTGCAGGTTAGCTAGAGCATCCTGACAGATTTGGTTGACCCTGAAAATTAGGAGTTAGCATCCTAATTGATTGTAATCTGTATAATCCCATGATTTTAGCCTTTATTCTAGGGATATGCCATTAAGTTGTAGCTGGAGCCTCAATTACAAATAGAGGGCTACTCCACCCTCATTTGTACACCATCAAACACTTATGTTTCAGTGAATACAAGAGCATTTCCAGAATTCTGTCTTCTTATCCTATTTCTCTTTAACTTGCGTAATCAGCCCTTCCCATTGTTCTAGTGCCTGCACGCTTGTGTTTTAGGCTGACTTAGGCATAAAGGAAGAGATTCCAAGCCTAAGGCCACATAGTTTTTGAGTCTAAGGTCGGAGCCCGTGACACTCGCACGATCATTTTGTGGGTTGGCTTAGGCATACGGAGTTCATTCCATGTCTAAGTCCTAGCAGGACTGAGGGTTGTGGCAGCAGGACCGACAGCGGGATCGGCAGCACACAGAGGGGGATCGAGCTAATCCTTGGCTTGCGCATTTTGCCTCTCCGATCGGCTGAATGCCCGCACGCTCATTTCGTGGGTTGACTTAGGCATACGGATTCATCCCCAGTCTAAGCATACGGAGTTCATTCCCAGTCTAAGATCAAATTGGACCGAAGGTTGCGGCAGCAGGATCAACAGCACGCAGGGGGGACCGGGCCGATCCCTGGCTTACGCATTCTACCTTTCTGACCGGTTGAGCGCCTGCACGCCTATTTCGTGGGTTGGCTTAGGCATAGGGAGTTCATTCCATGTCTAAGCCCCAGCCGGATCGAGGGTTGTGGTAGCGGGACCAGCAGCACGCAGAGGGAGACCGGGTCGATCCCCGACTTGCGCATTAGGCCTCCTCGGTCGGCTCAGCACCCGTATGCTCGTTTCATGGGTTGACTTATGCATACGGAGTTCATTCCTAGTCTAAGATCAGATCGAACTGAGGGTTATGGCAGCAGGATCGATAGCACACAGGGGGGACCAAGTCGATCCTCGGCTTGCGCATTCTGCCTCTCCAGCTGGTTGAGCGCCCGCACGCTCGTTTCATGGGTTGGCTTAGGCATACGGAGTTCATTCCATGTGTAAGCCCCGGTCGGAGTGAGGGTTGTGGCAGTAGGACTGGTAGCGGGATCGGCAGTATGCAGAGGGGGATTGAGTTGATCCCCGGCTTGCGCATTATACCTCTCTGGCCGGCCTCTCCGGTCGGCTGAGCACCCGCATGCTCATTTCGTAGGTTGACTTAGGCATACGGAGTTCATCCTCAATCTAAGCATACAGAGTTCATTCCCAGTCTAAGATCAGACCAAACTGGCATTGCGACAGCAGGATCAACAGCACACAGGGGGGGACCAGGCCGATCCCTGGCTTGCGCATTGTGCCTCTCCGATCAGCTGAGCGCCCGCACGCTTGTTTCATGGGTTGGCTTAGGCATACGGAGTTCATTCCATGTCTAAGCATACGGAGTTCATTCCCAGTCTAATATTTTGAGCCACAGTGCACATACTGGGCTCAGGCATGTGTTGGTGCCGCATTTTTTTCGCTCAGGGCACCATCGTCGGAGGATCGTCGTAGCATCAATGGAGAGCCTAACCGGCGGCATTGGGGGTTCCGACGATTGGGGGGGCCGGGGGGTGTGTGCGCATGATGTGCGATGTGTGCTAGTACTTGGCCCTTATATTGGCCCCCTATCCCTCATCAAACCTCGAGAACTCACACCCCCTTAAAGAGCATTTGAGATTTTATAGGTTTGCTGCCAGTAGCCATTAAAGTGTCTGAAATGGGGACACTTTTTTCAAACGGTCACAAAATCTTCTCCACTTCGAGTTTTTAGCTGAATTTTTTTGTGCTTGCCAACAAAAATACAAGGATCATCTCTACCAAATTTGGGGACAAAACTCTTTCTAAAAAAGTTTTCAAAAAATCCCAAACTGTAAAAAGTTTCAAAAATCATGAAAAATAGAAAAATGGGTCGTCTTGCCGTAAAACTTCACATAAAGGCTTAGGGGACCATTGCATGAAGTTACAAACCATAAAAATGGCATTGGCATGGTAGAAATATGAAGATGTGTTTGAACCCACCTACCACCCGTTCGATCCCCGGCTTGCGCATCCTGCCTCTCTAGTCGGCTGAGTGTTCGCATGCTCGTTTCATGGGTTGACTTAGGCATAAAGAGTTCATCCCTAGTCTAAGCATACGGAGTTCATTCCTAGTCTAAGATCGGACTGGACCGAGGGTTGTGGTAGCAGGATCAGCAGCACGCAGGGGGGACTGGGTCGATCCCCAGCTTGCGCATTCTGCCTCTCCGACCGATTTAGTGCCCTTACGCCCGTTTCGTGGGTTGGCATAGGCATACGGAGCTCATTCCATGTCTAAGCCCTAGCCGGACCGAAGGTTGTGGCAGCGGGATCGGCAGCACGTAAAGGGAGATTGGGTCGATCCCCGGCTTGTGCATTATGCCTCTTCGACCGGCTCAACGCCTGAACGCTCGTTTCGTGGGTTGACTTAGGCATACGGAGTTCATTCCCAGTCTAAGATCAAACCAGACCGAGTGTTGCGGTAGCAGGATCGACAGCACGCAAGCGGGATCGGGTCGGCCCCCGGCTTACGCATTCTGCCTCTCCCACCGACTGAGCGCCCGCACGCTCGTTTCGTGGGTTGGCTTGGGCATACGAAGTTCATTCCATGTCTAAGCCCCAGCCGGACCGAGGATTATGGCAGCAGGACTGACAACGGGATCGACAGCACGCAAGGGGGACCGGGCTGATCCTCAGCTTGCGCATTATGCCTCTTCGACCGGTTGAGTGCCCGCACGCTCGTTTTGGGGTTGACTTAGGCATACGGAGTTCATCCCCAATGTAAGCATACGGAGTTCATTCCTAGTCTAAGATCGAACCAGACCGAGGGTTGCAGCAGTAGGATCGACAGCACGCAGGGGGGACCAGGTTGATCCCCAGCTTGCGCATTCTGCCTCTCTGGCCGATTGAGCACCCGCACTCCTGTTTCGTGGGTTGGCTTAGGCATAGGGAGTTCATTCCATGTGTAAGCCCTAGTCGGACCGAGGGTTGTGGAAGCGGGACTGACAGCACGCAGAGGGGGATTGAGCCGATCCCCAGCTTTTGCATTATGCCTCTCCGGCTGGCTTAGTGTTCGAACACTTGTTTCATGCGTTGACTTAGACATAAGGAGTTCATTCCCAGTCTAAGATCGGACTGGACCGAGTGTTGCGGCAGTAGTATTGAAAGCACGTAGGGGGGACCGAGCCGGTCCTCGGCTTGCGCACTCTACCTCTCTGGTCGACTGAGCGCCCGCATGTTCGTTTCATGGGTTGGCTTAGGCATACGGAGTTCATTCCATGTCTAAGCCCCAGCCGATCCAAGGGTTGTGGTAGTAGGACTGGCAGCAGGATCGGCAGCACGCAGAGGGGGACTGGGCTTATCCTCGGCTTGTGCATTATGCCTCTCCGACCGGCCTCTCCAGCCGGCTGAACGCCCGTACGTTCGTTTTGTGAGTTGACTTGGCATACGGAGTTCATCCCCAGTCTAAACATATGGAGTTCATTCCTAGTCTAAGATTGTACCGGACCAAAGGTTGCGGCAACACGTAGAAGGGGACCGAGCTGATCCCCGAATTGCGTATTCTGCCTCTCCGATCGACTAGGCGCCCGCACGTTCGTTTCGTGGGTTGGCTTAGGCATACGGAGTTCATTCCATGTCTAAACATACGGAGTTCATTCCCAGTGTAAGAGTTTGAGCCACGGTGCACATGCTGGGCTGGGGCATGTGCTGGTGCTGCATTTTTTTCACCTGGGGCACTATCGTCGGAGCATCGTCGGAGTGCCTAACCGGCGGCATTGGGGGTTCCGGTTATTGGGGGGTCGGGGGGTGTGCGCACATGATGTGCGATGGGTGGTGGTACTTGGCCCTTATATTGGCCCCCTATCCCTCATCAAACCTTGAGAACTCACAACCCCTTAAAGAGCATTTAAGATTTTATAGGTTTGCTGCCAGTAGCCATTAAAGTGTCTGAAATGGGGACACTTTTTTCAAACGATCACAAAATCTTCTCCACTTCGAGTTTCTAGCCGAAATTTTTTGTGCATGCCAACAAAAATACAAGGATCATTTCTACCAAATTTGGGGACAAAAATCTTTCTAAAAATTTTTTAAAAAATCACGAATCACAAAAAGTTTAGAAAATTGTGAAAAATAGAAAATGGGTGTGTTGCCACAAAACTTCACATGAAGGCTTGGGGGACCATTGTATGAATTTACAAGCCATAAAAATGGCATTGGCATGGCAGAAATATGAAGATGTGCTTGAACCCACCTACCACCCGTTCGATCCCCGGCTTGCGCTTCCTGCCTCTCTGGTCAACCGAGCGTCCGCACACTCGTTTCGTGGGTTGACTTAGGCATACGGAGTTTATCCCCAGTCTAAGCATACGTAGTTCATTCCCAGTCTAAGATTGGACCAGACTGAAGGTTGCGGCAGCACGATCGCAGCACGCAGAGGGGACTGAGTCGTTCCCCGACTTACGAATTCTGCCTCTCCGGTCGGCTGAGCGCCCGCACGCCCGTTTCATGGGTTGGCTTAGGCATAGGGAGTTCATTCCATGTCTAAGCCCTAACCAGACCGAGGGTTGTGACAGCGGGACCCGACAGCACGCATAGTGGGATCGGATCGATCCCCGGCTTTAACATTATGCGTCTCCAACCGGCTCAGCACCTGAACGCTTGTTTTGTGGGTTCATTTAGGCATACGGAGTTCATTTCCAGTCTAAGATCAGATCAGACCGAGGGTTACGCCAGCAAGATCGACAGTACACAGGGGAGGACCAGGTCGGTCCCTGGCTTACGCATTCTGCCTCTCCGGCCGGCTGAGCGCCCGCACGCTCGTTTCATGGGTTGGCTTAGGCATACAGAGTTCATTCCATGTATAAGCATATGGAGTTCATTCCCCGTCTAAGATCAGACCGGACCGAGGGTTGCGACAGCAGGACCAGCAGCAGGATCGACAGCACACAGGGGGGATCGAGCTGATCCCCGGCTTACGTATTCTGCCTCTCCGGTCGGCTGAGCGCCCGCACGCTCGTTTCATGGGTTTACTTAGGCATACGGAGTTCATCCACAATCTAAGCATACGGAGTTCATTCCTAGTCTAAGATCAGACCGAACCGAGGGTTGCGACAATAGGATCGATAGCACGCAAGGGGGATCGACCCAATCCCCGGCTTGCGAATTTTGCCTCTCCGACCGGCTGAGCGCCTGCACGCCCGTTTCGTGGGCTGGCTGAGGCATAGGGAGTTCATTGCATATCTAAGCCCTAGCCAGACCGAGGGTTGTGGCAGTGGGACCAGCAGCACGTAGAGGGGGACCGGGCCGATCCCCGGCTTGCGCATTCTGCCTCTTCAGCTGGCTGAGCGCCTACACGCTCATTTCGTGGGTTAGCTTAGGCATACGGAGTTCATTCTATGTCTAAGCATACGGAGTTCATTCCCAGTCTAAGAGTTTGAGCCACGGTGCACATGCTGGGCTCGGGCATGTGCTGGTGCAGCATTTTTTTCACTCGGGCACCATCGCCGGAGCATCGTCGGAGAGCCTAACTGACGACATTGGGGCTTCCGGGCATTGGGAGGGCCGGGGGGTGTACGCACATGATGTGCGATTGGTGCTGGTACTTGGCCCTTATATTGGCCCCCTATCCCTCATCAAACCTCAAGAACTCACACCCCCTTAAAGAGCATTTGAGATTTTATAGGTTTGCTGCTAGTAGGCATTAAAGTGTCTGAAATGGGGACACTTTTTTCAAACGGTCAAAAAATCTTCTCCACTTCGAGTTTTTAGTTGAATTTTTTTATGCATGCCAAAAAAAATACAAGGATCACCTCTACGAAATTTGGGGACAAAAATCTTTCTAAAATAATTTTAAAAAATCCCAAATCGCAAAAAGTTTCAAAAATTATGAAAAATAGAAAATGGGTCGTCTTGCCACGAAACTTCACATGAAGGCTTAGGGGACCATTGTATGAATTTACAAGCCATAAGAATGGCATTGGCATGGAAGAAATATGAAGATGTGCTTGAACCCACTTACCAACAGTTCGATCCCCGGCTTGCACATCCTGCCTCTCTGGTCGGCTGAGCGTCTGCACGCTCGTTTCATGGGTTGACTTAGGCATACGGAGTTCATCCCCAGTCTAAGCATACGGAGTTCATTCCTAGTCTAAGATCAGACCGGACCGAGGGTTGTAGTAGCAGGACCAGCCGCAGGATCGACAGCACGCAGGGGGGGACCGAGTCGATCCCCAGCTTTCGCATTCTGCCTCTTCGACCGACTGAACGCCCGCTTGCTCGTTTCGTGGGTTGACTTTGGCATACGGAGTTCATCCCCAGTCTAAGCATACAGAGTTCATTCCCAGTATAAGAGTTTGAGCCACGGTGCACATGCTAGGCTCGGGCATGTGCTGGTGCCACATTTTTTTCACCCGAGGTACCATCGTCGAAGCAACGCCAGAGAGCGTAACCGGTGACATTGGGGGTTCCGGCGATTGGGGGGGCCGGGGGGTGTGCGCACATGATGTGCAATGGGTGCTGGTACTTGGCCCTTATATTGGCCCCCTATCCCTCACCAAACCTCGAGAACTCACACCCCCTTAAAGAGCATTTGAGATTTTATAGGTTTGCTGCCAGTAGCCATTAAAGTGTCTGAAATGGGGACACTTTTTTCAAATGGTCACAAAATCTTCTCCACTTCGAGTTTTTAGCTGAATTTTTTTGTGCATGCCAACAAAAATACAAGGATAACCTCTACCAAAATCTCGAACCATAAAAAGTTTCAAAAATCATGAAAAATAGAAAATGGGTCGGCTTGCCATGAAACTTCACATGAAGGCTTAGGGGACCATTGTATGAATTTACAAGCCATAAAAATGGCATTGGCATGGCAGAAATATGAGGATGTGCATGAACCCACCTACCACCGTTCGATCCAATGCTTGCGCATCCTGCCTCTCTGGTCGGCTGAGCGTCCGCACGCTCGTTTCATGGGTTGACTTAGGCATACAGAGTTCATCTCCAGTCTAAGCATACAAAGTTCATTCCCAGTCTAAGATCGGATCGAATCGAGGGTTGCGGTCGCAAGATCGGTAGCACGTAAGGGGGATCGGGCTGATCCCTGGCTTGCCCATTCTACCTTTCCGACCAGCTAAGCACCCGCAACCCCGTTTCATGGGTTGGCTTAGGCATAGGGAGTTCATTCCATGTTTAAGCCCCAGCCAGACCGAGGGTTGTGGTAGCGGGACTGACAGCACGTAAAGGAGGACCTAGCTGATCCTCGACTTGCGCATTAAGCCTCTTCGGCCTGTTCAGCGCCCGCACGCTCGTTTTATGGGTTGACTTAGGCATACAGAGTTTGTTCCTAGTCTAAGATCAGACCGAACTGAGGGTTGCGGTAGCAGGATCGACAGCACATAGGGGGCGATCGGGTCGATCCTGGCTTATGCATTCTGCCTCTCCAGCCGACTGAGCGCCCGCACGCTCGTTTCATGGGTTAGCTTAGGCATACGATGTTCATTCCATGTCTAACCATACGGAGTTCATTCCCAGTCTAAGATCAAACCGGACTGAGGGTTACGGCAGTAGGACCAGCAGCAGGATTGTCAGCACACAGGGGGGATCGGGCTGATCCCTAGCTTGCGCATTCTGCCTCTATAGCCGACTGAGCGCCCGCACGCTCGTTTAATGGGTTGGCTTAGGCATACGTAGTTTATTCCATGTCTAAGCGCTAGTTGGACCAAGGATTGTGGCTGCAGGACCGGCAGCGGGTTCGGTAGCACGTAGAGGGGATTAGGCTGATCTCTAGCTTGCGCATTATGCCTCTTCGATCGACCTCTCCGACCGGTTAAACATCCGTATGCTCGTTTCATGGGTTGACTTAGGCATACAGAGTTCATCCCCAGTCTAAGCATACGGAGTTCATTCCCAGTCTAAGATCAGATTGGATCGAGGGTTAAGGTAGGAGGATCAGTGGCACGTATGGGGGACCGAGCCAGTCTCCGACTTGCGCATTCTGCCTCTCCAACCAGCTGAGCACCTGTACACCCGTTTCATGGGTTGGCTTAGGTATAGGGAGTTAATTCCATGTCTAAGCCCCAGTCGAACCAAAGGTTGTGGCAACAGGACCGACAGCACATAGAAGGGGACCGGGCCGATCCCTGGCTTGCCCATTATGCCTCTTCGGCTGGCTCAGTGCTCGTACGCTTGTTTCGTGGTTTGACTTAGGCATACGGAGTTCATTCCTAGTTTAAGATCGAAACGGACCGAGGGTTACGGTAGCAAGATCGGCAGCACGCATGGGGGGAATGGGCTGATCTTCGACTTGTGCATTCTGTCTCTTCGGCCGGCTAAGTGCCTGCACGCTCGTTTCATGGGTTGGCTTAGGCATACGGAGTTCATTCCATGTCTAAGCATATGGAGTTCTTTCCCAGTCTAAGATTGGATCGGACCGAGGGTTACAATAGTAGGACCAGTAGCAGGATCGACAGTGCACAGGGGGGGACAAGGTCGATCCCTGGCTTACGCATTCTGCCTCTCCGACCGGCCTCTCTGACCGGCTGAGCACCCACATGCTCATTTCATTGGTTGGCTTAGGCATACAGAGTTCATTCCATGTCTAAGCATACAGAGTTCATTCCTAGTCTAAGATCAGATCAGACTGAGGGTTGCGGTAACAGGACCAGAAGCAGGATCGACAGCACGCAAGAGGACCAGGCCGGTCCCAGGCTTGCGCATTCTACCTCTCTAGCCGGTTGAGCGCCCACACACCCGTTTCGTGGGTTGGCTTAGGCATAGGGAGTTCATTCCATGTCTAAGCCCCAGTCAGACCCAGGGTTGTGGTAGTGGGATCGACAGCACACAGAGAGGGACCGGGCCGATCCTTGGTTTGGGCATTATGCCTCTCCGGTCGGCTCAGCGCTAGAACGCTCGTTTCGTGGGTTAACTTAGGCATACAGAGTTCATCCCTAGTCTAACCATACGAAGTTCATTCCCAAACTAAGATTGGATCAGACCGAAGGTTGCGACAGCAGGATCGACAGCACGTAAGGGGGACCGGGCTGATCCCCGACTTTTGCATTCTGCCTTTCCGGTCGGCTGAGCGCCCGCATGCCTGTTTTGTGGGTTGGCTTAGGCATAAGGAGTTCATTCCATGTCTAAGCCCCAGTTGGACCGAGGTTGTGGCAGTGGGACCGGTAGCACACAGAAAGGGACTGGTCCAATCCCCAGCTTGTGCATTCTACCTCTCCGATCGATTAAGCGCCCGTACGTTCGTTTTGTGGTTTGGCTTAGGCATACAGAGTTCATTCCATTTCTAAGCATACGGAGTTCATTCCAGTCTAAGAGTTTGAGCCATGGTGCACATGCTGGGCTCAGGCATGTGCTGGTGCAGCATTTTTTTCGCCTGGGGCACCATCGTCGGAGAGCCTAACCGACGGCATTGGGGGTTCTGGCGATTGGGGGGCCGGGGGGGTGTGCGCACATGATGTGTGATAGGTGCTGGTACTTGGCCCTTATATTGGCCCCCTATCCCTCATCAAACCTCGAAAACTCACACCCCTTTAAAGAGCATTTGAGATTTTATAGGTTTGCTGCCAGTAGCCATTAAAGTGTCTAAAATGGAGACACTTTTTTCAAATGGTCATCCTCTCCACTTCAAGTTTTTAGCTGAATGCTTTTGTGCATGCCAACAAAAATACAAGGATCACCTCTACCAAATTTGGGGACAAAACTCTTTCTAAAAAAATTTAAAAAAATCCAGAACTGTAAAAAGTTTTAAAAATCATGAAAAATAGAAAACGGGTCGTGTTGCCACGAAACTTCACATGAAGGCTTAGGGGACCATTGTATGAATTTAAAAGCCATAAAAAAGGCATTGGCATGGCAGAAATATGAAGATGTGCTTGAACCCAGCTACTACCCATTCGATCCCCGGCTTGCGCAGCCTGCCTCTCTGGTCGGCGGAGCGTCCGCACGCTCGTTTCGTGGGTTGACTTAAGCATACGGAGTTCATCCCCAGTTTAAGTATACGAAGTTCATTCCCAATCTAAGATCGAACCAGACCGAGGGTTACGGCAGCAGGATCAGCAGCACGCAGGGGGGACTGGGCTGATCCTCAACTTGCGCATTTTGCCTCTTCGGTCGGCTGTGCGCCCGCACGTCCGTTTCGTGGGTTGGATTAGGCATAGGGAGTTCATTCCATGTCTAAGCCCCAGCTGTGCTGAGGGTTGTGGCAGCAGGATCGGTAGCACGCAGAGGGGGACCGGGCCGATCCTCGGCTTAAGCATTATGCCTCTTCGGCCGGTTGAGTGACTGCATGATCATTTCGTGGGTTAACTTAGGCATACATAGTTCATCCCTAGTCTACGCTTACAAAGTTCATTCCCAGTCTAAGATCGGACTGGACTAAGGGTTGTGGCAGCAGGATCAACAGCACGCAGGGGGGATCAAGTCGATCCTCGGCTTGCGCATTCTGCCTCTTCGACCGGCTGAGCACCCGCACGCTTGTTTCGTGGGTTGGCTTAGGCATATGAAGTTCATTCCATTACTAAGCATACAGAGATCATTCCCAGTCTAGGATCAGACCGGACCGAGGGTTACGACAGCAGGACCAGCAATAAGATCGACAGCACGCAAGAGGGACCAGGTCGATCCTTGGCTTGTGCATTCTGCCTCTCCAGTCGACCTCTCCGGTCGACTAAGCGCCCACATGCTCATTTTATGGGTTGACTGAGGCAAATGGAGTTCATCCCCAGTCTAAGCATATGGAGTTCATTCCCAGTCTAAGATCAGATTGGAATGAGGGTTGCGACAGCAGGATCGATAGCACGTAGGGGGTACCGTGCCAGTCCCTAGCTTGTGCATTCTGCATCTCCGATCGGCTGAGCGCCCGCAAGCCCGTTTCATGGGTTGGCTTAGGCATAGGGAGTTCATTCCATGTCTAAGCCCCAGTCAGACCGAGGGTTGTGGCAGCGGGACCGACAGCATGTAGAGGGGGACCAGGCCGATCCTCGACTTGCGCATTATGCCTCTTCAACAGGCTCAGCGCCCGCACGCTCGTTTCATGGATTGACTACGGCATACGAAGTTTATTCCTAGTCTAAGATCAGATCGGACCGAGGGTTGCGGTAGCAGGATCGACAGCACGCAGGGGGGGACCAGGTCAGTCCCTGGCTTACGCATTCTACCTCTCCGACCGACTGAGCACCCGCACGCTCGTTTCGTGGGTTGGCTTAGGCATACGGAGTTCATTCCATGTCTAAGCCCCAGCCAGACCGAGGGTTGTGGCAGCAGGACCGGCAGCAGGATCGACAACACGCATAGGGGGACCGGGCTAATCTGTGGCTTGCACATTATGCCTCTTTGGTCGGCCTCTCCGACCAACTGAGTGCTCATTTCGAATCGTAAAAAGTTTCAAAAATTGTGAAAAATAAAAAACAGGTCGTCTTGCCACTAAACTTCACATGAAGGCTTAAGGGACCATTGTATGAATTACAAGCCATAAAAATGGCATTGGCATGGCAGAAATATGAAGATGTGCTTGAACCCACCTACCACTCATTTGATCCCCGGCTTGCGGATCCTGCCTCTTTGGTCGGCTGAGCGCTCGTATGCTCGTTTTGTGGGTTGAGATAGGCATACGGTGTTCATCCCCAGTCTAAGCATATGGAGTTCATTCCCAGTCTAAGATCAGACCAGACTGAGGGTTACGACAGTAAGATCGGTAGCATGCAGGGGGACCAGACCGATCCCCAGCTTGCGCATTTTGCCTCTCCGACCGGCTGAGCACCCGCACACCCGTTTCATGGGTTGGCTTAGGCATAGGGAGTTCATTCCAAGTCTAAGCCCCAACCGGATCGAGGGTTGTGGTAGCGGGACTGACAGCACGTAGAGGGGGATCAGGCTGATCTTCGGCTTACGCATTTTGCCTCTCCGACCGGCTCAGCGCTTGCACGCTCATTTCGTGGGTTGACTTAGGCATACGGAGTTCATTCCCAGTCTAAGATCAGATCGGACCGAGGGTTGCGGTAGCAGGATCCACATCACACAGGGGAGGAATAGGCCAGTCCCTGACTTACGCATTCTGCCTCTCCGGTCGATTGAACGCCCGCACGCACGCTCGTTTCGTGGGTTGGCTTAGGCGTACGGAGTTCATTCCATTTCTAAGCATACGGAGTTCATTCCCAATCTAAGATCAGACCGGATCGAGGGTTGCGACAGTAGGACCAGCTGCAGGATCGACAGCATAAAGGGGGGACCGGGTCGATCCCCGGCTTGCGCATTCTGCCTCTTCGGCTGGTTGAGCCCCCGCACGCATACAGAGTTCATTCCATGTCTAAGCCCTAGCCGGATCAAGGGGTGCAGTAGCAGGACTAGCCGTGGGATCAACAGCACGCAGAAAGGGATCGGGCTGATCACTGGCTTGCTCATTATGCCTCTCCGACCGGCCTTTCCGACCGATTGAGCCCCCGCACACTCGTTTCATGGGTTGACTTAGGCATACGGAGTTCATCCCTAGTCTAAGCATACAGAGTTCATTCCCAGTCTAAGATCAGACCGGACCAAGGGTTACGGCAGTAGGATCGACAGCACGTAGGGGGGACCAGGCCAATCCTCGGCTTATGCATTCTGCCTCTCCGGTCGGCTGAGCGCCCACAGGCCCATTTCATAGGTTGCTTCGGCATAGGGAGTTCATTCCACGTCTAGGCCCTAGCAGAACTGAGGGTTGTGGCAGTGGGACCAGTAGCACGTAGAGGGGGACCAGGCCGATCCTCGACTTACGCATTATGCCTCTTCGACTGGCTCAGCGCCCTCACTCTCGTTTCGTTGGTCGACTTATGCATGCGAAGTTCATTCCTAGTCTAAGATCAGACCAAACCGAGGGTTGCGATAGCAGGATCGACAACACGTAAGGGGGATCGGGTCGATCCTCGGCTTGTGTATTCTGTCTCTCCGGCAGGCTGAGCACCCGCACGCTCGTTTCATGGGTTGGCTTAGGCATACGGAGTTAAATCCATGTCTAAGCATACGGAGTTCCTTCCCAGTCTAAGATTTTGAGCCACGGTGCACATGCTGGGCTCGGGCATGTGCTGGTGCCACATTTTTTTTACCCGGGGCACCATCATCGGAGCATCATCGGAGAGCGTAACCGATAGCATTGAGGGTTCCAGCCTTGGGGTCACCGAGGGGTGTGCGCACATGATGTACGATGGGTGCTGGTACTTGGCCCTTATATTGTCCCCCTATCCCTCATCAAACCTCGAGAACTCACACCCCCTTAAAGAGCATTTGAGATTTTATAGGTTTGCTGCCAATAGCCATTAAAGTGTCTGAAATGAGGACACTTTTTTCAAATGGTCACAAAATCTTCTCCACATCGACTTTTAGCTGAAGTTTTTTGTGCATGCCAACAAAAATACAAGGATCACCTCTACCAAATTTAGGGACAAAACTCTTTCTAAAAAAATTTTAAAAAATCCCGAACCGCAAAAAGTTTCCAAAATTATGAAAAATAGAAAACGGGTCGTCTTGCCATGAAACTTCACATGAAGGCTTAGGGGACCATTGTATGAATTTACAAGCCACAAAAATGGCATTGGCATGGTAAAAATATGAAGATGTGCTTGAACCCACCTACCACCCGTTCGATCCCCTGGCTTGCGCATCCTGCCTCTCTGGTCGGTTGAGAGCCTGTACGCTTGTTTTGTGGGTTGACTTAGGCATATAGAGTTCATCCCCAGTCTAAGCATACAAAGTTCATTCCCAGTCTAAGATCAGACCAGACCGAGGGTTGCAGCAGCAGGATTGACAGCACGCTGGGGGACCGGACCGATCCCCGACTTGCGCATTCTACCTCTCCGGCCAGCTAAGCGCCCGCACGCTCATTTCATGGGTTGGCTTAGGCATATGGAGTTCATCCCCAGTCTAAGCATACGAAGTTCATTCCCAGTCTATGATCAGACCGGATCGAGGGTTGCGACAGCAGGATCGATAGCACGCAAGGGGACCGGGCCGATCCCCGGCTTGCGCATTCTGCCTCTCCGGTCGACTGAGCACCCACACGCCCGTTTCGTGGGTTCACTTAGGCATAGGGAGTTCATTCCATGTCTAAGCCCCAGCCGAACCGAGGGTTGTGGTAGCGGGACCGGCAGCATGCAGAGGGGGACCGGGCCGATCCCCGGCTTGCGCATTATGCCTCTCCGGCCGACTGAGTGCCCCCACGCCCATTTCGTGGGTTGGCTTAGGCATAGGAAGTTCATTCTATGTGTAAGCCCTAGCCGAACCGAGGGTTGTGGTAGCGAGACTGGCAACACGCAGAGGGAGACTGGGCCGATCCTCGGCTTACGCATTCTGCCTCTCTGGCCGACTGAGCGCCTGCACGCTCGTTTCATGGGTTGGCTTAGGCATACGGAGTTCATTCCATGTGCTGGTGCTGGTGCACATATTGGGCTCGGGCATGTGCTGGTGTCGTATTTTTTTCGCCAGGGGCACCATCGCCGGAGCATCGCCGAAGAGCCTAACCGACGACATTGGGGGTTCTGACAATTGTTGGGGTCGGGGGGGTGTGCGCACATGATGAGCGATGGGTGTGGATACTTGGCCCTTATATTGGCCCCTATCGCTCATCAAACCTCTGGAACTGACACCCCCTTGAAGAGCATTTGAGATTTTATAGGTTTGCTGCCAGTAGCCATTAAAGTGTCTGAAATGGGGACACTTTTTTCAAACGGTCACAAAATCTTCTCCACTTCGAGTTTTTAACTAAATTGTTTTGGGCATGCCAACAAAAATACAGGGATCACTTCTGCCAAATTTGGGGACAAACCTCTTTCTAAAAAAATTTTAAAATATCTCGAACCGTAAAAACTTTCAAAAATCATGAAAAATAGAAAATGGGTTGTCTTGGCACGAAACTTCACATGAAGGCTTAGGGGACCATTGTATGAATTTACAAGCCACAAAAATGGCATTGGCATGGCAGAAATATGAAGATGTGCTTGAACCCACCTACCACTAGTTTGATCCCCAGCTTGCGCATCCTGCCTCTCTGATCGGCTGAGTGCCCATACGCTCATTTCATGGGTTGACTTAGGCATACGAAGTTCATCCCTAGTCTAAGCATACGGAGTTCATTCCCAATCTAAGATCAGATCGGACCGAGGGTTGCGATAGTAGGATCGACAGCACGTAGGGAGGACCGAGCTGATCCCCGGCTTGTGCATTCTGCCTCTCCGGCCGACTGAGTGCTCACACGCCCGTTTCATGGGTTCGTTTAGGCATAGGGAGTTCATTCCATGTCTAAGCCCCAGTTGGACCGAGGGTTGTGGCAGCAGGATCGGCAGCACGTAGAGGGGGACCAGGCCAATCCCCGGCTTGTGCAGTGTTCCTCTCCGGCCGGCTAAGCGCCCCCACACCCGTTTCATGGGTTGGCTTAGGCATAGGGAGTTCATTCTATGTCTAAGCCCCAGTCAGACAAAGAGTTATGGCAGCGGGACTGACAGCACGTAGTGGGGGACCGGGGCGATCCCCGGCTTGCGTATTTTGCCTCTCCGGTCGGCTGAGCGCCCGTACGCTCGTTTAATGGGTTGGCTTAGCCATACGGAGTTCATTCCATGTCTAAGCATATAGAGTTCATTCCCAATCTAAGATTTTGAGCCACGGTGCACATGCTGGGCTTGGGCATGTGCTGGTACCACATTTTTTTTGCCCGGGGCACCATCACCAGAGCATTGTCGAAGAGCCTAACTGACGACATTGGGGGTTCCGACGATTGTGGTGGCCGGGGGGTTTGCGCACATGATGAGCGATGGGTGCAGGTACTTGGCCCTTATATTGGCCCGCTATCACTCATCAAACCTTCGAAACTCACACCCCCTTAAAGAGCTTTTGAGATTTTATAGGTTTGCTGCCTGTAGCCATTAAAGTGTCTAAAATGGGGACACTTTTTTCAAACGGTCACAAAATCTTCTCCACTTCAAGTTTTTAGCTGAATTGTTTTGTGCATGCGAACAAAAATACAGGGATCACCTCTACCAAATTTGGGGACAAACCTCTTTCTAAAAAAATTTTAAAAAATCTCGAACCGTAAAAAGTTTCAAAAATCATGAAAAATAGAAAACGGGTCGTCTTGCCACGAAACTTCACATGAAGGCTTAGGGGAACATTGTATGAATTTACAGGCCATAAAAATGGCATTGGCATGGCAGAAATATGAAGATGTGACTGAACTCACCAAGCACCTGTTCGATCCTCGGCTTGCGCATCCTGCCTCTCTGGTCGGCCAAGCGCCCGATGCTCGTTTTGTGGGTTGACCTAGGCATATGGAGTTCATCCCAGTCTAAGCATACGATGTTCATTCCTAGTCTAAGATCAGATCGGACCGAGGGTTACAGTAGCAGGATCGATAGCACGCAGGGGGGATCGGGTCGATCCCTGGCTTGTGCATTTTGCCTTTCCCGTCGGTTGAGCGCCCGTGCGCTCATTTCGTGGGTTGGCTTAGGCATACAGAGTTCATTCCATGTCTAAGCATACGGAGTTCATTCCCAGTCTAAGATCGGACTGGATCGAGGGTTGCGGTAGCAGGACCAGCAGCAGTATTTGCATCACGCCGGGGGGATCGGGCCAATCCCTGGCTTGCACATTCTACCTCTCCGGTCAGCCTCTCCGATCGGTTGAGTGGCTGCACGCTCATTTCAAGGGTTGACTTAGGCATACGGAGTTCATCCCCAGTCTAAGCATATGGAGTTCATTCCCAGTCTAAGATCGAATCGGACCGAGGGTTACGGCAGTAGGATCGGCAGCATGCAGGGGGGACCAAGTCGATCCCTGGCTTGTGCATTTTGCCTCTCCAATCGGTAGAGCACCCGCACGCTCATTTCATGGGTTGGCTTAGGCATACAGAGTTCATTCAATGTCTAAGCATATGGAGTTCATTCCCAATCTAAGATCATACCAAACCGAGGGTTGCGACAGTAGGACCAACGGTAGGATCTGCATCACACTGGGGGGACCGGGCCGATCCTTGGCTTACGCATTCTGCCTCTTCGGCCGGTTGAGCGCCCGTACACCCGTTTCATGGGTTGGCTTAGGCATAGGGAGTTCAGTCCATGTCTAAGCCCTAGCTGGACTGAGGGTTGTGGCAGCAGGACCAGTAGCACACAGAGGGGGATCGGGCCAATCCGCAGCTTGCGCATTATGCCTTTTCGACTGGCTCAGCAGCCGTACGCTCGTTTCATGGGTTGAATTATGCATATGGAGTTCATTCCTAGTCTAAGATCAGATCAGACCAAGGGTTGCGATAGCAGGATCGACAGCACGTAGGGGGGATCAGGCCGATCCCCGCTTGTGCATTCTGCCTCTCCGACTGGCTGAGCACCCGCACGCTCGTTTCGTGGGTTGGCTTAGGCATACGAAGTTCAATCCATGTCTAAGCATACGGAGTTCATTCCCAGTCTAAGATTTTGAGCCATGGTGCACATGCTGGGCTCGGGCATGTGCTGGTGCCACATTTTTTTCGCTCGGGGCACCATCGTCGAAGCATCGTCGGAGAGCCTAACTCGCAACATTGAGGGTTCCAGCCATTGGGGTGGCCGGGGGGTGTGCGCACATGATGTGCGATGGGTGCTGGTACTTGGCCCTTATATTGGCCCCCTATCCCTCATCAAATCTTGAGAACTCACACCCCCTTAAAGAGAATTTGAGATTTTATAGGTTTGCTGCCTGTAGCCGTTAAAGTGTCTGAAATGGGGACACTTTTTTCAAATGGTCACAAAATATTCTCCACTTCGAGTTTTTAGCTAAAGTTTTTTGTGCATGCCAACAAAAATGCGAGGATCACCTTTACCAAATTTGGGGACAAAACTCTTTCTAAAAAAATTTTTAAAAATCCTGAACCGTAAAAAGTTTCTAAAATCATGAAAAATAGAAAACGGGTCGTCTTGGCACGAAACTTCAGATGAAGGCTTAGGGGACCATTGTGTGAATTTACAAGCCACAAAAATGGCATTGGCATGGCAGAAATATGAAGATTGGCTTGAACCCACCTACCACCAGTTCGATCCCCGGCTTGCGCATCCTACCTCTCTGGTCGGCTGAGCGCCCGTACGCTCATTTCGTGGGTTGACTTAGGCATATGGAGTTCATCCCTAGTCTAAGCATACGGAGTTCATTCCCAGTCTAAGATCAGATCGGATCGAGAGTTGCGGCAGTAGGATCGGCAGCACGTAGGGGGGACCGAGCCGATCCCCGGCTTGTGCATTCTGCCTCTCCGGTCGACTGAGCGCCCGCACGCCTGTTTCGTGGGTTCGTTTAGGCATGGGAGTTCATTCCATGTCTAAGCCCCAGTCAGACCGAGGGTTGTGGCAGCGGGACAGGCAGCACGTAGAGGGGGACCGAGTCGATCCCCGGCTTGTGCATTGTTACTCTCCTATCGGCTGAACGCCCCCACGCCCGTTTCGTGGGTTGGCTTAGGAATAGGGAGTTCATTCTATGTCTAAGCCCCAGTCGGATAAAAAGTTATGGCAAGCGGGACCGACAGCACGCAGTGGGGGACCGGGCCGATCTCCGGCTTGCGTATTCTGCCTCTCCGGTCGGCTGAGCACCCGCACACTCGTTTCATAGGTTGGCTTGGGCATATGGAGTTCATTCCATGTCTAAGCATACGGAGTTCATTCCCAGTCTAAGATTTTGAGCCACGGCGCACATGCTGGGCTCGGGCATGTGCTGGTGCCGTATTTTTTTTGCCCGGGGCACCATCACCGAAGCATCGTCGAAGAGCCTAACCGACAGCATTGGGGGTTCTGACGATTGTCATGATCGAGGAGTGAGCGCACATGATGAGTGATGGGTGTGGGTACTTGGCCCTTATATTGGCCCCCTATCGCTTATCAAACCTCTGGAACTCACACCCCCTTAAAGAGCATTTGAGATTTTATAGGTTTGCTGCCAGTAGCCATTAAAGTGTCTGAAATGGGGACACTTTTTTCAAATGGTCACAAAATCTTCTCCACTTCGAGTTTTTAGCTGAATTGTTTTGTGCATGCGAACAAAAATACAGGGATCACCTCTACAAAATTTGGGGACAAACCTCTTTCTAAAAAAATTTTAAAAAATCTCGAACCGTAAAAAGTTTCAAAAATCACGAAAAAATAGAAAACGGGTCGTCTTGCCACGAAACTTCACATGAAGGCTTAGGGGAACATTGTATGAATTTACAAGCCATAAAAATGGCATTGGCATGGTAGAAATATGAAGATGTGCTTGAACCCACCAACCACCGGTTCGATCCCCGGCTTGCGCATCCTGCCTCTCTGGTTGGCCAAGCGCCCGACGCTCGTTTTGTGGGTTGACCTAGGCATACAGAGTTTATCCCCAGTCTAAGCATACGGAGTTCATTCCCAGTCTAAGTCGGATCGGACCGAGGGTTACAGCAATAGGATCGGCAGCACGCAGGGGGGATCTGGTCGATCCCTGGCTTGTGCATTCTGCCTTTCCGATCGACTGAGCCCCTGCACGTTCATTTCGTGGGTTGGCTTAGGCATACAGAGTTCATTCCATGTCTAAGCATGTGGAGTTCATTCCTAGTCTAAGATTGAACCGGATCGAGGGTTGCGACAGCAGGACCAGCAGCAGTATCTGCATCACGTAGGGGGGACCGGGCCAATCCCTGGCTTGCGCATTCTGCCTCTCCGGTCGTCCTCTCCAGTAGGTTAAGTGGCCGCACGCTCGTTTCATGGGTTGGCTTAGGCATACGGAGTTCATCCCCGGTCTAAGCATACGGAGTTCATTCCCAGTCTAAGATCGAATCGAACTGAGGGTTGTGACAGCAGGATCGACAACACACAGGGGGGATCAGGCCGATCCCCAGCTTACGCATTCTGCCTCTCCGGTTGGCTGAGCGTCCGTACGCCCATTTCGTGGGTTGGCTTAGGCATAGGGAGTTCATTCCAAGTCTAAGCCCCAGCCGAACCTAGGGTTGTGGCAGCGGGACTGACAGCACGCAGAGGGGGATCGGGCTATTCCCCGGCTTGCGTATTCTGCCTCTCCAGTCGGCTAAGTACCCGCACGCTCATTTTACGGGTTGGCTTAGGCATACGGAGTTCATTCCATGTCTAAGCCCCAACCGGATCGAGGGTTATGGCAACAGGACCGACAGCACGCAAAGGGGGACCGAACCGATCCCCGACTTGCGCATTATGCCTCTCCGATCGACTCAACGACCGAACGCTCATTTCATGGGTTAACTTAGGCATACAGAGTTCATTTCCAGTCTAAGATCAGACTGGATCGAGGGTTACGGTAGCAGGATCGACAGCATGCAGGATGGGACTGGGTCGGTCCCCGGCTTGTGCCTTCTGCTCTTCGATCGGTTGAGTGCCCATACGCTCGTTTCGTGGGTTGGCTTAGGCATACAGAGTTCATTCCATGTCTAAGCATACGGAGTTCATTCCCAGTCTAAGATCGGACCAGACTGAGGGTTGCAGTAGCAGGACCAGCAGCAAGATCGGCAGCACGCAAGGGGCGACCAAGTCGATCCCCGACTTACGCATTCTGCCTCTCCGACTGGCCTATCCGACCGGCTGAGCGCTCGGACGCTCGTTTTGTGTGTTGACTTAGGCATACGGAGTTCATCCCCAGTCTAAGCATACAGAGTTCATTCCCAGTCTAAGATCTAACCAGACCGAGGGTTGCGATAACATGATCGGTAGCACGTAGGGGGGACTGGGCCGATCCCCGGCTTGCGCATTCTGCCTCTCCAACCGATTGAGCACCCGCATGCCCATTTCGTGGGTTGGCTTAAGCATAAGGAGTTCATTCCATGTCTAAGCCCCAGCCGGATCGAGGGTTGTGGTAGTGGGATCGGCAGCACACAGAGGGGGACCGGACCGATCCCCGACTTGCGCATTTTGCCTCTCCGACCGCTGAGCGCCCACACACCCATTTCATGGGTTGGCTTAGGCATAGGGAGTTCATTCCATGTCTATGCCTTAGTCGGACCGCGGGTTGTGGCAACGAGACCGGTAGCACGCAGAGTGGGACCGGGGCAATCCCCGACCTTCGATCGGCTCAATGCTTGAATGCCCGTTTCGTGGGTTGACTTAGGCATACGGAGTTCATTCCCAATCTAAGATTGGACCGGATCGGACCGAGGGTTGCGGCACTTGGATCGACAGCTCGCAGGAGGGATCGGGCCGGTCCCTGGCTTGTGCATTCTGCCTCTCCGACCTGCTGAGTGCCTGCACGCTCGTTCCATGGGTTGGATTAGGCATACGGAGTTCATTCCATGTCTAAGCATATGGAGTTCATTCCCAATCTATGATCGGACTGGATCGAGGGTTACAGCAGTAGGACCAGCAGCAGGATCGACAGCACGTAAGGGGGGATCAGGTCGATCCCCGGCTTGTGCAATCTGCCTCTTCGATCGGCCTCTCCGACCGACTGAGCGCCCACACGCTCATTTCATGGGTTGAGTTAGGCATACAAATTTCATCCCTAGTCTAGGATCTAACTAGACCGAGGGTTGCGACAGCAGGATCGGAAGCACGCCGGGGGGATCGGGCCGATCCCCGGCTTGCACTTTCTGCGTCTCCAGCCAGCTGAGCGCCCGCACGCTTGTTTCGTGGGTTGGCTTAGGCATAGGGAGTTCATTCCATGTCTAAGCCCCATCCAGACTGAGGGTTATGGCAACGGGACTGGTAGCACGCAGAGGGGGACCGGGCTGATCCCCGGCTTGCGCATTCTACCTCTCCGGCCGGCTGAGTGCTCGCATGCTCGTTTCGTGGGTTGGCTTAGGCATACGGAGTTCATTCCATGTCTAAGCATACGGAGTTCATTCCCAGTCTAAGAGTTTGAGCCACGGTGCACATGCTGGGCTCAGGCATGTGCTGGTGCTACATTTTTTTCGCCCGGGGCACCATCACCGGAGCATCGTCGGAAAGCCTAACCGACAGCATTGGGGGTTCCGACGATTGGGCAGGCTGGGGGGTGTGTGCACATGATGTGTGATGGGTGCTGGTACTTGGCCCTTATATTGGTCCCTATCCCTCATCAAACCATGAGAAATCACGCCCCCTTAAAGAACATTTGAGATTTTATGGGTTTACTGCCAGTAGCCATCAAAGTGTCTAAAATGGGGACACTTTTTTCAAACGGTCACAAAATATTCTCCACTTCGAGTTTTTAGCTGAATTTTTTTGTGCATGTGAAAAAAAATACAAGGATCACCTATACCAATTTTGGGGAGGAAAATCTTTCTAAAAAAATTTTAAAAAATCTCGAACCGCAAAAAGTTTCAAAAATCATGAAAAATAGAAAACTTGTCGTCTTGCCATGAAACTTCACATGCAGGCGTAGGGGACCATTGCATGAATTTACAAGCCATAAAAATGGCATTGGCATGGCAAAAATATGAAGATGTACTGGAACCGACCTACCATCCGTTCGATCCCGGCTTGCGCATCCTTCCTCTCTGGTCGGCTAAGCATCTGTACGCTCATTTCGTGGGTTGACTTAGGCATACAGAGTTCATCCCCAGTCTAAGCATACAGAGTTCATTCCCAGTCTAAGATCAGACCGAACCGAGGGTTACGGTAGCAGGATCGACAGTACGTAAGGGGGACCGAACTGATCCCCGAGTTGCGCATTCTACTTCTCCGACCGGCTGAGTGCCCGCAGGCCCATTTCGTGGGTTGGCTTAGGCGTAGGGAATTCATTGCATGTCTAAGCCCCAGCCAAACCGAGGATTGTGGCACTGAGACCGACAGCACGCAGAGGGGGATCAGGTCGATCCCTGGCTTGCGCATTATGCCTCTTCGACCTGCCCAGCGCTCGGATGCTCGTTTCGTGGGTTGACTTAGGCATACGGAGTTCATTCCCAGTCTAAGATCAGACCAGATCGAGGGTTATGGTAGCAGGATCAACAGCACGTAGGCGGGATCGAGTCGATCCCCAGCTTGTGCATTCTACCTCTCCGACCGGCTGAGCGCCTGCACGCTCGTTTCGTGGGTTGGCTTAAGCATATGGAGTTCATTCCATGTCTAAGCATACGGAGTTCATTCCCAGTCTAAGATTAGACCGGACCGAGGGTTGCTACAGCAAGACCAGCAGCAGGATCGGTAGCACGCAGGGGGGTCCGGGCTGATCCCTGGCTTGTGCATTCTACCTCTCCAGTCGGCCTCTCCGATCGATTGAGTGCCCGCACGCTCATTTCATGGGTTGACTTAGGCATACGGAGTTCATCCCCAGTCTAACTATATGGAGTTCATTCCCAGTCTAAGATCGAACCAGACCGAGGGTTACGGCAGCAAGATCGACAGCACGCAGAGGGGATCGAGTCGATCCCTGGCTTGCGGATTCTGCCTTTCCGGTCGACTGAGCGCCCGCACGCTCGTTTCGTGGGTTGGCTTAGGCATAGGGAGTTTATTCCATGTCTAAGCCCCAGTCGGACCGAGGGTTGTGGCAGTGGGTCTGGTAGCACACAGAGGGGGATTGGGTCGATCCCCAGCTTGTGCATTATGCCTTCCCGACCGGCTTAGCACCCGTACGCTCATTTCGTGTGTTGAATTAGGCATACAGAGTTCAGTCCCAATCTAAGATCGGATCAGACTAAGGGTTGCGGCAGCAAGATCGATAGCACACAGGGGGGATCGAGCCGATCCCCAGCTTGTGCATTCTACCTCTCTAGTCGGTTGAGTGCCCGCACGCTTGTTTCATGGGTTGGCTTAGGCATACCGAGTTCATTCCATGTCTAAGCATACGGAGTTCATTCCCAGTCTAAGATCAGATCGGATCGAGGGTTCCGGTAGCAGGACCAGTAGCAAGATCGACAGCACGCAGGGGGGACCGAGCCGATCCCTAGCTTAGGCATTCTGCCTCTTCGATCGGCTGAGCACCCGCACACTCGTTTCGTGGGTTGGCTTAGGCATACGGAGTTCATTCCATGTTTAAGCCCCAGTCGGACCGAGGGTTGTGGTAGTAGGACCGACAGCGGGATCGGTAGCATGCAAAAGAGGACCGGGCTGATCCCTGACTTGCTCATTATGCCTTTTCGATCGAACTCTCTGGCCGACTGAGTGCTTGCACGCTCATTTCATGGGATGACTTAGGCATACGGAGTTCATCCCCAGTCTAAGCATATGAAGTTCATTCCCAGTCTAAGATCAGATCGGACCAAGGGTTACGGCAGCAGGATCGACAGCTTGCAGGGGGGACCGAGTCGATCCTCGGCTTGTGCATTCTGCCTCTCTAGCCGGTTGAGTACCCGCACGCCCATTTCGTGGGTTGGCTTAGGCATAGGGAGTTCATTCCATGTTTAAGCCCCAGTCGGATCGAGGGTTGTGGCAGCCGGACCGACAGCACGCAGAGGGGGATCGGGCCAATCCTCGCCTTGCGTATTATGCCTCTCTGACCGGCTCAGTACCCGAACGCTCATTTTGTGGGTTGACTTTGACAAACGGAGTTCATTCCCAGTCTAAGATCAGATCGGATTGAGGGTTGCGGCAGCAAGATCGATAGCATGCAGGGGGGATCGGGTCGGTCCCTGACTTACGCATTCTGTCTCTTCGATCGGTTGAGTGCCCATACGCTCATTTCGTGGGTTGGCTTAGGCATATGAAGTTCATTCGATGTCTAAGCATACGGAGTTCATTTCCAGTCTAAGATCGGAGCAGACCGAGGGTTACGGCAGTAAGACCAGCAACAGGATCGAGTGCATGCAAGGGGGGACCGGGTCAATCCCCGGCTTGCGCATTCTGCATCTTCAACCGCCCGTACACTCATTTCGTAGGTTGACTTAGGCATACGGAGTTCATCCCTAGTCTAAGCATACGGAGTATATTCCTAACCTAAGATCTAATGGATCGAGGGTTACGGCAGCAGGATCGGCAGCACACAGGGGGGACCGGGCTGATCCCCAGCTTACGCATTCTGCCTCTCTAGTCAGCTGAGTGCCCGCACGCCCGTTTCAATGGTTGGGTTAGGCATAGGGAGTTCATTCCATGTCTAAGCCCCAGCCAGACTGAGGGTTGTGGCAGCGAGAATGACAGCACTCAGTGGGGGATCGAGCTGATCCCTGACTTACGTATTATGCCTCTCCGACTGGCTCAACGCCCGAACGCTCATTTCGTGGGTTGACTTAGGCATACGGAGTTCATTCCCAGTCTAAGATCAAACCGGACCAAGGGTTGCAGCAGCAGGATCGACAGCACGTTGGGGGGACCGGGCCACTCCCCGGCTTGCGTATTTTGCCTCTTCGACCGGTTGAGTGGCCGCACGCTCGTTCCATGGGTTGGCTTAGGTATACGGAGTTCATTCCATGTCTAAGCATACGGAGTTCATTCCCAATCTAAGATCGGATCGGACTGAGGGTTGCGGCAGTAGGACCGATAGTAGGATCGACAGCACGTAGGGGGGACCAGGCCAATCCCCGGCTTGCCCATTCTGCCTCTCTGGTCGACTGAGCTCCGACACACTGGTTTCGTCGGTTGACTTAGGCATACGAAGTTCATCCCCAGTCTAAGCATACGAAGTTCATTCCAAGTCTAAGATCGAACTGGATTGAGGGTTGCGGTAGCAGGATCGGTAGCATGCTGAGCGCTTGCACCTTCGGTTCATCGGTTGGCTTAGGCATAGGGAGTTCATTCCATGTCTAACCCCCAGTCGGATCGAGGGTTGTGGCAGCGAGACCGGCAGCATGCAGAGGGGGATCAGGCCAATCCTTGGATTGCACATTCTGCCTCTTCGACCTGCTGAGCACTCAGACGCTCGTTTCGTGGGTTGGCTTAGGCTTACGGAGTTCATTCCATGTTTAATCATACGAAGTTCATTCCCAGTCTAAGAGTTTGAGCCACGGCAGCAGGATAGACAGCACACAGGGGGGGACCAAGCCAATCCCTGGCCTGCGCATTCTGCCTCTCCGACCGACTAAGCGCCAGCACGCTCGTTTTGTGGGTTGGCTTAGGCATACGGAGTTCATTACATGCCTAAGCATATGGAGTTCATTCCCAGTCTAAGATCAGAACGGATCGAGGGTTATGGTAGTAGGACCAGCAGTAAGACCAGCAGTAAGATCGGCAGCACGCAGGGGGACCGAGTCGATCCCCAGCTTGCGCATTCTACCTCTCCGGCCAGCTGAGCGCCTGCACGCTTGTTTCATGGGTTGGCTTAGGCATACGAAGTTCATTCCTTGTCTAAGCCCCAACTGAACCGAGGGTTGTGGCAGCGGGACCGACAGCACGCGGAAGGGGATCGAGTCGATCCTTGGCTTGCGCATTATGCCTCTCTGGCTGGCTCAGCGCCCGCACGCTCGTTTCTGGTTTGACTTAGGCATACGAAGTTCATTCCCTATCTAAGATTAGACCAGATTGAGGGTTGCAGCAGCAGGATCGACAGCACGTAGGGGGGACCGTACCGGTCCTCAGCTTGCACATTCTGCCTCTTCGATCGATTGAGCGCCCACACGCTCATTTCATGGGTTGGCTTCAGCGTACGACGTTCATTCCATGTATAAGCATACAGAGTTCATTCCCAGTCTAAGATCGGACTGGACTAAGGGTAGCGGTAGCAGGACCAGTAGCAGGATTGGCAGCATGCATGGGGGGTTTGGGTCGATTCTCGGCTTGCGCATTCTGCCTCTCCGATCGGTTGAGCGCCCACATGCTCATTTTATGGGTTGGCTTAGGCATACGGAGTCATTCCATGTCTAAGCCCCAGCCGGACTGAGGGTTGTGGCAGCAGGACCGACAGCGAGATCGGCAGCACGCAGAGGGGAACCGTGCTAATCCCCGGTTTGCGCAATATGCCTCTCCGGCCGGCTGAGCCCCCGCACGCTCGTTTCGTGGGTTGACTTAGGCATACGGAGTTCATCCCCAGTCTAAGCATACGGACTTCATTCCCAGTCTAAGATTGGATTGGATTGAGGGTTGTGGCAGCAGGATCGACAGCACGCAGGGGGGACGGGTCGATCCCCGGCTTGTGCAATCTGCTTCTCCGACCGGCTGAGCGCCCGCATGCCTGTTTCGTGGGTTGGCTTAGGCATAGGGAGTTCATTCCATGTCTAAGTCCCAGCCAGAACGAGGGTTGTGGCAGCGGGACCGATAGCACGCAGAGAGGGATCGGGCCAATCTTTGGCTTGCGCATTATGCCTCGCCGGCTAGCTCAGCGCCCAAACGCTCTTTTCATGCGTTGACTTAGGCATATGGAGTTCATTCTCAGTCTAAGATCGGACCGAACTGAGGGTTGTGGTAGCAGGATCGACAGCATGTAGGGGGGACCGGGTCGATCCCCGCATTACGCATTCTACCTTTTCAGCCGGCTGAGCGCCCGCACGCTCATTTCATGAGTTGGCTTAGGCATACAGAGTTCATTACATTTCTAAGCATACAGAGTTCATTCCCAGTCTAAGATCGGACCGGACCGAGGGTTACGACAGTAAGACCAGTAGCAGGATCTGTAGCACGTAGGGGGGACCAAGTCGATCCCTGGCTTATGCATTCTGCCTCTCTGGCTGGATGAGCATTCGCATGCCCGTTTCGTGGGTTGGCTTAGGCGTAGGGCATTCATTCCATGTCTAAGCCCCAACCGGACCAAGGGTTGTGGCAGTGGGACCGACAGCACGTAGAGGGGGATCGAGCTGATCCCCGGCTTACGCATTATACCTTTACGGCCGGCTCAGCGCTCGAATGCTCGTTTAGTGGGTTGACTTAGGCATACTGAGTTCATTCGCAGTCTAAGATCAGACCAGATCGAGGGTTGCAGCAGCAGGATTGATAGCACGCAGAGGGGACCGGGCTGATCCTCGGCTTACGCATTCTGCCTCTTCGGTCGGTTGAGTGCCCACACGCTCGTTTCGTTGGTTGGCTTAGGCATACAGAGTTCATTCCATGTCTAAGCATATGGAGTTCATTCCCAGTCTAAGATCGGACCGGACCGAGGGTTACGGCAGCAGGAATAGCAACAGGATCGGCAGCACGCAGGGGGGACCGGTTCGATCTCTGGCATGCACATTCTGCCTATCTGGCTGGCTGAGCACCCGCACGCTCATTTCATGGGTTGGCTCAGGCATACGGAGTTCATTCCACGTCTAAGCCCCAGTCGGACTGAGGGTTGTGGCAGTAGGACCGGCAGCGGGATCGACAGCATGCAAAAGGAGATCGGGCTAATTTCTGGCTTGCGCATTATGCCTCTCCGGCCGGCCTCTCCAGCCTCCTGAGCGCCCGTATGCTCATTTTATGGGTTGACTTAGGCATACGGAGTTCATCCCCAGTCTAAGCATACGGAGTTCATTCCCAGTCTAAGATCGAACTGGACCGAAGGTTGCGACAGTAGGATCGACAACACGCAGAGGGGATCGGGTCGATCCTCGGCTTACGCATTCTGCCTCTCTGGCCGAGTTAGTGCCCGCACGCCCGTTTCATGGGTTGGCTTAGGCATAGGGAGTTCATTCCATGTCTAAGCCCCAGTCAGACCAAGGGTTGTGGCAATGGGACCGACAGCACGCAAAGGGGGATTGGGCCGATCCTCGGCTTGCGCATTATGCCTCTCCGATCGGTTCAACATCCGAACGCTCATTTCGTGGGTTGACTTAGGCATATGGAGTTCATTCTCAGTCTAAGATCGAACGGACCTAGGGTTGCGACGCAGGATCGACAACGCGCAGGGGGGACCGGGTCGGTCCTCGACTTGCGCATTCTGCCTCTTTGGCTGGTTGAGCACCCGCACGCTCGTTTCATGGGTTAGCTTAGGCATATGGAGTTCATTCCATATCTAAGCATACGGAGTTCATTCCCAGTCTAAGATCAGACCTGACCGAGGGTTGCGGCATTAGGATCGACAGCACGCAGGGGGGATCGGGCAGATCCCCGCTTGCGCATTCTACCTCTCCGATCGGCTGAGCACCCGCACGCCCGTTTCATGGGTTGGCTTAGGCATAGGGAGCTCATTCCATGTCTAAGCCCCAGCCGGACCGAGGGTTGTGGCAGCGGGACCGGTAGCACACAGAGGGGGATCAGGCCGATCCCCGACTTGCTCATTTCATGGGTTGGCTTAGGCATACGGAGTCCATTCCATGTCTAAGCATACGGAGTTCATTCCCAGTCTAAGAGTTTGAGCCACGATGCACATGCTGGGCTCGGGCATGTGCTGGCACCACATTTTTTTTGCCAGGGGTACCATCACAGGAGCATCACCGGAGCATCGCCGGAGAGCCTAACCGGCGGCATTGGGGGTTCCGATGATTGGGGCGACCGGGGGGTGTGCGCACATGATGTGCGATGGGTGCTGGTACTTGGCCCTTGTATTGGCCCCCTATCCCTCATCAAACCTCAAGAACTCACACCCCCTTAAAGAGCATTTGAGATTTTATAGGTTTGCTGCCAATAGCCATTAAAGTGTCTGAAATGGGGACACTTTTTTTAAATGGTCACAAACTCTTCTCCACTTCAAGTTTTTAGCTGAATGTTTTTGTGCATGCCAACAAAAATACAACGATCACCTCTACCAAATTTGGGGACGAAACTCTTTCTAAAAATTTTTAAAAATTCCGAATCGTAAAAAGTTTCAAAAAATCATGCAAAATAGAAAACGGGTTGTCTTGCCACGAAACTTCACATGAAGGTCTAGGGGATTGGCACGGTAGAAATTTGAAGATGTGCTTGAACCCACCTACCACCCATTCGATCCCTGGCTTGTGCATCCTGCCTCCCTGGTTGACCGAGCATCCGAACGCTCGTTTCGTGGGTTAAGTTAGGCATACGGAGTTCATCCCCAGTCTAAGCATATGGAGTTCATTCCCAGTTTAAGATCGGATCGGATCGAGGGTTACGGTAGTAGGATCGGCAGCACGCATGGGGGACCGGGTCGATCCCCGCGATGCGCATTCTACCTCTTCGATCGACTGAGCGCCCGCACGTTCGTTTTGTGGGTTGGCTTAGGCATAGGGAGTTCATTCCATGTCTAAGCCCCCAGCGGGATCAAGGGTTGTGGTAGCAGGACCGGCAGTACATAGAGGGGGACCGGGCCGATCCTTGGCTTGCGCATTCTGCCTCTCCGGCCGACTGAGTGCCTGCACACTCGTTTCGTGGGTTGGCTTAGGCATACGGAGTTCATTCCATGTCTAAGCATATGGAGTTCATTCCTAGTCTAAGAGTTTGAGCCACGATGCACATGCTGGGCTCGGTCTTGTGCTATGCTACAGTTTTTTCACCCGGGGCACCATCGTCGGAGAGCCTAACCGACGGCGTTGGGGGTTCCAGTGATTGGGGTGCCCGGGGGGTGTTCGCACATGATGTGTGATGGGTGCTGGTACTTGGCCCTTATATTGGCCCCCTATCACTCATCAAACCTTGAGAACTCACACCCCCTTAAAGAGCATTTGAGATTTTATAGGTTTGCTGCCAATAGCCATTAAAGTGTCTGAAATGGGGACACTTTTTTTAAATGGTCACAAACTCTTCTCCACTTCAAGTTTTTAGCTGAATGTTTTTGTGCATGCCAACAAAAATACAACGATCACCTCTACCAAATTTGGGGACGAAACTCTTTCTAAAAAATTTTTAAAAAATCCCGAATCGTAAAAAGTTTCAAAAATCATGCAAAATAGAAAACGGGTTGTCTTGCCACGAAACTTCACATGAAGGTCTAGGGGATTGGCACGGTAGAAATTTGAAGATGTGCTTGAACCCACCTACCACCCATTCGATCCCTGGCTTGTGCATCCTGCCTCCCTGGTTGACCGAGCATCCGAACGCTCGTTTCGTGGGTTAAGTTAGGCATACGGAGTTCATCCCCAGTCTAAGCATATGGAGTTCATTCCCAGTTTAAGATCGGATCGGATCGAGGGTTACGGTAGTAGGATCGGCAGCACGCATGGGGGACCGGGTCGATCCCCGCGATGCGCATTCTACCTCTTCGATCGACTGAGCGCCCGCACGTTCGTTTTGTGGGTTGGCTTAGGCATAGGGAGTTCATTCCATGTCTAAGCCCCAGCGGGATCAAGGGTTGTGGTAGCAGGACCGGCAGTACATAGAGGGGGACCGGGCCGATCCTCGGCTTGCGCATTCTGCCTCTCCGGCCGACTGAGTGCCTGCACGCTCGTTTCGTGGGTTGGCTTAGGCATACGGAGTTCATTCCATGTCTAAGCATACGGAGTTCATACCCAGTCTAAGAGTTTGAGCCACGGTGCACATGCTGGGCTCGATCATGTGCTGGTGCTGCATTTTTTTCGCCTGGGGCACCATTGCCGGAGCATCGTTGGGGGTGTGCGCACATGATATGCGATGGGTACTGGTACTTGGCCCTTATATTGGCCCCTTATCCCTCATTAGACCTCAAGAACTCACACCCCCTTAAAAAGCATTTGAGATTTTATAGGTTTGCTACCAATAGCCATTAAAGTGTCTGAAATGGGGACACTTTTTTCAAACGATCACAAAATCTTCTCCACTTCGAATTTTTAGCTGAATTTTTTTGTGCATACCAAAAAAAATACAAGGATCACCTCTACCAAATTTGGGGACAAAACTCTTTATAAAAACATTTTAAAAAATCCCAAACCGTAAAAAATTTCGAAAATCATGAAAAATAGAAAACGGGTCGTCTCGCCACGAAACTTCACATGAAGGCGTAGGGGACCATTGTATGAATTTACAAGCCATAAAAATGGCATCGGCATGGCAGAAGTATGAAGATGTGCTTGAACCCACTTACCACCCGTTCGATCCCCGACTTGCGCATCCTACCTCTCTGGTCGATTGAGCGTCCGCACGCTCGTTTCGCGGGTTGACTTAGGCATACAGAGTTCATCCCCAGTCTAAGCATACAGAGTTCATTCCCAGTCTAAGATTGGATGGGACCGAGGGTTGCAGCAGCAGGATCGATAGCACACAGGGGGGACTGGGCCGATCCCCACCTTGCGCATTCTGCCTCTCCGACCGGCTGAGCGCCCGCACGCCTGTTTCATGGGTTGGCTTAGGCATAGGGTGTTCATTCCATGTCTAAGCCCCAGTCGGATCGAGGGGTGTGGCAGAGGGACCGACAGCACATAGAGGGGGACCGGGCCGATCCCCGACTTGCGCATTCTGCCTCTCCGACCGGCTGGGAGCCCGCACGCTCGTTTCGTGGGTTGGCTTAGGCATACGGAGTTCATTCCATGTCTAAGCATATGGAGTTCATTCCTAGTCTAAGAGTTTGAGCCACGATGCACATGCTGGGCTCGGTCTTGTGCTATGCTACATTTTTTTCACCCGGGGCACCATCGTCGGAGAGCCTAACCGACGGCGTTGGGGGTTCCAGTGATTGGGGTGCCCGGGGGGTGTTCGCACATGATGTGTGATGGGTGCTGGTACTTGGCCCTTATATTGGCCCCCTATCACTCATCAAACCTTGAGAACTCACACCCCCTTAAAGAGCATTTGAGATTTTATAGGTTTGCTACCAGTAGCCATTAAAGCGTCTGAAATGGGGGCACTTTTTTCAAACGGTCACAAAATCTTCTCAACTTTGAGTTTTTACCTGAATTTTTTTGTACATACCAACAAAAATAAAAGGATTACCTCTACCAAATTTGGGGACAAAACTCTTTCTAAAACAATTTTAAAAAATCACAAACCACAAAAAGTTCCAAAAATCATGAAAAATAGTAAACGGGTCGTCTTGCCACAAAACTTCACATGAAGGCGTAGTGGACCATTATATGAATTTACAAGCCATAAAAATGGCATTGGCATGGCAAAAATATGAAGATGTGCTTGAACCCACCTACCACCCGTTTGATCCCCGGCTTGCGCATCCTGCCTCTCTGGTCGGCTGAGCGTCCGCACGCTCATTTCATGGGTTGACTTTGGCATACGGAGTTCATCCCCAGTCTAAGCATACGGAGTTCATTCCTAGTCTAAGATCGCACAGGATCGAGGGTTGCGACAGCAGCATCGGAAGCACGCAAGGGGGTCGAGCCAATCCACGGCTTGCGCATTCTACCTCTCTGGCCGGCTAAGCGCCCGGAAGCTCATTTCGTGGGTTGGCTTAGGCATAGGGAGTTCATTCCATGTGTAAGCCCCAGTCGGACCGTGGGTTGTGGTAGCGGGACCGGTAGCACGCAGAGGGGACCGGGCCGATCCCTGACTTGCGCATTCTGCCTCTCCGACCGGCAGAGTGCTCGCACGCTCGTGTCGTCAGTTGCCTTAGGCATACGAAGTTCATTCCCAGCCTAAGAGTTTGAGCCACGGTGCACATGCTGGGCTCAGGCATTGGCTGGTGTCGCATTTTTTTCGCCCGGGGCACCATCGTCGGAGAGCTTAACTGGCAGCATTGGGGGTTACGGTGATTGGGGGGGCTGGGGGGTTGCGCGCACATGTGTGGGTTGGGTGCTGGTACTTGGCTCTTATATTGGCCCCCTATCCCTCATCAAACCTCGAGAACTCACACCCCCTTAAAGAGCATTTGAGATTTTATAGGTTTGCTGCCAGTAGCCATTAAAGTGTCTGAAATGGGGACACTTTTTTCGAATGGTCACAAAATCTTCTCTACTTCTAGTTTTTAGCTGAATTTTTTTATGCATGCCAAAAGAAATATGAGGATCACCTCTACCAAATTTTGGGACAGAACTCTTTCTAAAAAAAATTTAACAAATCCCGAACCGTAAAAATTTTTGAAAATCATGAAAAATAGAAAATGGGTCGTCTTGCCACGAAACTTCACATGAAGGCGTAGGGGGATCGAGTCGATCCTCAGCTTGGGCATTATGCCTCTCCGACCGGCTCAGCGCCCGAACGCTCGTTTCATGGGTTGACTTAGGCATACAGAGTTCATTCTCAGTCTAAGATCGAACCGGACCGAGGGTTGTGGCAGCAGGATCGATAGCACGTAGGGGGACCGGGTTGGTCCCTAGCCTGTGCATCTACCTCTCTGGCTGGCTGAGCGCCCGTGCACTCATTTCATGGGTTTGCTTAGGCATACGAACCACGACTTATGCATTCTACCTCTCCGGTTGGCGAAGTGCCAGTACGCTCATTTCATGGGTTGACTTAGGCATACGAAGTTCCTCCCTAGTCTAAGCATACGAGTTCATTCCCAGTCTAAGATCAGACTAGATCGAGGGTTGTGCCAGCAGGATCTGCAGCACGCAGGGGGGACCGAGCTGATCCTAGGCTTGCGCATTCTTCCTCTTCGGTCGACTGAGCACCTACATGCCCGTTTCGTGGGTTGGCTTAGGCATATGGAGTTCATTCCATGTCTAAGCCCCAGCCGGACCGAGGGTTGTGGCAGCGACATCGACAGCACGTAGAGGGTGATCGGACCGATCCCCGACTTGTTGCGCATTATGCCTTTCCGGTCAGCTCAGCGCCCGCACACTCGTTTCGTGGTTTGACTTAGGCATACGGAGTTCATTCCCAGTCTAAGATCGGACCAGACCGAGGGTTGTGGTAGCAGGATCGACAACACGCAGAGGGGGATCGGGCCGGTGCCCGACTTACGCATTCTGCATCTCCAGCCGATTCAGCGCCTGCACGCTCGTTTCATGGGTTGGCTTAGGCATATGGAGTTCATTCCACGTCTAAGCATACGGAGTTCATTCTCAGTCTAAGATCGGACCAGACCGAGGGTTGCGGCAGTAAGACCAACAGCAGGATCGACAGCACACAGGGGGGACTGGGCCGATCCCTAGCTTGCGCATTTTGCCTCTTCGGCCGGTTGGGCGCCCGCACGCTCGTTTTATTGGTGGGCTTAGGCATACGGAGTTCATTCCTTGTCTAAGCCCCAGCTGGACCGAGGGTTGTGGTAGCAGGACTGACAGCGGGATTGGTAGCACGCAGAGGAGGACCGAGCTGATCCCTGGCTTGCGGATTATGCCTCTCTGATTGGCCTCTCTGGTCGGCTGAGCACCCGTACGCCCGTTTCGTGGGTTGGCTTAGGCATAGGGAGTTCACTCCATGTCTAAGCCCAGTCGAACTGAGTGTTATGGCAGCGGGATCAACAGCACTCAAAGGGGGATCAGGTCGATCCCCAGCTTGCGCATTATGCCTCTCTGGCTGGCTCAATGCCCGGACACTTGTTTCATGGGTTGACTTAGGCATACGGAGTTCATTCCCAGTCTAAGATCAAATCAGACCGAGGGTTAAGGTAGCAGGATCGACAGCATGTAGGGGGGACTTGGCCGATCCCCGGCTTGCGCATTCTATCGCTCCGACCGGCTGAGCACCCACAGGCTCGTTTCGTGGGTTGGCTTAGGCATAGGGAGTTCATTCCATGTCTAAGCATACAGAGTTCATTCCTAGTCTAAGATCAGACCAGACCGAGGGTTGCAACACTAGGACCAGTAGTAGGATTGGCAGCACGCAGGCGCGGACCAAGCCGATCCCCAGCTTACGCATTCTCCCTCTCTGATCGGCTGAGCGCCCGCACTTTCATTTCATGGGTTGACTGAGGCATACGGAGTTCATCCCTAGTCTAAGCATACAGAGTTCATTCCCAGTCTAAGATCGAATCGGACCGAGGGTTGCGGCAGCAGGATCGGTAGCACGCAGGAGGGACCAGGCCGATCCCCAGCTTGTGCATTTTGCCTCTCTGACCGGCTGAGCGCCCGTACGCCCATTTCATGGGTTGGCTTAGGCATAGGTAGTTCATTCCGTGTCTAAGCCCCAACCAGACCGAGGGTTATGGTAGTGGGACTGGTAGCACGTAGAGGGGGATCGGGCCAATCACTGGCTTGTGCATTCTGCCTCTCCGGCCGATTGAGCGCCCGCACGCTCGTTTCGTGGGTTGGCTTGGGCATACGGAGTTCATTCCATGTCTATGCATGCAGAGTTCATTCCCAGTATAAGATTTTGAGCCACGGTGCACATGCTGGGCTCGGGCATGTGCTGGTGCCATATTTTTTTCACCCGACGCACCATCGTCGGAGCATCGCCGGAGCATCGCCGGAGTATCACCGGAGAGCCTAACCGACGACATTGGGGTTTTCGACGATTGGGGAGGCTGGGGGTGTGCACACACGATGTGCAATGGGTGCTGGTACTTTGCCCTTATATTGGCCCCCTATCCTTCATCAAACCTTGAGAACTCACACCCCCTTAAAGAGCATTTGAGATTTTATAGGTTTGCTGCCAGTAGCCATTAAAGTGTCTAAAATGGGGACACTTTTTTCAAACGGTCACAAAATCTTCTCCACTTCTAGTTTTTAGCTAAATATTTTTGTGCATGTGAACAAAAATACAAGGATCACCTCTACCAAATTTGGGAACAAAAATCTTGCTAAAAAAATTTTTAAAAAATCCCGAACCGCAAAAAGTTTCAAAAATCGTGAAAAGTACAAAACGGGTCGTCTTGGCACGAAACTTCACATGAAGGCTTAGGGGACCATTGTATGAATTTACAAGCCATAAAAATGACATTGGCATGGCAGAAATAAGAAGATGTGCTTGAACCCACCTACCACCCGTTCGATCCCTGGCTTGCGCATCCTACCTCTCTGGTCGGCTGAGTGCCCGCACGCTCGTTTCGCGGGTTGCCTTAGGCATACGGATTTCATCCCTAGTCTAAGCATACGGAGTTCATTCCCAATCTAAGACCAGACCGAATTGAGGGTTGTGGTAGCAGGATCGATAGCACGCAAGGGGGACCGGGCTGATCCCCGACTTGCGCATTCTACCTCTCTGGTCGGCTAAGCGCCCGCACACTCGTTTCGTGGGTTGGCTTAGGTATACGGAGTTCATTCCATGTCTAAGCATACGGAGTTCATTACCAGTCTAAGATTTTGAGCCTCGGTGCACATGCTGGGCTCGGGCATGTGCTGGTGCCGCATTTTTTTTGCCCGAGGCACCATCGTCGGAGCATCGCCGGAGAGCCTAACCGACGGCATTGGGGGTTCCGACGATTGGGGGGCCGGGGGGTGTGTGCACATGATGTGCAATGGGTGCTGGTACTTGGCCCTTATATTTGCCCCCTATTCCTCATCAAACCTCGAGAATCACACCCCCTTAAAGAGCATTTTATGGGTTTGCTACCAGTAGCCATTAAAGTGTCTGAAATGGGGACACTTTTTTCAAACGGTCACAAAATCTTCTCCACTTCGAGTTTTTAGCTGAATTTTTTTGTGCATGTGAAAAAAAAATACAAGGATCTCCTCGACCAAATTTGGGGACAAAACTCTTTCGAAAAAAAATTTAAAAAATCCCGAACTGTAAAAAGTTTCCAAAATCGTGAAAAATAGAAAATGGGTCGTCTTGCCACGAAACTTCACATGAAGGCTTAGGGGACCATTGTATGAATTTACAAGCCACAAAAATGGCATTCACATGATAGAAATATGAAGATGTGCTTGAACCCACTTACCACCCGTTCGATCCCCGGCTTGCGCATCTTGCCTCTCTAGTCGGCTGAGCGCCTGCACGCTCATTTCATGCATTGACTTAGGCATACGGAGTTCATCCCCAGTCTAAGCATACAAAGTTCATGCCTAGTCTATGATTGGATCGAACCGAGGGTTACGGCAGCAGGATCGGTAGCACGCCAAGGGGATCGGACCGATCCTCGGCTTGCGCATTCTGCCTCTCCGACCAGCTGAGCACCCGCACGCCCATTTCATGGGTTGGCTTGGGCATAGGGAGTTCATCCCATGCCTAAGCCCCAGCCAGACCGAGGGTTGTGGCAGCGGGACCGGCAGCATGCAGAGGGGGACCAAGCCGATCCCTGGCTTGTGCATTATGCCTCTTCTGCTGGTTCAGCACCCGCACGCTCATTTTATGGGTTGACGTATGCAGACGGAGTTCATTCCCAGTCTAAGATCAGATTAGACTGAGGGTTCTGATAGTAGGATTGACAAAATGTAGGGGGGACAAGGCCGACCCCGACTTGCGCAATCTGCCCTCCGACCGGATGAGTGCCCGCACGCTCGTTTCGTGGGTTGGCTTAGGCATACGGAGTTCATTCCATGTCTACGCATATCGAGTTCATTCCCAGTCTAAGATTTCGAGCCACGTTGCACATGTTGGGCCCGGGCATGTGTTGGTACAGCATTTTTTTCACCTGGGGCACCATCATCGGAGCATCATCGGAGAGCCTAACCGACAGCATTGGGGGTTTCGACGATTGGGGGGTCGGGGGGTGTGCGCACATGATGTGCGATGGGTGCTGGTACTTGGCCCTTATATTGGCCCCCTATCCCTCATCAAACCTCGAGAACTCACGCCCCCTTAAAGAGCATTTGAGATTTTATAGGTTTGTTGCCAATAGCCATTTAAGTGTTTGAAATGGGGACACTTTTTTCAAACGGTCACAAAATCTTCTCCACTTCAATTTTTTAGCTGAATTTTTTTGTGCATGCCAAAAAAAATGCAAGGATCATCTCTACCAAATTTGAGGACAAAACTCTTTCTCAAAAAATTTTAAAAAATCCCGAACGGCAAAACATTTCAAAAATCATGAAAAATAGAAAATGGGTAATCTTGCCATGAAACTTCACATGAAGGCTTAGGGGACCATTGTATGAATTTACAAGCCATAAAAAAGGCATTGGCATGGCAGAAATATGAAGATGTGGTTGAACCCACCTACCACCTATTTGATCCCCGACTTGCACATCCTGCCTCTCTGGTCGGCTGAGTGCCCGCACGCTCGTTTCATCGGTTGACTTAGGCATACGAAGTTCATCCCCAGTCTAATCATATAGAGTTCATTCCCAGTCTAAGATTTGACCAGACCGAGGGTTGCGATAGTAGGATCGGTAGCACGCAGGGGGGACCGGGCCGATCCCCGGCTTGCGCAGTTTACCTGTCCGACCGGTTGAGCCCCCGCACACCCGTTTCATGGGTTGGCTTAGGCATACGGAGTTCATTCCATGTCTAAGCCCCAGTCGGATTGAGGGTTATGGCAGCGGGACCGACAGCACGTAGAGGGGGATCGGGTCGATCCCTGGCTTGCGCATTATGCCTCTTCGGTCGGCTCAGTGCCTGCACGCTCGTTTCATGGTTTGACTTAGGCATACGGAGTTCAATTCCCAATCTAAGATCGAACCGGATCGAGGGTTGCGGCAGTAGGATCGATAGCACGTAGGGGGGACCGGGTTGATCCCCGGTTTATGCATTCTGCCTCTCTGACCGGTTGAACGCCCGTATGTTCGTTTCATGGGTTGCTTCATCATACGGAGTTCATTCCATGTCTAAGCATACAGAGTTCATTCCAATCTAAAATCAGATCAGACCAAGGCTTACGAAAGTAGGACCGACAGTTGGATCGACAGCACGAAGGAGGGGATCAGGCTGATCCCCGACTTGCACATTCTGCCTTTTCGATCGGCCTTTCTGGCCAACTGAGCACCCCCACACTCGTTTCATGGGTTGACTTAGACATACGAAGTTCATCCCCAGTCTAAGCATACGGAGTTCATTCATAGTCTAAGATCAGACCGGATCGAAGGTTGTGGTAGCAGGATTGGCACCACGCAGGGGGGATCGGGTCGATCCCTGGCTTGCGCATTCTGCCTCTCCGGCCAACTGAGTGCCCGCACGCCCATTTCGTGGGTTGGCATAGGCATAAGGAGTTCATTCCATGTCTAAGCCCCAACCAGACCAAGGGTTATGGCAGTAGGACCGGCAGCACACAGAAGGCAATCGGGCCGATCCCTAGCTAGAGCATTATGCCTTTCCAGCTGGCTGAGCGCCCGTACGCCCGTTCCGTGGGTTTGCTTAGGCATAGGGAGTTAATTCCATGTCTAAGCCCCAGTCGGACCGAGGGTTGTGGCAGCGGGACCGACAGCACGTAGAGGGGGACCGGGCTAATCCCCAACTTGCACATTATGCCTTTTCGGCCGGTTCAGCGCCCGCACGCTCGTTTCATGGGTTGACTTAGGTGTACAAAGTTCATTCTCAGTCTAAGAGAGGATCGGACCAAGGGTTGCGGTAGCAGGATCGACAGCAAGTAGGGGGCATCAGACCGGTCCCCGCTTGCGTATTTTGCCTCTCTAACCGGCTGAGCGCCCGCACGCTCGTTTCGTGTGTTGGCTTTGGCATACGGAGTTCATTCCATGTCTAAGCCTAAGCCGGACCGAGGGTTATGGTAGCAGGACCGGCAGCGGGATCGGCAGCACGTAAAGGGGGATCGAGCTGATCCCCGGCTTGCACATTATGGCTCTCCGGTCGGCCTCTCCGGTCGGCTGAGCACCAGCACGTTCGTTTCATGGGTTGACTTACACATACGGAGTTCCTCCCCAGTCTAAGCATACGGAGTTCATTCCCAGTCTAAGATCGGATCGGACTGAGGGTTGCGGCAGCAGGATTGGTAGCACAGAGGGGGGACCGGGCCACTCTCCGGCTTGTGCATTCTGCCTCTCTGGTCGACTGAGCGACCGCACGCCCATTTTGTTTGTTGACTTAGGCATAGGGAGTTCATTCCATGTCTAAGCCTCAGCCAGATAGAGGGTTGTGGCAGCGGGACCAGCAGCACGTAGAGGGGGACCGAGCCGATCCCTGACTTGCGCACATCCCTCTTCGACCAGCTCAGTGCCTGCACGCTTGTTTCATGGATTGATTTATGGATATGTAGTTCATTCCCAGTCTAAGATCACACCAAACCGAGGGTTGCTACAGCAGGATTGACAGTACGTAGGGGGGCACCGGGCCGGTCCCCGGCTTATGCATTCTACCTCTTCGGTCGACTGAACGTCCACATGCTCATTTCTTGGGTTGGCTTAGGCATACGGAGTTCATTCCATGTCTAAGCATATGGAGTTCATTAACAGTCTAAGATCAGACCAGACCGAGGGTTGCAATAGTATGACCAACAGTAAGATCGACAGGACACAGGAGGGGATCGGGTCGACCCTGGCTTGTGCATTCTGCATCTTCGGTTAGCTGAGCACCCGCACGCTCGTTTCATGGGTTGGCTTAGGCATAGGGAGTTAATTCCATGTTTAAGCCCCAGCTGGACTGAGGGTTGTGGCAGCGGGACTGGCAGCACACAGAGGGGGACCGGGTTGATCCCCAGCTTGCGCATTATGCCTCTCCGGTCGGCTCAGTGCCCGCACGCTCGTTTCGTGGGTTGACTTAGGCATACTAAGTTCATTCCCAGTCTAAGATCGGACCGGATCAAGGGTTGCGGCTGCAAGATCGATAGCACACAGGGGGGCATCGGGTCGATCCCCAACTTGTGCATTCTACCTCTCCGATCTACTGAGCACCCGCATGCTCGTTTCATGGGTTGGCTTAGGCATACGGAGTTCATTCCATGTCTAAGCATATGGAGTTCATTCCTAGTAGGACCAGTAGCAAGATCGGTAGCACGTAGGGGGGACCGGGCCTATCCCTGGCTTGCGCATTCTACCTCTCCGGCTGGCTGAGCACCCGCACGCTTGTTTCATGGGTTGGCTTAGGCATACGGAGATCAATCCATGTCTAAGCCCCAGCCAGACCAAGGGTTGTGGCAGCAGGACCGACAGCGGGATCGATTGCACGCAGAGGGGGATTGGGTTGATCCCCGGCTTGTGCATTATGCCTCTCCGGTCGGCTGAGCGCCAGCACGCTCATTTTATGGGTTGACTTAGGCATACGGAGTTCCTCCTGAGTCTAAGTATATGGAGTTTATTCCTTGTCTAAGATCAGACCGGATTGAGGGTTGTGACAGCAGGATCGATAGCACACAGGGGGGACCGAGCCTATCCTCGGCTTACGCATTCTACCTCTCCGGTCGGTTGAACGACCGCACGCACATTTCATTTGTTGGCTTAGGCATAGGGAGTTCATTCCATGTCTAAGCCCCAGCCGGACCGAAGGTTGTGACAGCGGGACCGACAGCACAAAGAGGGGGACAAGGCTGATCCCCGGCTTACGCATTATGACTCTTCTTCCGGCTCAGCGCCCACACGCTTGCTTCATGGCTTGACTTAGGCATACGGAGTTCATTCCCAGCCTAAGATCAGACCGGACTGAGGTTTGTGACAGCAGGATCGACAGCACGCAGGGGGGACCAGGCCAATCCTCGGCTTGCGCATTCTTCCTCTCCGGCCGGTTGAGTGCCCGTATGCTCGTTTCGTGGGTTGGCTTAGGCATATAGAGTTCATTTCACGTCTAAGCATACGGACTTCATTCCCAGTCTAAGATTTTGAGCCACAGTGCACATGTTGGGCTCGGGCATGTGCTGGTGCCGCATTTTTTTCGCCCGGGGCACCATCACTAGAGCATCACCGGAGAGCCTAACCGACGGCATTGGGGGTTCCGATGACTGGGGGGCGAGGGGTGTGTGCACATGATGTGCGATGGGTGTTGGTACTTGGCCTTTATATTGGCCCCCTATGCCTCACCAAACCTCGAGAACTCACAACCCCTTAAAGAGCATTTGAGATTTTATAGGTTTGCTACCAGTAGCCATTAAAGTGTCTGAAATGGGGACACTTTTTTCAAACGGTCACAAAATCTTCTCCACTTCGAGTTTTTAGCTGAATTTGTTTGTGCATGCCAATAAAAATACAAGGATCACCTCTACCAAATTTGGGGACAAAACGCTTTGTAAAAAAATTTTAAAAAATCCCGAACCGCAAAAAGTTTCAAAAATCATGAAAAATAGAAAACGGGTCATCTTGCCACGAAACTTCACATGAAGGCTTAGGGGACAATTGTATGAACTTACAAGCCATAAAAATGGCATTGGCATGGAAGAAATATGAAGATGTGCTTGAACCCACTTACCACCCGTTCGATCCCCGGCTTGCGCATCCTGCCTCTTTGGTCGGCTGAGCGTCCGCACGCTTATTTCGTGCGTTGACTTAGGCATACGGAGTTCATCCCCAGTCTAAGCATATGGAGTTCATTCCCATCTAAGATCGGACCGGACCGAGGGTTGCGGCAGTAGGATCGGTAGCACGCAGGGGGACCGGATCGATCCCCAGCTTGTGCATTCTGCCTCTCCGATCGGCTGAGTGCCCGCACGCCCATTTCGTAGGTTGGCTTATGCATAGAGCGATCGGGTCGATCCCTGACTTGCGCATTATGCCTTTCTGGCCGGCTTAGCGCCCGAACGCTCATTTCATGTGTTGACTTAGGCATATGGAGTTCATTCTCAGTCTAAGCATACGGAGTTCATTCCCAGTCTAAGATCGGACCGAACTGAGGGTTACGGTAGCAGAACCAGTAGCAGGATCGACAACAAGTAGGAGGGGATCGGGCCGATCCCGGGCTTGCGCATTCTACCTCTTCGGCCGGCTAAGCGCCCGCACACTCGTTTCATGGGTTGGCTTAGGCATACAGAGTTCATTCCATGTCTAAGCCTCAACCGGACCAACGGTTGTGGTGGCAGGATCGGTAACAGGATCGGCAGCACGTAGAGGCAGATTGGGTTGATCCTCGGCTTACGCATTATGCCTTTCCAGTTGCCTCTCCGATCGAATGAGTGCCCGCACGCTCGTTTCGTGGGTTGACTTAGGCATACGAAGTTCATTCCCAGTCTAAGATCGGATCGAAATGAGGGTTATGGTAGCAGGATCGACAGCACACAGGGGGGGATCAGATCGGTCCCTGGCTTGCGCATTTTGCCTCTCCGACCGACTGAGTGCCCGCGTGCTCATTTCGTGGGTTGGCTTAGGCATACGGAGTTCATTCCATGTCTAAGCATACAGAGTTCATTCCCAGTCTAAGATCAATCTGGGCCGAGGGTTGTGGTAGCAGGACCAACAGTAGGATTGGTAGCATGCAGGGGGGACCAGATCGATCCTCAGCTTACGTATTCTGCCTCTCCGATCGGCTGAGTGCTCGCACGCTCGTTTCATGGGTTGGCTTAGGCATACGGAGTTCATCCCCAGTCTAAGTATACGGAGTTCATTCCCAATCTATGATCGGAATGGACTGAGGGTTGCGATAGCAGGATTGGCAGCACGCAGGGGAGACCGACCCGATCCCCAGCTTGCACATTCTGCCTCTCCGACCGGCTGAGCACCCACACGCCCGTTTCATGGGTTGGCTTAGGCATAGGGAGTTCATTCCATGTCTAAGCCCCAGTCAGACCGGGGGTTGTGGCAGCGGGACCGACAGAACACAAAAGGGGACCGGGTTGATCCCCGACTTGTGCATTCTGCCTCTTCGGTTGACCTCTTCGACTGACTGAGCGCCTACATGCTCGTTTCATAGGTTGACTTAGGCATATGGAGTTCATCCCCAGTCTAAGCATACGGTGTTCATTCCCAGTCTAAGATCAAATTGGACCACGGGTTACGATAGCAGGATCGACAGCACGTAGGGGGGACCGGGCCTGTCCCCGGTTTACGCATTCTGCCTCTCCGACCGGCAGAGCACCCGAACGCCCGTTTTATGGGTTGGCTTAGGCATAGGGAGTTCATTCCATGTCTAAGCCCCAACCAGACTGAGTGTAGTGGCAGCCAGACCGGTAGCACGTAGAGGGGGACCGGGCCAATCCTCAGCTTGCGCATTCTACCTCTCCGGCAAGCTGAGTGCCTGCACGCTCGTTTCGTTGGTTGACTTAGGCATACGGAGTTCATTCCATGTCTAAGCATACGGAGTTCATTCTCAGTCTAAAAGATTGAGCCACGGTGCACATACTGGGCTTGGGCATGTGCTGGTGCCGTATTTTTTTCGCCTGAGGCACCATCATCGGAGCATCGTCGGAGAGTCTAACCGACGGCATTGGGGGTTCCGGGGATTGGGGGGCCGAGGGGTGTGCGCACATGATGTACGATGGATGCTTGTACTTGGCCCTTATATTGGGCCCCTATCCCTCATCAAACCTCAAAAACTTATAGGTTTGCTGCCAGTAGCCATTAAAGTGTCTGAAATGGGGACACGTTTTTCAAACGGTCACAAAATATTCTAAACTTCGAGTTTTTAGCTGAATTTTTTTGGGCATGCCAACAAAAATACAAGGATCACCTCTACCAAATTTCAAGACAAAACTCTTTCTAAAAAAATTTTAAAAAATCTCAAACCATAAAAAATTTCAAAATTTGTGAAAAATGGAAAACGGGTTGTCTTGCCACAAAACTTCACATGAAGGCTTAGGGGACCATTGTATGAATTTATAAGCCATAAAAATGGCATTGGCACAACAGAAATATGAAGATATGCTTGAACCCACCTACCACCCGTTCGATCCCTGGCTTACGCAACCTGCCTCTTTGGTCAGTTGAGCGCCCATACGCTCATTTCATGGGTTGACTTAGGCATACGGAGTTCATCCCCAGTCTAAGCATACGGAGTTCATTCCCAGTCTAAGATTGGACCGGACCGAGGGTTGTGGCAGCAAGATCGACAACAGGCAGGAGGGATCAGGCTAGTCCCTGACTTGCGCATTCTGCCTCTCCGATCGGCTAAGCGCCCGCACGCCCGTTTCGTGGGTTGGCATAGGCATAGGGAGTTCATTTCATGTCTAAGCCCTAGCCGGACCGAGGGTTGTGGTAGCGGGATCGACAGCACGCAGAGGGGGATCGGGCCGATCCCCGACTTTCGCATTATGCCTCTTCGATCGGGTCAGCACCCGCACACTCATTTCGTGTGTTGACTTAGGCATACGGAGTTCGTTCCCAGTCTAAGATTGGACCGGACCGAGGGTTAAGGTAGCAGGATTGACATGACGCAGGGGGATCGAGCCGATACTCAGCTTGCGCATTTTGCCTCTTCGATCGACTGAGCGCCCGCACGCACACTCGTTTCGTGGGTTGGCTTAGGCATACAGAGTTCATTCCATGTCTAACCATACGGAGTTCATTTCCAGTCTAAGATCGGACCGGACCGAGAGTTGCGGCAGTAGGACCAACAGCAGGATCGACAGCACATAGGGGGGGATCGGGCCAATCCACGGCTTTCGCATTCTGCCTCTTCGACCGGTTGAGTGCCTGCACTCTCGTTTCGTGGGTTGGCTTAGGCATACGGAGTTCATTCCATGTCTAAGCCCTAGCCGGACCGAGGGTTGTGGCAGTAGAACCGGTAGTGGGATCGACAGCACGCAGAGGGGGACCGAGCTGATCCCCTACTTGCGCATTATGCCTGTTCGGCTGGCCTCTCCGACTGACTGAACGTCCACACGCTCGTTTTGTGGGTTGACTTAGGCATACAGAGTTCATCCCCAGTCTAAGTGTACAGAGTTCATTCCCAGTCTAGTATCAGATCGGACCGAGGGTTGGGGCAGTAGGATTGGCAGCACGCAGGGGGATCGAGTCGATCCCCGCGCATTCTGCCTCTCCGGCCGACTGAGCGCCTGCACGCCCGTTTCATGGGTTGGCTTAGGCATAGGGAGTTCATTCCATGTCTAAGCCCCAGCTAGACTGAGGGTTGTGGCAGCTGGACCAGCAGCACGCAGAGGGGGACCGGGGCGATGCACGACTTGCGCATTATGCCTCTTCGATCGGCTCAGTGTCCACACGCTCATTTCGGGGGTCGACTTATGCATACGGAGTTCATTCCCAGTCTAAAATCAGACCAAATTGAGGGTTGTGGCAGCAGGATTGACAGCACGTAAGGGGGGACCGGGCTGATCCCCGGCTTGCGCATTCTGCCTCTCTACCCGGTTGAGCACCCGCACGCTCGTTTCATGGGTTGGTTTAGGCATACGGAGTTAATTACATGTCTAAGCATACGGAGTTCATTCCCAATCTAAGATTTTGAGGCACGGTGCACATGCTGGGCTCGGGCATGTGCTGGTGCCACATTTTTTAGCTCGGGGCACCATCGCCGGAGCATCGTCGGAGCATCGCCGGGAGCCTAATCGACGACATTGGGGGTTCTAACGATTGGGGGGGCCGGGGGGTGTGCACACATGATGTGCGATGGGTGCTGGTACTTGGCCCTTATATTGGCCCCATATCCCTCATCAAACCTCGAGAACTCACACCCCTTAAAGAGCATTTGAGATTTTATAGGTTTGCTGCCTGTAGCCATTAAAGTGTCTAAAATGGGGACACTTTTTTCAAACGGTCACAAAATCTTCCACTTCGAGTTTTTAGCTGAATTTTTTTGTGCATGCCAACAAAAATACAAGGATCACCTCTACAAAAATACAAAAAAATCCCGAGTCGCAAAAAGTTTTGAAAATCGTGAAAAATAGAAAATGGGTTGTCTTGCCACGAAACTTCACATGAAGGCTTAGGGGGCCATTGTATGAATTTACAAGCCATAAAAATGGCATTTGCATGGCAGAAATATGAAGATGTGCTTAAACCCACCTACCACCAGTTCGATCCTCGGCTTGCGCATCCTGCCTCTCTAGTCGGCTGAGCGCTCGCATGCTCGTTTCGTGGGTTGACTTAGGCATACAGAGTTCATCCCCCAGTCTAAGCATATGGAGTTCATTCCTAGTCTAAGATTGGACCGGATCGAGGGTTGCGGCAGTAGGATCGATAACACGTAGGGGGGACCGGCCCGATCCCCGACTTGCGCATTTTGCCTGTCCAGTTGCCTGAGCGCCCGCACGCCTGTTTCCTGGGTTAGCTTAGGGATAGGGAGTTTATTCCATGTCTAACCCCCAGCTGGATCGAGGGTTGTGGTAGTGGGACCGATAGCACGCAGAGGGGGACCGGGCCGATCCCCAGCTTGTGAATTATGCCTCTTCGGCTGACTCAGCGCCTGTATGCTCGTTTCATGGGTTGACTTATGCATACGGAGTTAATTCCCAGCCTAAGATCAGACCGGACCGAGGGTTGTAGTAGCAAGATCAATAGTAGATAGGGGGGAACCGAGCCGATCCCTGGCTTGCGCATTCTGCCTCTCCGGTTGGCTGAGCGCCCGCACGCTTGTTTCATGGGTTGGCTTAGGCATACGGAGTTCATTCCATGTCTAAGCATACGAAGTTCATTCCCAGTCTAAGATTTTGAGCCACGGTGCACATGCTGGGCTCGGGCATGTGCTGGTACTGTATTTTTTTACCCGGGGCACCATCGTCGGACCATCGCTGGAGCATCACCGGAGAGCCTAACCAACAGCATCGGGGGTTCCGACGATTGGGGGGCTGGGGGGTGTGCGCACATGACGTGCGATGGGTGCTGGTACTTGGCCCTTATATTGGCCCCCTATCCCTCATCAAACCTAAAAAACTCACACCCCCTTAAAGAGAATTTGAGATTTTATAGGTTTGCTACCAGTAGCCATTAAAGTGTCTGAAATGGGGACACTTTTTTCAAACGGTCACAAAATCTTCTCCACTTCGAGTTTTTTGCTGAAATTTTTTGTGCATGCCAACAAAAATACAAGGATCACCTCAACCAAATTTTATGACAAAACACTTTCTAAAAAAAGTTTAAAAAATCCCGAACCGCAACAAGTTTCAAAAATCATGAAAAATAGAAAACGGGTCGTCTTGCCACGAAACTTCACATGAAGGCTTAGGGGACCATTGTATGAATTTACACGCCATAAAAATGGCATTGGCATGGCAGAAATATGAAGATGTGCTTGAACCCACCTACCACTCGTTTGATCCCCGGCTTGCGCATCCTGCCTCTCTGGTCGTCTGAGCGCTCGCATGCTCGTTTCGTGGGCTGACTTAGGCATATGGAGTTCATCCCCAGTCTCAGCATACGGAGTTCATTCCCATTCTAAGATCGGACTGGACCAAGGGTTGCGACAGCAGGATAAGCAGCACATAGGGGGGACCGGGTCGATCCCTGGCTTGCGTATTTTACCTCTCCGGTCGACTGAGCACTCGCACACCCGTTTCATGGGTTTGCTTAGGCATAGGGAGTTCTTTCCATGTCTAAGCCCCAGCCAGACTGAGGGTTGTGGGAGTGGGACTGGCAGCACACAGAGGGGGATCAGGCCGATCCCCGGCTTGCGCATTCTGCCTCTCCGGCCGGCTGAGCACCCGTACGCTTGTTTCGTGGGTTGGCTTAGGCATACGGAGTTCATTCCATGTCTAAGCATACGGAGTTCATTCCCAGTCTAAGATTTTGAGCCACAATGAACATGCCAGGCTCGGGCATGTGCTGGTGCCGCATTTATTTCGCTCGGGGCACCATCGTCGGAGCATCGTCGGAGCATCGTCGGAGAGCCTAACCGGCGACATTGGGGGTTTCGGCGATTGGGGGGTCAAGGGGGTGTGCACAAATGATGTGTGATGGGTGCTGGTGCTTGGCCCTTATATTGGCCCCATATCCCTCACCAAACCTCGAGAACTCACACCCCCTTAAAGAGCATTTGAGATTTTATAGGTTTGCTGCCAGTAGCCATTAAAGTGTCTGAAATGGGGACACTTTTTTCAAATGATCAAAAAATCTTCTCCACTTCAAGTTTTTAGCCGAATGTTTTTGTGCATACCAATAAAAATACAAGGATCACCTCTACCAAATTTGGGGACAAAAATCTTTCTAAAAAAATTTAAAAAAATCTCGAATCGTAAAAAGTTTCAAAAATTGTGAAAAATAGAAAACGGGTCGTCTTGCCACGAAACTTCACATGAAGGCTTAGGGGACCATTGTATGAATTTACAAGTAGCAAAAATGGCATTGGCAAGGCGAAAATATGAAGATGTGCTTGAACCCACCTACCACCCGTTCGATCCCCAACTTTCGCATCCTACCTCTTTGGTTGGCTGAGCGCCTGTACGCTCATTTCGTGGGTTGACTTAGGCATACGGAGTTCATCCCCAGTCTAAGCATACGAAGTTCATTCCCAGTCTAAGATCAGATCGGACCGAGGGTTACGGTAGCAGGATCGACAGCACGCAGGGGGGATCGGGCCGATCCCTGACTTGAGCATTCTGCCTCTCCGACCGGCTGAGCGCCTACACGCCTGTTTCATGGGTTGGCTTAGGCATAGGGAGTTCATTCCATGTCTAAGCCCCAGCCAGACCGAGGGTTATGGCAGCAAGACCGACAGCATGTAGAGGGGGACTGAGCCAATCCCCGACTTGTGCATTATGCCTCTCCGGTCAGCTCAGCACTTGGATGCTCGCTTCATGGGTTGACTTAGGCATACAGAGTTCATTCACAGTCTAAGATCGAACGGACCAACGGTTGCAACAGCAGGATCGATAGCACGCAGGGGGACCGGGTCGATCCCCAGCTTACGCATTCTGCCTCTTCGGTCGGCTGAGCACCCGCAAGCCATTTCGTGGGTTGGCTTAGGCATACGGAGTTCATCCCATGTCTAAGCCCCAGCCGGATCGAAGGTTGTGGCAGCAGGACCGACAACGGGATCGGTAGGATGCAGAGGCAGACCGAGCTGATGCCCGACTTGGCATTATGCCTCTCCAGTCAGCCTCTCCGATCGACTGAGTGCCCGCACGCTCATTTCGTGGGTTGACTTAGGCATACGGAGTTCATCCCTAATCTAAGCATACGGAGTTCATTCCCAGTCTAAGATTGGACTAGATCAAGGGTTGCGATAGTAGGATCGACAACACACAGGGGGGACCAAGCCGATCCCCGGCTTGTGCATTCTGCCTCTCCGATCGACTAAGCACCCACACGTCCATTTCGTGGGTTAGCTTAGGCATACGGAGTTCATCCATGTCTAAGCATACGGAGTTCATTCCCAGTCTAAGATTTTGAGCCACGGTGCACTTGCTGGGCTCGGACATGTGCTGGTGCCGCATTTTTTTCGCTCAGGGCACCATCGTCGGAGCATCTTCGAGGAGCCTAACCGGCGGCATTGGGGGTTCCGGCGATTGGGGGGCCGAGGGGGTGTGTGCAAATGATGTGTGATGGGTGCTGGTGCTTGGCCCTTATATTGGCCCCATATCCCTCATCAAACCTTGAGAACTCACACCCCCTTAAAGAGCATTTTAGATTTTATAGGTTTGCTGCCAGTAGCCATTAAAGTGTCTGAAATGGGGACACTTTTTTCAAACGATCACAAAATCTTTTCCACTTAGACTTTTTAGCTGAATATTTTTGTGCATGCCAAAAAAATACAAGGATCATCTCTACCAAATTTGGGGACAAAAATCTTTCTAAAAAAATTTTAAAAAATCCCGGAACCGTAAAAAGTTTCCAAAATCATGAAAAATAGAAAATGGGTCGTCTTGACACGAAACTTCACATGAAGCCTTAGGGGACCATTGTATGAATTTACAAGCCAAAAAATGGAATTGGCGTGGCAGAAATATGAAGATGTGCTTGAACCCACTTACCACCCGTTCGATCCCCGGCTTGCGCATCCTGCCTATCTGGTCGGTTGAGCACCCACACACTCGTTTCGTGGGTTGACTTAGGCATACGGAGTTCATCCCTAATCTAAGCAAATGGAGTTCATTCCCAGTCTAAGATCAGATCAGACCGAATGTTGCAATAGCAGGATCGGCAGCACGAAGGGGGACCGGGCCGATCCTCGGCTTACGCATTCTACCTTTTCGATCGACTTAGCGCCCGCACGCCCATTTCGTGGGTTGGCTTAGGCATAGGGAGTTCATTCCATGTCTAAGCCCCAGCCAGACTGAGGGTTGTGGTAGTGGGACCCGCAGCATGCAGAGGGGAATCGGGTCGATCCCCGACTTGCGCATTATGCCTCTTCGGCCGGCTCAGTGCCCGCACGCTCGTTTCATGGGTTGACTTATGCATACGGAGTTCATTCCCAGTCTAAGATCCGATCAGACCGAGGGTTATAGTAGCAGGATCGACAGCACGAAGGGGGGACCAGGTCGATCCTCGACTTGCGCATTTTGCCTCTCCGATCGACTGAGTGCCCGCACGCTAGTTTCATGGGTTGGCTTAGGCATACGGAGTTAATTCCATGTCTAAGCATACAGAGTTCATTCCCAGTCTAAGATTTTGAGCCACAGTGCACATACTGGGCTCGAGCATGTGCTGGTGCCACATTTTTTTCGCTCGGGGCACCATCGTCGAAACATCACCGGAGCATCGTCGGAGAGCCTAATCGACGGCATTGGGGGTTTCGGCGATTAGGGGGGCCGCGGTTGTGCGCACATGATGTGCGATGGGTGCTGGTACTTGGCCTTTATATTGGCCCCCTATCTTTCATCAAACCTCGAGAACTCACACCCCCTTAAAGAGCATTTGAGATTTTATAGGTTTGCTGCCAGTAGACATTAAAGTGTCTGAAATGGGGACAATTTTTTCAAACAGTCACAAAATCTTCTCCACTTCGAGTTTTTAGCTGAATTTTTTTAGGCATGCCAAAAAAAGTACAAGGATCACCTCTACCTAATTTGGGGACAAAATTCTTTCTAAAAAAATTTTGAAAAATCCTGAAATGCAAAAAGTTTCAAAAATCATGAAAAATAGAAAACGGGTCGTCTTCCCACGAAACTTCACATGAAGGCTTAGGGGACCATTGTTTGAGTTTACAACCCATAAAAATGGCATTGGCATGGTAGAAATATGAATATGTGCTTGAACCCACCCACCACTCGTTCGATCCCTGACTTGCGCATCCTACCTCTCTGGTCGGCTGAACGCCCGCACTCTCGTTTCGTGGGTTGACTTAGGCATATGGAATTAATTCCCAGTCTAAGCATATGGAGTTCATTCCCAATCTACGATCGGACCGGACTAAGGGTTGTGGTAGCAGGATCGGCAACACGCAGGGGGGACCAGGCCGATCCCTGATTTACGCATTCTGCCACTCCGATCGGCTGAGTGCCCGCACGCTCGTTTCATGGGTTAGATTAGGCATACGGAGTTCATTCCTTGTCTAAGCCCCAGTCAGACCGAGGGTTGTGGCAGTGGGATCGACAGCACGCAGAGGGGGACCGGTCTGATCCCCAACTTTCGCATTATGCCTCTCCGACCGGCTCAGCATCCGCACGCTCATTTCATGGGTTAACTTAGGCATACGGAGTTCATTCTCAGTCTAAGATCAGAATGGACCGAGGGTTGCGGTAGTAGGATCAACAGCACGTAGGGGAGATTGAGTCGATCCCCCGACTTGCGCATTCTGCCTCTCCGACCGGTTGAGCGCTCGCACGCTCCTTTCGTGGGTTGGCTTAGGCATACGGAGTTCAATCCATGTCTAAGCATGCAGAGTTCATTCTCAGTCTAAGATTGGACCGGACTGAGGGTTGCAATAGCAGGACCAACAGCAGGATCGACAGCACGTAGGGGACGACCGGGTCGATCCTCGGCTTGCACATTCTGCCTCGTCGGCCGACTGAGTGCCCGCATGCTCGTTTCATGGGTTGGCTTAGGCATACGGAGTTCATTCCATGTCTAAGCCCCAGCCGAATCGAGGGTCGTGGCAGCAAGATCGGCAGTGAGATCGACAGCACGTAAGGGGGACTGGGCTAATCCCCGGCTTACGCATTATGCCTTTTCGACCGACTGAGCACCCGTACGCTCGTTTCATGGGTTGACTTAGGCATACGGAGTTCATCCCCAGTCTAAGCATACCGAGTTCATTCCCAATCTAAGTCAGACTAGACCGAGGGTTGCGATAGTAGGATCGATAGCGCGCAGGGGGGATCGGGTCGATCCCCGGCTTGCACATTCTTTCTCTTCGACCGACTGAGTGCCTGCAAGCCCGTTTCGTGGGTTGGCTTAGGCATAGGGAGTTCATTCCATGTCTAAGCCCCAGTCGGACTGAGGGTTGTGGCAGCGAGATCGGCAGCACGCAGAGGGGGACCTAGTCGATCCCCAGCTTGCGCATTATGCCTCTCCAATCGGCTCAGGGCCCGAACCCCCGTTTCGTGGGTTGACTTAGGCATACGGAGTTCACTCCCAGTCTATGATTGGATCGGATCGAGGGTTGCGGTAGCAGGATCGACAGCACACCGGGGGGGACCGGGCTGATCCTCGGCTTACGCATTCTGCCTCTCTGGCCAGCTGAGTGCCCGCACGCTCATTTCGTGGGTTGGCTTAGGCACAGGGAGTTCATTCCATGTCTAAGCCCCAGTCGAACCGAGGGTTGTGGCAGCGGGACCAGCAGCACGTAGAGGGACAGGGCCAATCCCCGGCCTGCGTATTATGCCTCTTTGGCCGGTTCAGCGCCCGCACGCCCGTTTCATGGGTTGACTTACGCATACGGAGTTCATTCCCAGTCACAATCAGACCGGACTGAGGGTTGCGGCAGCAAGATTGAGAGCATGCAGGAGGGACCGGGCCGATCCTCGGCTTGTACATTCTGCCTCTCCGATCGGCTGAGCGCCCGCACGCTCGTTTCATGGGTTGGCTTAGGCATACAGAGTTCATTCCATGTCTAAGCATAGGAGTTCATTCCCAGTGTAAGATTTTGAGCCACGGTGCACATGCTGGGCTTGGGCATGTGCTGGTGCTGCATTTTTTTGCCTGGGGCACCATCGCCGGAGCATTGCCGGAGAGCCTAACCGGCGGCATTGCGGGTTCCGACGATTGGGGAGGCCGGGGGGTGTGCGCACATGATGTGCGATGGGTGCTGCTTCTTGGCCCTTATATTGGCCCCCTATCCCTCATCAAAACTCGAGGACTCACACCCCCTTAAAGAGCATTTGAGATTTTATAGGTTTGCTGCCAGAAGCCATTAAAGTGTCTGAAATGGGGACACTTTTTTCAAACGATCACAAAATCTTCTCCACTGCGAGTTTTTAGCTGAATTTTTTTGTGCATGCCAACAAAAATACAAGGATCACCTCTACTAAATTTGGGGTAAAACTCTTTCTAAAGAAAATTTAAAAAATCCCGAACCGCAAAACTTTTCAAAAATCATGAAAAATAGAAAACGGGTCGTCTTGCCACAAAACTTCACACGAAGGCTTAGGGGACCATTGTATGAATTTACAAGCCATAAATTTGGCATTGGCATGGCAAAAATATGAAGATGTGCTTGAACCCATCTACCACTCGTTCGATCCCCGACTTACGCATCCTGCCTCTCTAGTCGGCTGAGCGCCCGCACGCTCATTTCGTGGGTTGACTTAGGCATACGGAGTTCATCCCCAGTCTAAGCATATGGAGTTCATTCCCAATCTAAGATCAAACCGGACCGAGGGTTGCGGCAACAGGATCGGCAGCACGCAGGGGGGACTGGGCCGATTCCCAGCTTGCGCGTTCTGCCTCTTCGACCGGCTGAGCGGCCGCACGCTCATTTCGTGGGTTGGCTTAGGCATATGGAGTTAATTCCATGTCTGAGCCCCAGTCAGACCAAGGGTTATCGTAGCGGGACCGACAGCATGAAGAGAGGGATCGGGTCGGACCCCGACTTGCGCATTATGCTTTTTCGATTGGCTCAGCGCCCGCACGCTCGTTTCATGGATTGACTTAGGTATACGGAGTTCATTCCCAGTCTAAGATCAGATCGGATCGAAGGTTGCGGTAGTAAGATCGATAGCACACAGGGGGGGACTGGGCCGATACCTGGCTTGCGCATTCTGCCTCTCCGACCGGCTGAGCGCCCACACACTTGTTTCATGGGTTGGCTTAGGCATATGGAGTTCATTCCATGTCTAAGCATACGAAGTTCATTCCCAGTCTAAGATCAGATCAGATCGAGGGTTACAGCAGCAGAACCAACAGCACGATCTGCAGCACGAAAGGGGGGATCGAGCCGATCCCCAGCTTGCCCATTCTGCCTCTCCGATCGGCCTCTCCGCCGGCTAAGCGCCCGCACGCTCGTTTCGTGGGTTGACTTAGGCATACGGAGTTCATCCCCAGTCTAAGCATACGAAGTTCATTCCCAGTCTAAGCATACAGAGTTCATTCCCAGTCTAAGATCAGACCGGATCAAGGGATGCGACAGCAGGATCGACAGTACGCAATGTGGATCGGGCTGATACCTGGCTTGCATATTCTACTCTCTGGCCAACTGAGAGCCCGCATGCTCGTTTCATGGGTTGGCTTAGGCATAGGGAGTTCATTCCATGTCTAAGCCCCAGCCGGACCGAGGGTTGTGGCAACGGGACCGGCAGAACATAGAAGGGGATCGGGCTGATCCTTAGTTTATGCATTATGCCTCTTTGGCTGGCTCAACGCCTGCACGCTCGTTTTATGGGTTGACATATGCATACAGAGTTCATTCCCAGTCTAAGATCATACCAGACAGAGGGTTGCGACAGTAGGATCGACAGCACGTAGGGGGGACTGGGCTGATCCCTGGCTTGCGCATTCTGCCTCTCCGGTCGGTCGAGCGCCCGCATGCTCGTTTCGTGGGTTAGCTTAGGCATACGGAGTTCTTTCCACGTCTAAGCATACGGAGTTCATTACCAGTCTAAGAGTTTAAGCCACGGTGCACATGCTAGGCTCAAGCATGTGCTAGTGCCATATTTTTTTCGCCCGGGGCACCATCACCGGAGAGCCTAACCGGCGATATTAGGGGTTTCGGCGATTGGGGGGGTCGGGGGGTGTGCGCACATGATGTGCAATGGGTGCTGGTACTTGGCCCTTATATTGGCCCCCTATCCCTCATCAAACCTCCAGAACTCACACCCCCTTAAAGAGCATTTGATATTTTATAGGTTTGTTGCCAGTAGCCATTAAAGTGTCTAAAATGGGCATACTTTTTTCAAACGGTCACAAAATCTTCTCCACTTCGATTTTTTAAATGAATATTTTTGTGCATGCCAATAAAAATACAAGGATCACCTCTACCAAATTTGGGGACAAACTCTTCCCAAAAAAATTTTAAAAAATCCCAAACCGTAAAAAGTTTCAAAAATCGTGAAAAATAGAAATCGGGTCATCTTGCAACGAAACTTCACATGAAGGCTTAGGGGACCATTATATGAATTTACAAGCCATAAAAATGGCATTGGCATGGCAGAAATATGAAGATGTGCTTGAACCCACCTACCACCCGTTCGATCCCCGGCTTGCGCATCCTGCCTCTCTGGTCGGCTGAGCGCCCGTCCGCACGCTCATTTCGTGGGTTGACTTAGGCATACGGAGTTCATCCCAGTCTTAGCATACGGGGTTCATTCCCAGTGTAAGATCGGACTGGATTGAGGGTTGCGGTAGCAGGATCGACAGCACACAGGGGAGACCGGCCGATCCCCGGCTTGCGCATTCTACCTCTCCGATCGGCTGAGTGCCCGCACACCCGTTTCATGGGTTGGCTTAGGCATAGGGAGTTCATTCCATGTCTAAGCCCCAGCCGAACCGAGGGTTGAGACAGTGGGACCGACAGCACGCAGTGGGGGACCGGATCGATCCTCCTCTTGTGCATTATGCCTCTCCAATCGGCTCAGCGCCTGCAAGCTCATTTCATGGCTTGACTTAGGCATACGGAGTTCATTCCCAGTCTAAGATCGGATCGGACCGAGGGTTGCGACAATAGGATCGATAGTACATAGGAGGGATCAGGCCTATCCTTGGCTTACGCGTTTTGCCCCTCTGGCCGGCTGAGCATTCGCACGCTCGTTTCGTGGGTTGGCTTAGGCATACGGAGTTCATTCCATGTCTAAGCATACGGAGTTCATTTCCAGTCTAAGATCGGATCGGACCGAGGGTTGCGACAGCAGGACCAGCAGTAGGATCGATAGCACATAGGGGGGATCGATCCGATCCCCGGCTTATGCATTCTACCTCTCTGGCGGCTGAGCACCCGCACGCTCGTTTCGTGGGTTGACTTAGGCATACAGAGTTCATCCCCAGTCTAAGCATACAGAGTTCATTCCCAGTCTAAGATCAGATTGGACCGAGGGTTGCGGCAGCAAGATCGACAGCACGCAGGGGGGATCAGGTCGATCCCCGGCTTGCGGATTCTGCCTCTCCGATCGACTGAGTTCCCGCACGCTCGTTTCGTGGGTTGGCTTAGGCATAGGGAGTTCATTCCATGTCTAAGCCCCTACCAGACCAAGGGTTGTGGCAGCGAGAGCGACAGCACACAGGAGGGGACCGGGCTAATCCCTGGCTTACGCATTATGCCTCTTCGGTCAGCTCAATGCCCGCACGCTCGTTTCGTGGGTTGACTTGTACATACGAAGTTCATTCCCAATCCAAGATTGGACCGGACTGTGGGTTGCGGCAGTAGGATCGACAGCACGTAGGGGGGATCAGCCGATCCCTGGCTTGCGCATTCTGCCTCTCCAGCTGGCTGAGCACCCGCACGCTCGTTTCATGGGTTGGCTTAGGCATACGGAGTTCATTCCATGTCTAAGCATATGGAGTGCATTCCCAGTCTAAGATTTTGAGCCATGGTGCACATGCTGGGCTCGGGCATGTGCTGGTGCTGCATTTTTTTTGCCCGAGGCACCATCGTCAGAGAGCCTAACTAGTGGCATTGGGGGTTCCGGTGATTGGGGGGGTCGGGGGGTGTGCGCACATGATGTGCGATGGGTGCTGGTACTTGGCCCTTATATTGGCCCCCTATCCCTCATCAAACCTCGAGAACTCACACCCCCTTAAAGAGCATTTTAGATTTTATAGGTTTGCTGCTAGTAGCCATTAAAGTGTCTAAAATGGGGACACTTTTTTCAAACGATCACAAAATCTTCTCCACTACGAGCTTTTAGCTGAATTGTTTTATGCATGCCAACAAAATTACAAGGATGACGTCTACCAAATTTGGGGACAAAACTCTTCCTAAAAAAATTTTAAAAATTCCCAAACTGCAAAAAGTTTTGAAAATTGTGAAAAATAGAAAACGGTTCATCTTGCCACGAAACTTCACATGAAGGCCTAGGGGACCATTGTATGAATTTACAAGCCATAAAAATGGCATTGGCAATGCAGAAATACAGGGGGGACCAGGCCAGTCCCCGGCTTGCGTATTGTGCCTCTCCGGCTGGCTGAGCGCCCACACGCTCGTTTCATCTGTTGGCTTAGGCATACGGAGTTTATTCCATGTCTGAGCCCCAGCCGGGCTGAGGGTTATGGCAGCAGGACCGGCAGCGGGATCGACAGCACGCAGAGGGGGACCAGGTTGATCCCCGGCTTGTGCATTATGCCTCTCCAGCTGGCTGAGCACCCACACTCTCATTTCATAGGTTGACTTAGGCATATGAAGTTCATCCCCAATCTAAGCATACGAAGTTCATTCCTAATCTAAGATCAGATCGGACCGAGGGTTGCGACAGCAGGATCGACAGCACGCAGGGGGGATCGGGTCGATCCCCAGCTTGCACATTCTACCTTTCCGGTCAGCTGAGTGCCCACACGCCCGTTTCGTGGGTTGGCTTAGGCATAGGGAGTTCATTCCAAGTCTCAGCCCCAGCCAGACCGAGGGTTGTGGCAGCGGGACCGGCAGCATGCAGAGGGGGATCGTGCCGATCCCCGGCTTGCGCGTTATGCCTCTTCGACCGATTCAGCACCCGCACGTTCGTTTCGTAGGTTGACTTATGCATATGGAGTTCATTCCCAGTCTAAGATTGGACTGGATGAAGGGTTGCAGCAGCAGGATCAATAGCATGCCGGGGGGGACCGGGCGGATCCCCGACTTGCGCATTCTGCCTCTCCGGTCGATTGAGCGCCCGCACGCTCATTTCGTGGGTTGGCTTAGGCAAACAGAGTTCATTCAATGTCTAAGCATACGGAGTTCATTCCCAGTCTAAGATTTTGAGCCACGGTGCACATGCTGGGCTCGGGCATGTGCTGGTGCCGCATTTTTTTTGCCCGAGGCACCATTGCCGGAGCATCGTCGGAGAGCCTAACCGATGGCATTGGGGGTTTCGATGATTGGGGGGGCCGGGGGGTGTGCGCACATGATGTGCGATGGGTGCTGGTAATTGGCCCTTACATTTGCCCCCTATCCCTCATCAAACCTCGAGTACTCACACCCCTTAAAGAGCATTTGAGATTTTATAGGTTTGCTGCCAGTAGCCATTAAAGTGTCTGAAATGGGGACACTCTTTTGAAACGGTCACAAAATCTTCTCCACTTTGAGTTTTTAGCTGAATGTTTTTATGGATGCCAACAAAAATACAAGGATCACCTCTACCAAATTTGGGGACAAAACTCTTTCTAAAAAAATTTTAAAAAATCCCAAACCGCAAAAAGTTTCAAAAATCATGAAAAATAGAAAACGGGTCGTCTTGCCACGAAACTTCACATGAAGGCTTAGGGGACCATTGTATGAATTTGCAAGCCATAAAAATGGCATTGGTATGGCAGAAATATGAAGATGTGCTTCAACCCACCTACCACCTGTTCGATCTCCGGCTTGCGCATCCTGCCTCTCTGGTCGGCTGAGCGCCCGCACGCTCATTTCGTGGGTTGACTTAGGCATACGGAGTTCATCCCTAGTCTAAGCATACGAATTTCATTCCAAGTCTAAGATCAGACCGGACCGAGGGTTATGGCAGCAGGATAGACAGCTCGTAGGGGGGGACCGGACCGATCCCCGGCTTGTACATTTTGCCTTTTCGGCCAACTGAAAGCCCGCACGCCCGTTTCGTGGGTTGGCTTAGGCAAGGGAGTTCATTCTATGTCTAAGCCCCAGCCAGACCGAGGGTTATGGCAGCGGGACCGACAGCACACAGAAGAGGATCGAGCCGATCCCTAGCTTGCGTATTATGCCTCTCCGACTGGCTCAGCGCCCGCACGCTCATTTCATGGGTTGACTTAGGCATACAGAGTTCATTCCCAGTCTAAGATCAGATCAGACCAAGGGTTGCGACACCAGGATCGATAGCACACAAGCGGGGATCGAGCCGGTCCCCGACTTACGCATTTTGCCTCTCCGATCGGCTGAGCGCCTGTACGTTCGTTTCGTGGGTTGCCTTAGGCATACGAAGTTCATTCCATGTCTAAGATTATGAAGTTCATTCCCAGTCTAAGATCGGACCGGACCGAGGGTTGCGGCAGTGCGACCGGTAGCAGGATCGACAGCACGCAGGGGGGATGAGGCCAATCCTCGACTTGCACATTCTGCCTCTCCGACCAGCTGAGCGCCCGCACGCTCGTTACATGGGTTGGCTTAGGCATACGGAGTTCATTCCATGTCTAAGCCACAGTCGGACCGAGGGTTGTGGCGGCAGGACCTGCAGCGGGATTGGTAGCACGTAGGGGGGGACCGGGCTGATCCCCGGCTTGTGCATTATGCCTCTTCGATCGGTTGAGCACTCGTATGCTTGTTTCGTGGGTTGACTTAGACATATGGAGTTCATCGCCAGTTTAACCATACAGAGTTCATTCCCCGTCTAAGATCAGACCGGACCGAGGGTTGCGACAGTAGGATTGGTAGCACGTAGGGGGGACCGGGCCGATCCTCAACTTACGCATTCTGCCTCTCCGGCCGGCTGAGCATCCGCATGCTCGTTTCGTGCATTGGCTTAGGCATAGGGAGTTCATTCCATGTCTAAGCCCTAGCCGGACCAAGGGTTGTGGTAACAAGACCGAGAGCATGCAGAGGGGGACCGGGCCGATCCCCGGCTTGCACATTATGCCTCTTCAGTCGGCTCAGGGCCCGCATGCTCGTTTCATGGGTTGACTTATGCGTACAAAGTTCATTCCCAATCTAAGATCGGATCAGACCGAGGGTTGCGACAGCAGGATCGATAGCTTGCAGGGGGGATCGGGCCGATCCTCGGCTTGCGCATTCTGCCTCTCCGACTGGCTGAGCGCCCGTACGCTCGTTTCGTGGGTTGGCTTAGGCATACGGAGTTCTTTCCTAGTCTAAGATTTTGAGCCACGGTGCACATGCTGGGCTCAGGCATGTGCTGGTGCCACATTTTTTTTGCCCGGGGCAGCATCATCGGAGCATCACCAGAGAGGCTAACCGGCGACATTGGGAGTTTCGGCGATTGGGGGGGCCGGGGGGTGTGCACACATGATGTGCGATGGGTGCTGGTACTTGGCCCTTATATTGGCCCCCTGTCCCTCATAAAACCTCGAGAATTCACACCCCCTTAAAGAGCATTTCAAATTTTATAGGTTTGCTGGCAGTAGCCATTAAAGTGTCTGAAATGGGGACACTTTTTTCAAACGATCACAAAATCTTCTCCACTACGAGCTTTTCGCTGAATTGTTTTGTGCATGCCAACAAAATTACAAGGATCACCTCTACCAAATTTGGGGACAAAACTCTTCCTAAAAAAATTTTAAAAAATCTCAAACCGCAAAAAGTTTTGAAAATTGTGAAAAATAGAAAACGGTTCATCTTGCCACGAAACTTCACATGAAGGCCTAGGGGACCATTGTATGAATTTACAAGCCATAAAAATGGCATTGGCATGGCAGAAATATGAAGATGTGCTTGAACCCACCTACCACCCGTTCGATTCCCGGCTTGTGCATCCTGCCTTTCTGGTCAGCTGAGCATCCGCACGCTCGTTTCGTGGGTTGACTTAGGCATATAGAGTTCATCCCCAGTCTAAGCATACGGAGTTCATTCCCAGTCTAAGATCAGATCGGACAGAGGGTTGCGGCAGCTGGATCGATAGCACGTAGGGGGATCGAGCCAGTCCCCGGCTTACACATTCTGCCTCTCCGACTGACTGAGTGCCCGCACGCCCGTTCCGTGGGTTGGCTTAGGCATAGGGAGTTCATTCCATGTCTAAGCACCAACCAGACCAAGGGTTGTGGCAGTGGGACCGGCAGCATGTAGAAGGGGACCGGGCTGATCCCCGACTTGCACATTATGCCTCTCCGGTCGGCTCAACACCCGCACGCTCATTTCGTGGGTTGACTTAGGCATACGAAATTCATTCCCAGTCTAAGATCGGATCGGGTCGAGGGTTGTGGCAGCAGGATCGACAGCACGCAAGCGGGGACCGGGTGGTCCTCGGCTTGCTCATTCTACCTCTCTGGTCGACTGAGCACCCGCACGCCCGTTTCATGGGTTGGTTTAGGCATATGGAGTTCATTCCATGTCTAAGCCCCAGTCGAACCAAGGGTTGTGGCAACGGGACCGACAGCACGTAGAGGGGGACCAGGCTGATCCCCGGCTTTCACATTATGCCTCTCCGATCGGCTCAGCACCCGCACGCTCATTTTGTGGGTTGACTTAGGCATAAAGAGTTCATTCCCAATCTAAGATCAGATTAGATCGAGGGTTGTGACAGCAGGATTGATAGCAGGCAAGGTGGACCGGGCCGATCCCCGGCTTGCTCATTCTGCCTCTTCGGTTGGCCGAGTGCCCGCACGCCCGTTTTGTGGGTTGGCTTAGACGTAGGGAGTTCATTCCATGTCTAAGCCCCAGCCAGACCGAGGATTGTGGCAGCGAGACCGATAGCATGCAGAGGGGGACCGGGCCGACCCCCGGCTTGCAAATTATGCCTCTCCGATCGGCTCAATGCCCGAACGCTCGTTTCGTGGGTTGACTTAGGCATACGGAGTTCATTCCCAATCTAAGATCAGACCGGACCGACGGTTGCGGCCGCAGGATCGACAGCACACAGGGGGGGACCGGGCCGGTCCCCGGCTTGCACATTCTGCCTCTCCGGTTGGCTGAGTGCCCACACGCTCATTTCGTAGGTTGGCTTAGGCATACGGAGTTCATTCCAAATCAAAGCTTAAGGAGTTCATTCCCAGTCTAAGATCAGACTAGACCGAGGGTTGCGACAGCTGGACTAGCAACAGGATCGGCAACACGTAGGGAGGACCGGGGCGAGCCCTGGCTTGCGTATTTTTCCTCTCCGATCGACTGAGCGCCTGCACGCTCGTTTCATGGGTTGATTTAGGCATACGGAGTTCATCCCCAGTCTAAGCATTCGGAGTTCATTCCTAGTCTAAGATTGAACCGGATCGAGGGTTGCGGTAGCAGGATCGATAGCACGCAGGGGGGACTGGGTCGATCCCCGGCTTACGCATTCTGCCTCTCTGGCCGGCTGAGCGCCCGCACGCCCGTTTCATGGGTTGGCTTAGGCATAGGGAGTTCATTCCATGTCTAAGACCCAGTCAAATCGAGGGTTGTAGTAGCAAGACCGGTAGCACACAGAGGGCGATCAGGCCGATCCCTGGCTTGCACATTCTACCTCTCCGATCAGTGAGTGCCCGTTTCTTGGGTTAGCTTAGGCATGCAGAGTTGATTCATATCTAAGCATACGGAGTTCATTCCCAATCTAAGAGTTTGAGCCACGGTGCACAAGCTAGGCTCGGGCATGTGCTGTTGCCTCATTTTTTTTGCTTGGGGCACCATCGTCGGAACATCGTCGGAGAGCCTAACCGGCGGCATTGGGGGTTCCGACGATTGGGGGGGCCGGGTGGTGTGTGCACATGATGTGCGATGGGTGCTGGTACTTGGCCCTTATATTGGCCCCCTATCCCTCATCAAACCTTGAGAACTCACACCCCCTTAAAGAGCATTTGAGATTTTATAGGTTCGCTTCCAGTAGCCATTAAAGTGTCTGAAATGGGGTCACTTTTTTCAAATGGTCACAAAATCTTCTCCACTTTGAGTTTTTAGCTGAATTTTTTTGTGCATGCCAAAAAAAATACAAGGATCACCTCTACTAAATTTGGGGACAAAACTCTTTCTAAAAAAATTAAAAAAAATCCCAAACCGTAAAAAGTTTTGAAAATCGTGAAAAATAGAAAACATGTCATCTTGCCACGAAACTTCACATGAAGGCGTAGGGGACCATTGTATGAATTTATGAGCCATAAAAATGGCATTGGCATGGTAGAAATCTGAAGATGTGCTTGAACCCACCTACCACACGTTCGATCCCCGGCTTGCGCATCCTGCCTTTCTGGTCGGTTGAACGTCAGCATGCTATTTTTGTGGGTTGACTTAGGCATACGGAGTTCATCCCCAGTCTAAGCATATGCAGTTCATTCCCAGTCTAAGATTGGACCGGATCGAGGGTTGCGCCAATAGGATCGACAGTACGCAGCGGGGACCAGATCGATCCCTGGCTTGCGCATTCTACCTCTCCTACCGGCTGAGCGTCCGCACGCCCGTTTCATGGGTTGGCTTTGGCATAGGGAGTTCATTTGATGTCTAAGCCCAAGCCGGATCGAGGGTTGTGGCAGCGGGTCCGACAGCACGCAGAGGGGGATCGAGCCGATCCCCGGCTTGCGCATTATGCCTCTCCGATCGACTCAGCGCCCGCACGCTCATTTTTTGGGTTGACTTAGGCATATGGAGTTCATTCCCGGTCTAAGATTGAACCAGACTGAGGGTTGCGGCAGCAAGATCGACAGCATGCAGGGGGGATCGGGCCGGTCCTCGGCTTACGCATTCTGTCTCTCCGACCGGCTGAGTGCCCGTATGCTTGTTTCGTGGGTTGACTTAGGCATAGGGAGTTCATTCCATGTCTAAGCCCCAGTCGAACCGAAGGTTACGGTAGCGGGACTGGCAGCACGCAGAGGGGGACCGGGCCGATCCCTGATTTGTGCATTCTACCTCTATGGCCGGTTGAGCGCCCGCACGCTTGTTTCATGAGTTGGCTTAGGCATACGGAGTTCATTCCATGTCTAAGTATACGGAGTTCATTCCCAGTCTAAGAGTTTGAGCCGCGGTGCACATGCTGGGCAGGGGCATGTGCTGGTGCCGCACTTTTTTTGCTCGGGGCACCATCGTCGGAGCATCGCCCGAGAGCCTGACCGACAGCATTGGGGGTTCTGACGATTGGGGGGGCCGAGGGGTGTGCGCACATGATGTGCGATGGGTGCTGGTACCTGGCCCTTATATTGGCCTCCTATCCCTCATCAAACCTCGAGAACTCACGCCGCCTTAAAGAGCATTTGAGATTTTATAGGTTTGCTGCCAGTAGCCATTAAAGTGTCTGGAATGGGGACACTTTTTTCAAACGGTCACAAAATCTTCTCCACTTCGAGTTTTTAGCTGAATTTTTTTGTGTATGCCAAAAAAAAAATACAAGGATCACCTCTACCAAATTTTGGGACAAAACTCTTTCTAAACAAATTTTAAAAAATCTCGAATCGCAAAAATAGAAAACGGGTCGTCCTGCCACGAAACTTCACATGAAGGCTTAGGGGACCATTGTATGAATTTACAAGCCATAAAAATGGCATTGGCATGGCAGAAATATGAAGATGTGCTTGAACCCACCTACCACTCGTTCGATCCCCGGCTTACGCGTCTTGCCTCTCTGGTCGGCTGAGCGTCCGCACACTCGTTTCGTGGGTTGACTTAGGCATATGGAGTTCATCCCCAGTCTAAGCATACGGAGTTCATTCCCAGTCGGATCGGATCGAACCGAGTGCTACGGTGGCAGGATCGACAGCACGCAGAGGGGGACCGGGTCGGTGCCCGACTTGCGCATTCTGCCTCTCCGACCAACTGAGCGCCCGCATGCTTGTTTCGTGGGTTGGCTTACGCATACAGAGTTCAATCCATGTCTAAGCATATAGAGTTCTTTCCCAGTCTAAGATCAGACCGGACTGAGGGTTGCAGTAGCAGGACCAGCAGCAGGATCGGCAGCAGGCAGGGGGGGACCGGGCTGATCCCCGACTTACGCATTCTGCCTCTCCGATCGGCTGAGCACCCGTGCGCTCGTTTTGTGGGTTGACTTAGGCATACATAGTTCATCCCCAGTCTAATATCGGATCAGACTGAGGGTTGAGGCAGCAGGATCGACAGCATGTAGGGGGGACCAAACCGATCCTCGGTTTGCACATTCTGCCTCTCCGAACGATCGAGCGCTCACACGCCCGTTTCGTGGTTTTGCTTAGGCATAGGGAGTTCATTCCATGTCTAAGCCCTAGCCGGACCGAGGGTTGTGGCAGCAGGACCGACAGCATGTAGAGGGGGATCGGGCCGATCCCCGGCTTCCGCATTCTACCTTTCCGACTGGCTGAGCGCCCGCACGCTCGTTTCGTGGGTTGGCTTAGGAATACGGAGTTCATTCCATGTCTAAGCATACGGAGTTCATTTTGAGTCTAAGAGTTTGAGCCATGGTGCACATGCTGGACTTGGGCATGTGCTGGTGCTGCACTTTTTTCACCCAGGGCACCATCGCCGGAGCATCGCTGGAGAGCCTAATCGGTGGCATTGGGGGTTCCGGCGAATGGGGGGGCCGGGGGGGGGTGTACGCACATGATGTGCCATGGGTGCTGGTACTTGGCCCTTATATTGGCCCCCTATCCCTCATCAAACCTCAAGAACTCACACCCCCTTAAAGAACATTTGAGATTTTATAGGTTTGCTGCCAGTAGCCATTAAAGTGTCTGAAATGGGGACACTTTTTTCAAATGGTCACAAAATCTTCTCCACTTTGAGTTTTTAGCTGAATGTTTTTGTGCATGGTAACAAAAATACAAGGATCACGTCTACCAAATTTGAGGACAAAACTCTTTCTAAAAAAATTTTAAAAAATCCCGAACCGCAAAAAAGTTTCAAAAATCATGAAAAATAGAAAACGGGTCGTCTTGCCACGAAACTTCACATGAAGGCTTAGGGGACCATTGTATGAATTTATAAGCCATAAAAATGGCATTGGAATGATAGAAATATGAAGATGTGCTTGAACCCACCTACCACCCGTTCAATCTCCGGCTTGCGCATCCCACCTCTCTGGTCGACTGAGTGTCTGCACTCTCGTTTCGTGAGTCGACTTACGCATACGGAGTTCATCCCCAGTCTAAGCATACGAAGTTCATTCACAGTCTAAGATCAGACCAGACCGAGGGTTACGACAGCAGGATCGACAGCATGCAGGGGGACCAAGCCGATCCCCGGCTTGAACATTCTACCTCTCCGGCCGGCTGAGCACCCGAACGTCCATTTCATGGGTTGGCTTAGGCATAGGGAGTTCATTCCATGTCTAAGCCCCAGTCAGACCGAGGATTGTGGTAGTGGGACCAACAGCACACAGAGGGGGACCGGGCCGATCCCCGACTTGCATATTATGCCTTTCCGGCCGGCTCAGTGCCCGAACGCTCGTTTCGTGGGTCGACTTAGGCATACGGAGTTCTTCCCCAGTCTAAGCATACGGAGTTCATTCCCAGTCTAAGATCAGATCAGATCGAGGGTTGCGACAGTAGGATCGGTAGCACGCAGGGGGGATCGAGCTGATCCCCGGCTTGCGCATTGTGCCTCTCCGATCGACTGAGCGCCCGCACACCCGTTTCGTGGGTTGGCTTAGGCATAGGGAGTTCATTCCATGTCTAAGCCCCAGTGGGACTGAGGGTTGTGGCAGCGGGACCGACAGCATGCAAAAGGGGACCGAGCCGATCCCTGGCTTGTGCATTATGCCTCTCCGATCGCTCAGCGCCCGTATGCTAGTTTAGTGGGTTTACTGAGGCATGCGGAGTTTATTCCCAGTCTTAGAGCGAACCAAACTGAGGGTTGCGGTAGCAAGATCGATAGCACGCAGGGGGGATCGGGTCGGTCCCCGGCTTGCACATTCTGCCTCTCCGGTTAGCTGAGCACCCGCACGCTCGTTTCGTGGGTTGGCTTAGGCATACGGAGTTCATTCCATGTCTAAGCATACGAAATTCATTCCCAGTCTAAGATTGAGCCAGATCGAGGGTTGTGATAGCAGAACCAGCAGTAGGATCGACAGCACGTAGGGGGGGATCGGGCCGATCCCCAGCTTGAGCATTCTGCCTCTCCGACTGGCGGAGCGCCCGCTCGCTCATTTCATGGGTTGGCTTAGGCATACGATGTTCATTCCATGTCTAAGCCCCAGTCGGACCGAGGGTTGTGGCAGTAGGACCAACAGCAGGATCAGCAGCGCGGAGAGGTGGACCGGGTTGATCCTCGGCTTACGCATTATGTCTCTCCGGTCGGCCTCTCCGGTCAGCTGAGCGCCCACACGCTCGTTTCGTGGGTTGAGCTAGGCATACGGAGTTCATCCCCAGTTTAAGCATACAGAGTTCATTCCTAGTCTAAGATCGAACCGGATCAAGGGTTACGGCAGTAGGATCGATAGCACGTAGGGGTACCAGGCCAATCCCCGGCTTGCGCATTCTGCCTCTTCGACCGACTGAGCGCCCGCACGTCCGTTTCGTGGGTTGGCTTAGGCATAGGGAGTTCATTCCATGTCTAAGCCCCAGTCGGACCGAGGGTTGTGGCAGCTGGACCGGACGTACGCAGAGGGGGACTGGGCCGATCATAGACTTGCTCATTTTGCCTCTTCGATCGGCTCAACGCCTGCATGCTTGTTTCGTGGGTTGACTTATGCATACGGAGTTCATTCCTAGTCTAAGATCTACTGGACCAAGGGTTGCGGTAGTAGGATTGATGGCACGTAGGCTGGGACCAAGCTGATCCCCGAGTTGCGCATTCTGCCTCTCCGGTCGGCTGAGCTCCCGCACGCTCGTTTCGTGGGTTGGCTTAGGCATACGGAGTTCATTCCATGTCTAAGCATACGGAGTTCATTCCCAGTCTAAGATTTTGAGCCATGGTGCACATGCTGGGCTCGGGCATGTGCTGGTGCCACATTTTTTTCGCCCGGGGCACCATCACCGGAGCATCGTCGGAGCATCATCGAAGAGCCTAACCGACGGCATTTGGGGTTCCGACGATTGGGGGGTCGGGGGGGTGTGCGCACATGATGTGCGATGGGTGCTGGTACTTGGCCCTTATATTGGCCCCCTATCACTCATCAAACCTCGAGAACTCACTCCCCCTTAAAGAGCATTTGAGATTTTATAGGTTTACTGGCAGTAGCCATTAAACTGTCTGATATGGGGACACTTTTTTCAAACGGTCGCAAAATCTTCTCCACTTCAAGTTTTTCACTGAATTATTTTGTGCATGCCAACAAAAATACGAGGATCACCTCTACCAAATTTGGGGACAAAAATCTTTCTAAAAAAATTTAAAAAAAACCTGAACCACAAAAAGTTTTGAATGTCGTGAAAAATAGAAAACAGGTCGTCTTGCCACGAAACTTCACATGAAGGCTTAGGGGACCATTGTATGAATTTACAAGCCATAAAAATGGCATTGGCATGATAGAAATATGAAGATGTGCTTGAACCCACCTACCACTCGTTCGATCCCCGGCTTCCGCATCCTGCCTCTCTGGTCGGCTGATCGTCCGCACGCTCGTGTCATGGGTTGACTTTGGCATACGGAGTTCATCCCCAGTCTAAGCATATGGAGTTCATTCCTAGTCTAAGATCAGACCAGACTGAGCGTTGCGACAGCAAGATCGACAGCATACAGGGGGGACCGAGCTGATCCCCAAGTTACGCATTTTGCCTCTCCGATCGGTTGAGGCTCCGCACGCCCGTTTTATGGGTTGGCTTAGGCATAGGGAGTTCATTCCATGTCTAAGCCCCAGCCGGACCAAGGGTTGTGGCATCGAGACCGACAACACACAGAGGGGGACTGGGCCAATCCCCAGCTTGCACATTATGCCTCTCCGGTCTGCTCAGCACCCGCACGTTCCTTTTTGTGGGTTGACTTAGGCATACGGAGTTCATTCCCTATCTCAGGTCAGATCAGATGGAGGGTTACGGCAGCAGGATCGACAGCACATAGGGGTGGACCAGGTCGATCACCGACTTGGACATTCTGCCTCTCTGGTCGGTTGAGCGCCTGTACGCACGCTCGTTTCATGGGTTGGCTTAGGCATACGGAGTTTATTCCATGTCTAAGCATACGGAGTTCATTCCCAGTCTAAGATTGGATCAGACCGAGGGTTGCAGCAGCAGGACCACCATCAGGATCGACAGCACATAGGGGGGACAAGGTCGATCCTTGACTTGCACATTCTACATCTCCGGTCGGCTGAGCACCCGCACGCTCGTTTTGTGGGTTGGCTTAGGCATACGGAGTTCATTCCATGTCTAAGCCCCAACCGGACTGAGGGTTGTGGTAGCAGGATCGATAGCATGAAGAGGGGGACCGAGTTGATCCCCGGCTTGCGCATTATGCCTCTCCGACCGGTTGAGCGCCTGGACGCTCATTTTATGGGTTGACTTAGGCATACAGAGTTCATCCCCAGTCTAAGCATATGGAGTTCATTTCCAGTCTAAGATCAGACCAGACTGAAGGTTACGACAGCAGGATCGACAGCACGCAAAGGGGATCGGGCTGATCCCGGCTTAAGCATTCTGCCTCTCTGGCAAGCTGAACGCCCGCACGTCTGTTTCATGGGTTATCTTTGGCATAGGGAGTTCATTCCATGTCTAAGCCCCAGCCGAAATGAGGGTTATGGCAGCATAACCGACAGCGGGATCGACAGCACGTAAAGGGGGACCGGGCTGATCCCTGGCTTGCGCATTATGCCTCTCCGGTCGGCCTCTCCGATCGGCTGGGCACCCACACGCTCGTTTCGTGGGTTGACTTAGGCATACGGAGTTCATCCCCAGTCTAAGCATACGGAGTTCATTCCCAATCTAAGATCAGACCGGACCAAGGATTGCGACAGTAGGATCGACAACACGCAGGGGGGATCGGGTCGGTCCCCGGTTTACGCATTCTGCCTCTCCGACCGACTGAGCGCCTGCACGCTCGTTTCGTGGGTTGGCTTAGGCATAGGGAGTTCATTCCATGTCTAAGCCCCAGCCAGACCGAGGTTTGTGGCAATGAGACAGGCAGCACGCAGAGGAGGATTGGGTCAATCCCCGACTTGCGCATTATGCCTCTATAGCCTGCTCAGTGCCCGCACGCTCATTTCATGAGTTGACTTATGCATACAGAGTTCATTCCCAATCTAAGATCAGACCAGACCGAGGGTTGTGGTAACAGGATCGACAGCACGCAGGGGGGACCAGGTCGATCCCCGGCTTGCGCATTCTACCACTTCGGTCGGCTGAGCGCCCGCATGCTCATTTCGTGGGTTGGCTTAGGCGTACAGAGTTAATTCCATGTCTAAGCATAGGGAGTTCATTCCCAGTCTAAGATTTTGAGCCATGGTGAACATGCTAGGCTCGGGCATATGCTGGTGTCGCATTTTTTTCACCCAGGGCACCATCGTCGGAGCATTGCCGGAGAGGCTAACCGGCGGCATTGGGGGTTCTGACGATTGGGGGGCCGAGGGGTGTGCGCACATGATGTGTGATGGGTGCTGGTACTTGGCCATTATATTGGCCCCCTATCCGTCATCAAACCTCGAGAACTCACACCCCCTTAAAGAGCATTTGAGATTTTATAGGTTTGCTGCCAGTAGCCATTAAAGTGTCTGAAATGGGGACACTTTTTTCAAAAAGTCACAAAATCTTCTCCACTTCGATTTTTTAGCTGAATGTTTTTGTGCATGCCAAAAAAAATACAAGGATCACCTCTACCAAATTTAGGGAAAAAACTCTTTCTAAAAAAATTTTAAAAAATCCCGAACCGCAAAAAGTTTCAAAAATAATGAAAAATAGAAAATGGGTCATCTTGCCACGAAACTTCACATGAAGGCTTAGGGGACCATTGTATGAATTTACAAGCCATAAAAATGGCATTGGAATGACAAAAATATGAAGATATGCTTGAACTCACCTACCACCCGTTCGATCCCCGGCTTGTGCATACTGCCTCTCTGGTTGGCTGAGCACCCGCACTTGTTTCGTGGGTTGACTTAGGCATATGGAGTTCATCCCCAGTCTAAGCATACAGAGTTCATTTCTAGTCTAAGGTCAGACCAGACCGAGAGTTGTGGCAGCAGGATCGACAACACGCAGGGGGGATCGGGCCGATCCCCGGCTTGCGCATTCTGCCTCTCCAACCGACTGAGCGCCCGCATGCCCGCTTCATGGGTTGGCTTAGGCATAGGGAGTTCATTCCATGTCTAAGCCCCAGTCGGGCCGAGGGTTGTGGCAGTGGGACTGATAGCACGCAGAGGGTGACTGGACTGATCCCCGGCTTACTCATTCTGCCTCTCCGATCGGCTCAGCGCTCGCACACTCGTTTCGTGGGTTGACTTAGGCATACGTAGTTCATTCCCGATCTAAGATCAAACCGGACCGAGGGTTGTGACAGCAGGATCAACAGCACGCAGGGGGGGACCAGGCTAGTTCCCGGCTTACACATTCTGACTCTCCGACCGGCTGAGTGCCTGCATGCACGCTCGTTTCGTGGGTTGGCTTAGGTATATAGAGTTCATTCCATGTCTAAGCATACGGAGTTCATTCCCAATCTAAGATTGGATCGGACTGAGGGTTACGATAGCAGGACCAGCAGCAGGATCAACAGCACGTAGGGGGGATCGGGCTGATCCCCGACTTGCGCATTCTGCTTCTCTGGCCGACTGAGCGCCCGTACGCTCGTTTCGTGGGTTGGCTTAGGTATACAGAGTTCATTCCATGTCTAAGCCCCAACCGGATCGAGGGTTGTGGTAGCAGGACTGGCAGCGGGATCGATAGCACGTAGAGAGGGATCGAGCTGATCCCCGGCTTGCGTATTATGCCTTTCCGATCGGCTTCTCCGGCCGGCTGAGCGCTTGCATGCTCGTTTCATGGGTTGACTTAGGCATACGGAGTTCATCCCCAGTCTAAGCATACGGAATTCATTCCCAGTCTCAATCAGACTGGATCGAGGGTTACGACAGCAAGATCGATAGCACGCAGGGGGGACCGGGCTGATCCCCGGCTTGCGCATTCTGCCTCTCCGGCCGGCTGAGCCATTAAAGTGTCTGGAATGAGGATACTTTTTTCAAATAGTCACAAATTCTTCTCCACTTCGAGTTTTTAGCATAATTGTTTTGTGCATGCCAACAAAAATATAAGGATTACCTCTACCAAATTTGGGGACAAAACTCTTTCTAATAAAATTTTAAAAAATCTGAAACTGTAAAAAGTTTCGAAAATCGTGAAAAATAAAAAACGGGTCGTCTTGCCATGAAACTTCACACGAAGGCATTGGGGACCATTGTATGAATTTACAAGCCATAAAAATGGCATTGGCATGGCAGAAATATGAAGATGTGCTTGAACCCACCTACCACCCGTTCGATCCCCAGCTTGCGCATCTTACCTCTCTGGTCGGCTGAGCGTCTACACACTCATTTCTTGGGTTGACTTAGGCATACGGAGTTCATCCCCAGTCTAAGCATATGGAGTTCATTCTCAGTCTAAGATCAGACCAGACCAAGGGTTACAGCAACAGGATCGACAGCACGCAGGGGGGACCGGGCCGATCCCCAGCTTACGCATTCTGCCTCTCCAACCGGCAGAGTGCCGCACGCACGTTTCGTAGGTTGGCTTAGGCATAGGGAGTTCATTCCATGTCTAAGCCTCAACGGGACCGAGGGTTGTGGCAGCGGGACCAGCAGCACGTAGAGGGGGACCGGGCCGATCTCCGGCTTGCGCATTTTGCCTCTCCGGTCGGCTGAGCGCCCGCACGCTCGTTTCGTGGGTTGGCTTAGGCATACGGAGTTCATTCCATGTCTAAGCATACGGAGTTCACTCCCAGTCTAAGAGTTTGAGCCACGGTGCACATGTTGAGCTCAGGCATGTGCTGGTGCCGCATTTTTTTCACTCGGGGCACCATCGCCAGAGCGTCGCTGGAGAGCCTAACCGGCGGCATTGGGGGTTTCGATGATTGTGGGGGCCGGGGGGTGTGCGCACATGATGTGCAATGGGTGCTGGTACTTGGCCCTTATATTGGTCCCCTATCCCTCATCAAACCTCGAGAACTCACACCCCCTTAAAGAGCATTTGACATTTTATAGGTTTGCTGCCAGTAGCCATTAAAGTGTCACAAATGGGGACATTTTTTTCAAATGGTCACAAAATCTTCTCCACTTCAAGTTTTTAGCTGAATTTTTTTATGCATGCCAACAAAAATACATGGATCACCTCTAAAATATTTGGGGACAAAAAGCTTTCTAAAAATATTTTAAAAAATCCCGAACCGTAAAAAGTTTCAAAAATCATGAAAAATAGAAAACGGGTCATCTTGCCATGAAACTTCACATGAAGGCGTAGGGGACCATTGTATGAATTTACAAGCCATAAAAATGGCATTGGCATGGCAGAAATATGAAGATGTGCTTCAACCCACCTACGACCCGTTCGATCCTCGGCTTGCACATCCTGCCTCTCTAGTCGACTGAACGTCCGAATGCTTGTTTCGTGGGTTAACTTAGGCATACGGAGTTCATCCCCAGTCTAAGCATATAGAGTTCATTCCCAGTCTAAGATCAAATCAGATCGAGGGTTGCATCAGTAAGATCAGTAGCATGCAGGGGGGACCGGGTCGATCCCTGGCTTACGCGTTCTGCCTCTTCGACCTGTTGAGTACCCGCACGCCCATTTCGTTGGTTGGCTTAGGCATAGGGAGTTCATTCCATGTCTAAGCCCCAGCAAGACCGAGGGTTGTGGCAGTGGGACCAACAGCACGCAGAGCGTTATGCCTCTCAGACCGGCTCAGTGCCCGCATGCTCATTTCGTGGGTTGACTTAGGCATACGGAGTTCATTCCCAGTCTAAGATCAGACCAAACCGAGGGTTGTGGTAGCAGGATCGACAGCACGTAAGGGGTATCGGGCCGGTCCCCGACTTACACATTCTACCTTTTCGACAGGCTGAGCGCTCGTACGCTCATTTCATGGGTTGGCTTAGCATACGGAGTTCATTCCATGTCTAAGCATACAGAGTTCATTCCCAGTCTAAGATCAGACCAGACCGAGGGTTGTAGTAGCAGGACCAGCAGCAGGATCGATAGCACGTAGGGGGGACTGGGCTGATCCTCAGCTTGCGCATTCTACCTCTCCAGCCGGTTGAGCACCCGTATGCTCATTTCATGGGTTGGCTTAGGCATACAAAGTTCATTCCATGTCTAAGCCCCAGTCAGACCGAGGGTTGTGGTAGCAGGATCGGTAGTGAGATCGACAGCACGCAGTGGAGGACCGAGCTGATCCCCGACTTACGCATTCTACCTCTCTGACCGGTTGAGCACCCGCACGCCCATTTCATGGGTTGGCTTAGGGATAGAGAGTTCATTCCATGTCTAAGCCATAGCCAGACCGAGGGTTGTGGCAGCGGGACCGCAACACGTAGAGAGGGATCGGGTCGATCCCCGGCTTGCGCATTATGCCTCTTTGGTCGGCTCAGCACCCACACGCTCGTTTCGTGGGTTGACTTAGGCATACGAAGTTCATTCCCAATCTAAGATCGAACCGGACCGAGGGTTGTGACAGCAAGATCGACAGCACGAAGGGTATGACCAGGTTAATACTCGGCTTGCCCATTCTGCCTTTCGGGCCGGTTGAGCCCCCGCATGCCTGTTTCGTGGGTTGGTTTAGGCATAGGGAGTTCATTCCATGTTTAAGCCCCAGTCAGACCGAGGGTTGTGGCAGTGAGACTGACAGCACGCAGAGGGGTATCGAGTTGATCCTCGGCTTGCGCATTATGCCTCTTCGGTCGGCTCAGCGCCCGAACACTCGTTTCATGGGTTGACTTAGGCATACGGAGTTCATTCCCAATGTAAGATCAGATCAAACCGAGGGTTGTGGTACCAGGATCGACAGCACGTAGGGGGGACCAAGTTGATCTGTGACTTGCACATTCTACTTCTCCAGTCGGTTGGGTGCCTGCACGCTCGTTTCATGGGTTGGCTTAGGCATACGGAGTTCGTTCCATGTCTAAGCATACGGAGTTCATTCCTAGTCTAAGATCAGACTGGATCGAGGGTTACGGTAGCAGGACTAACAGCAGGATTGGCAGCACGCAGGGGGGGACCGAGTCGATCCCCAGATTGCACATTCTGCTTGTCCGACCGGCCTCTCTGGTCGGTTGAGCACCCACACGCTCGTTTCGTGGGTTGACTTAGGCATACGGAGTTCATCCCCAGTCTAAGAATACGAAGTTCATTCCCAGTCTAAGATCAGACCAAACCGAGGGTTGTAGTAGCAGGATCGACAACGCGCAGGGGGGACCGAGCCAATCCACGACTTCCGCATTCTGCTTCTTCAGTCGGCTGAGCGCCCGCACGCCTGTTTCATGGGTTAGCTTAGGTATAGGGAGTTCATTCCAAGTCTAAGCCCCAGCTAGACCGAGGGTTGTGGCAGCGGGATCGATAGATGCAGAAGGGCACCGAGTCGATCCCCGGTTTACGTATTCTGCCTCTCCGGTCGGCTGAGCGCCTGGACGCTCATTTCGTGGGTTGGCTTAGGCATATGGAGTTCATTCCAAGTCTAAGCATATGGAGTTCATTCCCAATCTAAGAGCTTGAGCCACGGTTCACATGCTGGGCTCGGGCTTGTGCTGGTGCCACATTTTTTTTGACCTAGGCACATCACCGGAGCATCACCGGAGAGCCTAACCGGCGGCATTGGGGGTTCCGACGATTAGGGGGGCCGGGGGTGTGCGCACATGATGTGTGATGGGTGCTGGTACTTGGCCCTTATATTGGCCCCCTATCCCTCATCAAACCTCGACAACTCACACCCCCTTAAAGAGCATTTGAGATTTTATAGGTTTGCTGCCAGTAGCCATTAAAGTGTCTGAAATGGGGACACTTTTTTCAAACGGTCACAAAATCTTCTCCACTTTGAGTTTTTAGCTGAATTTTTTTTTTGCATGCCAACAAAAATACAAGGATCACCTCTACCAAATTTGGGGACAAACTCTTTCTAAAAAAATTTCAAAAAATCCCGAACCGTAAAAAGTTTCAAAAATCGTGAAAAATAGAAAACAGGTCGTCTTGCCACGAAACTTCACATGAAGGCTTAGGGGACCATTGTATGAATTTACAAGCCATAAAAATGGCATTGGCATGGAAGAAATATGAAGATGTGCTTGAACCCACCTACCACCCGTTCGATCCCCGGCTTGCGCATCCTGCCTCTCTGGTCGGCTGAGCATCCACATGCTCGTTTCGTGGGTTGACTTAGGCATACAGAGTTCATCCCCAGTCTAAGCATACGAAGTTCATTCCCAATCTAAGATCAGACCAGACCGAGGGTTGTAGCAGTAAGATCAGCAACACGCAGTGGGACGGGGCTGATCCCCGACTTACGCATTCTGCCTCTCCGACTGACTGAGTGCCCGCACGCCCGTTTCGTGGGTTGGCTTAGGCATAGGGAGTTAATTCCACGTCTAAGCCCCTGCGAGATCGAGGGTTGTGGCAGCGGGACTGGCAGTACATAGAAGGGGATCGGGTCGATCCCCGGCTTGTGCATTTTACTCTCCGACCGGCTCAGCGCCTGTATGGTAATTTCATGGGTTGACTTACGCATACGGAGTTCATTCCAATCTATGATCAGATCGGATCGAGGGTTGCGGTAGTAGGATCGATAGCATGCAGGTGGGGATCGGGTCAGTCCCCAGCTTGTGCATTCTGCCTCTCCGGTCGGCTGAGCGACCGCACGCTCATTTCATGGGTTGGCTTAGGCATACAGATTTCATTCCATGTCTAAGCATAGGGAGTTCATTCCCAGTCTAAGATTGGACTGGACCGAGGGTTACAGCAGCACGCGGGGAGGGACCAGGTCGATCCTTCAGCTTGTGCATTCTACCTCTCTGATCAGCTGAGTACCCGCATGCTCGTTTTGTGGGTAGGTTTAGGCATACAAAGTTCATTCCATGTCTAAGCATAAGGAGTTCATTCCCAGTCTAAGATCGGACCGGACTGAGGGTTGCTGCAGCAGGATCGGTAGCACGTAGGAGGGATCGGGTCGATCCTCAGCTTGCGGATTCTGCCTTTTCGACCGGCGGAGCGCCCGCACAATCGTTTCATGGGTTGACTTAGGCATACAGAGTTCATCCCCAGTCTATCTATACAGAGTTCATTCTCAGTGTAAGATCGGACTGGATCGAGGGTTACGGTAACACGCAGAAGGGACCGGGCCAATCCCCAGCTTACGCATTCTGCCCTTCCGGTCGGCTGAGCACCCGCACGCCCGTTTGGTGGGTTGGCTTAGGCATAGGGAGTTCATTCCACGTCTAAACCCAGTCGGATCGAGGGTTGTGGTAGCGGGACTGGCAGCACGCAGAGGAGGATCGGGTTGATCCCCAGCTTGCGCATTCTGCCTCTTCGATTGGCCTCTCCGGCCGACTGATCGCCCATATACTCGTTTCATGGGTTGACTTAGGCATACGAAGTTCATCCCTAGTCTAAGCATACGGAGTTCATTCCCAGTCTAAGATTGGACCGGACCGAGGGTTGCGGTAGAAGATCGGTAACACGTAAGGGGGACTGGGCCGATCCCCGGCTTGCGCATTCTACCTCTCCGACCGGCTGAGTGCCCATACGCCCATTTCGTGGGTTGGCTTAGGCATAGGGAGTTCATTCCATGTCTAAGCCCCAGCCGGACCGAGGGTTGTGACAGCGGGACCGGCAGCACATAGAGGGGGATCGGGCAGATCCCCGACTTGCACATTATGCCTCTCCGGCCAGCTCAATGCCTGCACCCTCGTTTCGTGGGTTGACTTAGGCAAATGGAGTTCATTCCCAGTCTATGATCGGACCGGACCGAGGGTTGCAGCAGCAGGATCGACAGCACATAGGGGGGATCGGATCGATCCCCGGCTTGTGCATTCTGTCTCTCTGGCCAGCTGAGCACCTGCACGCTTGTTTCGTGAGTTGGCTTAGGCATACGTAGTTCATTCCCAGTCTAAGATCAGATCGGATCGAGGGTTGCGGTAGCAGGACCAGCAACAAGATTGGCAACACGCAGGGGGGATCAGGTCGATCCCCGGCTTACGCATTCTACCTCTCTGGCCAGCTGAGCTCCCGCATGCTCGTTTCATGGGTTGGCTTAGGCATACGGAGTTCATTCCATGTCTAAGGATACGGAGTTCATTTCCAGTCTAAGATCGGATCAGACTGAGGGTTGCGATAGCAGGACCAGCAGCAAGATTGGTAGCACATAGGGGGGATCGAGCCAATCCCCGACTTGTGCATTCTGCCTCTTCGGTCGACTGAGTGCTCGCACGCTCGTTTCATGTGTTGGCTTAGGCATACAGAGTTCATTCTATGTCTAAGCCCTAGCCGGACTGAGGGTTGTGGCAGTAAGACCGACAGTGGGATCGACAGCACGCAGACAGGGACCGGGATAATCCTTGGCTTGCACATTATGCCTCTCCGGCCGGTTGAGCGCCCGTACGCTTGTTTCATGGGTTGACTTAGGCATACAGAGTTCATCCCCAGTCTAAGCATACGGAGTTCATTCCCAATCTAAGATCGGACCGAACCAAGGGTTGCGGTAGTAGGATCAATAGCATGCAGGGGGGACCGGGCTGATCCCCGGCTTGCGTATTTTGCCTTTTCGGCCCGCTGAGTGCTCGTACGCCCATTTCGTGGGTTGGCTTAGGCATAGGGTGTTCATTACATGTCTAAGCCCTAGCCAAATTGAGCATTGTGGCAGCGGGACTGGCAGCACGTAGACGGGGATCAGACCGATCCTTGGCTTACGCATTATACCTCTCCGGTCGGCTCAGCGCCCGCACGCTCGTTTTGTGGGTTGACTTAGGCATACGGAGTTCATTCCTGATCTAAGATTGGACCGAACCAAGGGTTAGGGTAGCAGGATCGACAGCACGCAGGGGGGCACCGGGTCGATCCCCGACTCACGCATTCTGCCTCTCTGGTCGGCTAAGCACCCGCACGCTCGTTACGTGGGTTGGCTTAGGCATACGGAGTTCATTCCATGTCTAATCATATGGAGTTCATTCCCAGTCTATGATCGGACCGGACTGAGGGTTACGGTAGCAGGATTGACAGAACGCAGGGGTGGACCTGGCCGATCCCCGGCTTGTGAATTTTGCCTCTCCGATCGACTGAGCGCCCGCACGCTTGTTTCGTGGGTTGGCTTAAGCATACGGAGTTCATTCCCAGTCTAAGATTGGATCGGACCAAGGGTTACGGCAGCAGGACCAGCAACAGGACCGACAGCATGTAGGAGGAGACCGGGTCGATCCCCGGCTTGCGCATTCTACCTCTCCGACTGGCTGAACACCCGCACGCTCATTTTGTGGGTTGGCTTAGGCATACGGACTTCATTCCATGTCTAAGACCCAGTCGAACCGAGGGTGGTGGCAGCAGGACCGATAGCGAGATCAATAGCATGTAGAGAGGGATCGGGCTGATCCCCGACTTGCGCATTATGCCTTTCCAAACAGCCTCTCCAGTTAGCTGAGCGCCCGCACGCTCGTTTCATGGGTTGACTTAGGCATACGGAGTTCATCCCCAGTCTAAGCATATGGAGTTCATTCCTAGTCTAAGATCGGACCGGACCGAGGGTTACGGTAGCAGGATCGTCAGCATGTAAGGGGGACCGGGCCGATCCCCGGCTTGCAAATTTTGCATCTCCGACCGGCTGAGTGCCCACATGCCCGTTTCGTGGGTTGGCTTAGGCATAGGGAGTTCATTCCATGTCTAAGCCCCAGCCAGACCGAGGGTTGTGGCAGCGGGACCAGTAGCATGCAGAGGGGGATCGGGCCGATCCCTGGCTTACACGTTATGCCTCTCCAACTGGCTCAGCACTTGCACGCTCGTTTCGTGGGTTGACTTAGGCATACAGAGTTCATTCCCAATCTAAGATCAGACCGGACCAAGGGTTACAGTAGTAGGATCGACAACACACAGGGGGGGATCGGGCAGATCCCCGGCTTACGGATTCTGCCTCTCTGGCCAGTTGAGCACCTGCACGCTCGTTTCATGGGTTGGCTTAGGCATATGTAGTTCATTCATAGTCTAAGATCGGATCAGACTGAGGGTTGCAGTAGCAGGACCAGTAGCAGGATCGACAGCACACGGGGGGGACCGGGCTGATCCCCAGCTTACGCATTCTGCCTCTCCGACCGGCTGAGCTTCTGCACGCTCATTTCATGGGTTGGCTTAGGTATACGGAGTTTATTCCATGTCTAACCCAGTCGGATCGAGGGTTGTGGCAGCAGGCCGGCAGCGGGATCGTTAGCATATAGAGGGGGACCGATGGATCCCCGACTTGTGCATTATGCTTCTCCGACTGGCTGAGCGCCTGCACACTCATTTTGTGGGTTTACTTAGGCATACGGAGTTCATGCCCAGTCTAATCATACGGAGTTCATTCCCAGTCTAAGATCGGATCGGACCGAGGTTACGACAGCAGGATCGACAGCACGTAGGGGGGATCGAGTTGGTCCTCAGTTTGCACATTCTGCCTCTCCGTTCGACTGAGCGCTCGTACGCTCGTTTCATGGGTAGGCTTAGGCATACGGAGTTCATTCCTTGTCTAAGCATACGAGTTCATTCCCAGTCTAAGATCGAACCAGACTGAGAGTTACGGTAGTAGGACCAGCAACAGGATCGACAGCACGCAGGAGGGGACCGAGCTGATCCCTGACTTGCACATTCTGCCACTTCGGTAGGCCTCTCCGATCGGCTGAGCACCCACACTCCCGTTTAGTGGGTTGGCTTAGGCATAGGGAGTTCATTCCATGTCTATGCCCCAGCCGGACCGAGGGTTGTGGCAGCGAGATCGGTAGCACGTAGAGAGGGATTGGGTAGATCCCCGGCTTGCGCATTATGCCTGTCCGACTGGCTCAGTGCCTGCACACTCGTTCCATGGGTTGACTTAAGCATACAGAGTTCATTCCCAGTCTAAGATCAGACCGGAATGAAGGTTACGGCAGCAGGATCGACAGCATGAAGGAGGGGACCGGGTCAGTCCCCGGCTTGCACATTTTGCCTCTCCGGCCGGTTGAGTGCCCGCATGCTCGTTTTGTGGGTTACCTTAGGCATACAGAGTTCATTCCCAGTCTAAGATTGGACTGGACCGAGGGTTACGACAGCAGGACCAACAGCAGGATCGGCAGCATGCAGGGGGGATCGGGCCGATCCCCGGCTTGCGCATTCTGCCTCTTCGATCGGTTGAGCACCCGCATGCTCATTTTGTGGGTTGGCTTAGGCATACAGAGTTCATTCCATGTCTAGGCCCCAACTGGACCGAGGGTTGTGGTAGCAGGATCGGCAGCAGGATCAACAGCATGCAGAGGGGGACCAGGCTGATCTCCGGCTCATTTCGTGGGTTGACTTAGGCATATGGAGTTCATCCCCAGTCTAAGCATACGGAGTTCATCCCTAGTCTAAGCATATGGAGTTCATTCCCAGTCTAAGATCGGACCGGACCGAGGGTTGTGGTAGTAGGACTAGCAGTAGGATCAGCAGCACACAGGAGGGACCGAGCCGGTCCCCGACTTGCGTATTCTGCCTTTCGGTCGGCTGAGAGCTCGCAAGCTCGGTTCATGGGTTGACTTAGGCATACGGAGTTCAATCCCAGTCTAAGATTTTGAGCCACGGTGCACATGCTAGGCTCGGGCATGTGCTGGTGCCGCATTTTTTTCGCCCGGGGCACCATCGCCAGAGCATCGCTAGAGAGCCTAACCGACGGCATTGGTGGTTTTGACGATTGGGGGGGCCGGGGGTGCGCGCACATGATGTGCGATGGGTGCTGGTACTTGGCCCTTATATTGGCCCCCTATCCCTCATCAAAACTTAAGAACTCACACCCCCTTAAAGAGCATTTGAGATTTTATAGGTTTGCTTCCAATAGCCATTAAAGTGTCTGAAATGGGGACACTTTTTTCAAACAGTAACAAAATCTTCTCCACTTTGATCTTTTAGCTGAATTTTTTTGTGCATGCCGACAAAAATACAAGGATCACCTCTACCAAATTTAGGGACCAAACTCTTTCTAAAAAAATTTTAAAAAATCCCGAACCGTAAAAAGTTTTGAAAATCATGAAAAATAGAAAATGGGTCGTCTTGCCACGAAACTTCACATGAAGGCATAGGGGACCATTGTATGAATTTACAAGCCATAAAAATGGCATTGGCAGGACAGAAATATGAAGATGTGCTTAAACCCACCTACCACCCGTTCGATCCCTGGCTTGCGCATCTTGCCTCTCGGTCCACTGAGCATCCGCACGCTCGTTTTGTGGGTTGACTTAGGCATATGGAGTTCATCCGCAGTCTAAGCAAATGGCATTCATTCCCAGTCTAAGATCTAACCGGATCGAGGGTTGCGACATCAGGATCGACAACACGCAGGAGGGACCAGGCCGATCCCCGACTTGCGAATTCTGCCTCTCCGATCGGCTAAGTGCCTGCACGTCTGTTTCATGGGTTGGCTTAGGCATAGGGAGTTCATTCCATGTCTAAGACCCAACGGAGCTAGGGTTATGGTAGCGGGACCGACAGCACGCAGAGAGGGACCAAGCTGATCCCCTGCTTGCTCATTATGCCTCTCCGATCAGCTCAGTGCCCGCACGCTCATTTCGTGGGTTGACTTAGGCATACGAAGTTCATTCCTAGTCTAAGATCAGACCGAACAGAGGGTTGCGACACCAGGATCGATAACACGTAGGAGGGATCGGGTCGTCCCCAGCTTGTGCATTCTGCCTCTCTGACTGGCTGAGCACCCGCACGTTCTTTTTGTGGGTTGGCTTAGGCATACGAAGTTCATTCCATGTCTAAGCATACGGAGTTCATTCCCAGTCTAAGATCAAACCAGATCAAGGGTTGCAGCAGTAGGACCAGTAGCAGGATTGGCAGCATGCAGGGGGGACCAGGTCGATCCCCGGCTTGCACATTCTACCTCTCCGACTAGCTGAGCATCCACACACTCGTTTCACGGGTTGGCTAGGGCATACGGAGTTCATTCCATGTCTAAGCCCCAGTCGGATCGAGGGTTGTGGTAGTAGGACCGACAGTGGAATCGGCAGCATGCAAATCGCTTGTTTCATGGGTTGACTTAGGCATACAGAGTTCATCCCTAGTCTAAGCATATAGAGTTCATTCCCAATCTAAGATCAGACCAGACCGAAGGTTGTGGTAGTAGGATCGACAGCACGTAGTGGGGATTGGGTCGATCCCCGACTTACGTATTCTGCCTCTCCGATCGACTGAGCACCCGCACACCTGTTTCGTGGGTTGGCTTAGGCATAGGGAGTTCATTCCATGTCTAAGCCCCAACCGGATCGAGGGTTGTGGTAGCGGGATCGACAGCACGCAAAAGGGGACTGGATCGATCCCTGGCTTGCGCATTATGCCTCTCCAGCCGACTTAGCACCTGAACGCTCATTTCATGGGTTGACTTAGGCATATGGAGTTCATTCCCAGTCTAAGATCGGATCAGACCGAAGATTGCAGTAGCAGGATCGACAGCACGTAGGGGGGATCGGGTCGATCCCTGGCTTGTGCTTTCTGCCTCTCCGGTCGGCTGAGCGCTCGCATGCTCGTTTTGTGGGTTGGCTTAGGCATACGAAGTTCATTCCATGTCTTAGCATACGGAGTTCATTCCCAGTTTAAGATTAAACCAGACCGAGGGTTACGGTAGCAAGATCGACAGCATACAAGGGGGACCGAGCCGATCCTCGGCTTGTGCATTCTGCCTCTCCGGCCGACTGAGTACCTGCACGTTCGTTTCATGGGTTGGCTTAGGCATACGGAGTTCATTCCATGTTTAAGCCCCAGCCAGACCGAGGGGTATGGTAACAGGATCGGTAGCTGGATTGGTAGCACATAAAGGGGGATCGGACTGATCCTTGACTTGCGTATTATGCCTCTCTGGTCGGCCTCTCCGGCAGGCTGAGTGCCCGTACGCTCCTTTCACGGGTTGACTTAGGCATATGGAGTTCATCCCAGTCTAAGCATAAGGAGTTCATTCCCAGTCTAAGATCGGATCGGATCGAGGGTTACGATAGCAAGATCGACAGTACGCAGGGGGGACTGTGCCGTTCCTCGGCTTGCACATTCTGCCTCTCCGGTTGGCTGAGCGCCCGCAGGCCCATTTCGTGGGTTGGCTTAGGCATAGGGAGTTTATTCCATGTCTAAGCCCCAGCTGGATCGAGGGTTGTGGCAGTGAGACCGACAGCACACAGAATCGAACCGGGTCAATCCTCGGCTTGTGCATTATGCCTCTCCGGTCGGCTCTGTGCTCGAATGCTCGTTTCATGGGTTGACTAAGGCATGCGAAGTTCATTCCCAGTCTAAGATCGGACTGGACCGAGCGTTGTGGTAGCAGAATCGACAGCATGCAGGGGGGATCGGGTCGGTCCCTGGCTTGCGCATTCTGCCTCTCCGCCCGACTGAGCGCCCGTACGCTCGTTCTGTGGGTTGGCTTAGGCATACAGAGTTCATTCCACGTCTAAGCATATGGAGTTTATTCCTAGTCTAAGATCAGACCAGATCGAGGGTTGTGGCAGTAGGACCAGCAGCAAGATCGGCAGCACGCAAGAGGGGACAGGGCCGATCCATGGCTTGCGTATTCTGCCTCTCCGATCGACTGAGCGCCCGTACGGAGTTCATTCCATGTCTAAGCCCCAACCGGACCAAGGGTTGTGGCAGCAGGACTGGCAGTGGGATCGGCAGCACGCAGAGGGGGACCGGGCTGATCCCCAGCTTACGCATTACGCCTCTTCGGTCGGCCTCTCCGGTCGACTGAGCGCTCGCATGCTCATTTCGTGGGTTGAGTTAGGCATACGAAGTTCATCCCCGGTCTAAGCATACGGGGTTCATTCCCAGTCTAAGATCGAACTGGACCGAGGGTTGTGACTGTAGGATCGACAGCATGCAGGGGGAACCAAGCTGATCCCTGGCTTGCGCATTCTGCCTCTTCGGCCGGCTGAGCACCCGCACGCCCGTTTCATGGGTTGGCTTAGGCATAGGGAGTTCATTCCATGTCTAAGCCCTAGCCAGACTAAGGGTTGTGGGAGCGGGATTGACAACACGCAGAGGGGGACCAGGCCTATCCTCGGCTTACGCTTTCTGCCTCTCCAGCTGGCTGAGCGCCCATACGCTCATTGCATGGGTTAGCTTAGGCATATGGATTTCATTCCACGTCTAAGCATACGGAGTTCATTCCCAGTCTAAGAGTTTGAGCCACAGTGCACATCCTGGGCTCGGGCATGTGTTGGTGCCATATTTTTTTTGCCCGGGGCACCATCACCGGAGCATCGTCGGAGAGCCTAACCGGTGGCATTGAGGGTTCCGACGATTGGGGGGGCCGGGGGGGTGTGCGCACATGATGTGCGATGGGTGCTGGTACTTGGCCCTTATATTGGCCCCCTATCCCTCATCAAACCTCAAGAACTAACACCCCCTTAAAGAGCATTTGAGATTTTATAGGTTTGCTGCCAGTAGCCATTAAAGTGTCTGAAATGGGGACACTTTTTTCAAACGGTCACAAAATCTTCTCCACTTCGAGTTTTTAGCTGAATTGTTTTGTGCATGCGAACAAAAATACAAGGATCACCTCTACCAAATTTGGGGACAAAACTCTTTCTAAAAAAATTTTAAAAAATCTCAAACCGCAAAAAGTTTTGAAAATCATGAACAATAGAAAACGGGTCATCTTGCCACGAAACTTCACATGAAGGCGTAGGGGACCATTGTATGAATTTGCAAGCCATAAAAATGGCATTGGCATGGTAGAAATATGAAGATGTGGTTGAACCCACCTACCACCTGTTCGATCCCCGGCTTGCGCATCCTGCCTCTCTAGTCGGCTGAGCGTTTGCATGATTGTTTCATGGGTTGACTTAGGCATACGGAGTTCATCCCCAGTCTAAGCATACAGAGTTCATATCCAGTCTAAGATCGGATCGGATCGAGGGTTGCGACAGCAGGATCGACAGCACGCAGGAGGGATCGGGCCAATCCCTGGCTTACGCATTCTGCCTCTCTGGCCGGCTGAGCGCCCGCACGCCCGTTTCATGGGTTGGCTTAGGCATAATGAGTTCATTCCATGTCTAAGCCCCAGCCAGACCGAGGGTTGTGGCAGCGGGACTGGCAGCACGCAGAGGGGGATCGGGCCGATCTCCGGCTTGCGCATTATACCTCTCCGGTCGGCTCAACGCCCGCACACTCGTTTCCTGGGTTGACTTAGGCATACAGAGTTCATTCCCAGTCTAGGATTGGACCAGACCGAACCGATACCCTGCTTGTGCATTCTGCCTCTCCGGCCGGCTAAGCGCCCGCACGCTCGTTTCATGGGTTAGCTTAGGCATAGGAGTTCATTCCATGTCTAAGCATACGGAGTTCATTCCCAGTCTAAGATTTTGAGCCACGGTGCACATGCTGGGCTCAAGCATGTGCTGGTGGTGCATTTTTTTCGCCCGGGGCACCATCGTTGGAGCATCGCCTAAGCATCGTCGGAGAGCCTAACCGACGGCATTGGGAGTTTCGACGGTTGGGGGGGCCAGGGGGTGTGCGCACATGATGTGCGAAGGGTGCTGGTACTTGGCCCTTATATTGGCCCCCTATCCCTCATCAAACCTCGAGAACTCACACCCCCTTAAAGAGCATTTGAGATTTTATAGGTTTGCTGCCAGTAGCCATTAAAGTGTCTAAAATGGGGACACTTTTTTCTAACGGTCACAAAATCTTCTCCACTTCGAGTTTTTAGCTGAATTGTTTTGTGCATGCCAAAAAAATTACAAGGATCACCTCTACCAAATTTGGGGACAAAACTCTTTCTAAAAAATTTTTAAAAAATCCCGAACCGTAAAAAGTTTGAAAAATCACGAAAAATAGAAAATCAGTCATCTTGCCACGAAACTTCACATGAAGGCTTAGGGGACCATTGCATGAATTGACAAGCCATAAAAATGGCATTGGCATGGCAGAAATATGAAGATGTGCTTGAACCCACCTACCACCCGTTTGATTCTCGGCTTGCACATCCTGCCTCTCTGGTCGGTCGAACGCCCGCACGCTCGTTTCCTGGGTGGACTTAGGCATACAGAGTTCATCCCTAGTCTAAGCATACAGAGTTCATTCCAGTCTAAGATCAGATAGGACCGAGGGTTGCGACAACAGAATCAGCATCACGGAAGGGGGACTGGGTCAATCCCCGACTTGCGCATTCTGCCTCTCTGGCCGACTGAGCGCCCACACGCCCGCTTCGTGGGTTGGCTTAGGCATAGGGAGTTCATTCCATGTCTAAGCCCCAGCCGGACTGAGGGTTCTGGCAGTGGGACTGGCAGCACGCAGAGGGGGACCGGGTCGATTCCCCGCTTGCGCATTATGCCTCTTCGGTCGGCTCAGCGCCCGTACGCTCGTTTCGTGGGTTGACTTATGCATACGGAGTTCATTCCCAGTCTAAGATTGGACCGGATCAAAGGTTACAGCAGCAGGATCGACAGCATGTAGGGGGGACCGGGTCGATCCCTGGCTTGTTTATTCTGCCTCTTCGATTGACTGAGTGCCCGCATGCTCGTTTCGTGGGTTGGCTTAGGCATACAGAGTTCATTCCATGTCTAAGCATACGGAGCTCATTCCCAGTCTAAGATTTTGAGGCACAGTGCACATGCTGGGCTCGGGCATGTGCTGGTGCCACATTTTTTTTCTCTCGGGGCACCATCTTTGGATCATCGTCGGAGAGCCTAACCGATGGCATTGGGGGTTCTGGCGATTGGGGGGGTGTGCGCACATGATGTGCGATGGGTGCTGGTACTTGGCCCTTATATTGGCCCCCTATCCCTCATCAAACCTCGAGAACTCACACCCCCTTAAAGAGCATTTGAGATTTTATAGGTTTGCTGCCAGTAGCTATTAAAGTGTCTGAAATGGGGACACTTTTTTCAAAGGGTCACAAAATCTTCTCCACTTTGAGTTTTTAGCTGAATTCTTTTGTGCATGCCAACAAAAATACAAGAATCACCTCTACCAAATTTGGATACAAAATACCATTTAAAATAATTTTAAAAAATCTCGAACCGTAAAAAGTTTCAAAAATAATGAGAAATAGAAAACGGTTCGTCTTGCCATGAAACTTCACATGAAGGCTTAGGGGACCATTGTATGAATTTACAAGCCATAAAAAGGGCATTGGCATGGCAGAAATATGAAGATGTGCTTGAACCCACCTACCACCCGCTCGATCCCCTGCTTACGCATCTTGCCTCTCTGGCCGGCTGAGCGCCCGCACGCTCGTTTTATGAGTTGACTTAGGCATACAGAGTTCATCCTGAGTCTAAGCATATAGAGTTCATTCCCAGTCTAGGAACGGACCGGACTGAGGGTTGCGACAGCAGGATCGACAGCACGCAGGGGGGATCGGGCCGATCCCTGGCTTGCGCATTCTACCTCTCCGACCAGCTGAGCGCCTGCACGCCCGTTTTGTGGGTTGGCTTAGGCATAGGGAGTTCATTCCTTGTCTAAGCCCCAGCGGGACCGAGGGTTGTTGCAGCGGGACCGACAGCACGCAGAGGGGGACCGATCCGATCCTCAGCTTGCGCATTATGCCTTTTCGGCTGGCTTAGCGCCGCACGCTCGTTTCGTGGGTTGACCTAGGCATACGGAGTTCATTCCTAGTCTAACATCAGACCAGACCGAGGGTTACGGTAGCAGGACCAGTAGCAGGATCGACAGCACGCAGGAGGGGACCAGGCCGATCTCCGGCTTGCGTATTCTATCTCTCCGGCCAGCTGAGAACCCACATGCTCATTTCATGGGTTGGCTTAGGCATACGGAGTTCATTCTATGTCTAAGCCCCAGCCAGACTGAGGGTTGTGGCAGTAGGACCAATAGCAGGATCGATAGCATGCAGAGGGAGATCGGGCTGATCCCCGGCTTGTACATTTATGCCTCTCCGACCGATCCTCGTCCGGTTGGGTTGATACCCGACACCCTCATTTCATTGGAGTTGACTGTAGGCCATAACGGAGTTCATCCTAGCCTAAGCTACAAGTTCATTCCCAAGTCTAACATCAGACCAAGACCGAGGGTTGCGACAGTAAGTAAGATTCGGTAGCACGCAGGGGGGATTCGGAGCCGATCCTCAGGCTTAATGCATTCCTGCCTCTCCGACCGGCTGAGCACACCCGTACACCCTTTCCATTGGGTTAGCTTAGGCATAGGGAGTTCATTCCATGTCTAAGCCCCAGTCAGACCAAGAGTTGTGGTAGTGGTACCGACAGCACGCAGAGGGGGACTGGGCTGATCCTCGGCTTGCTCATTATGCCTCTTCGGTTGGCTCAGCGGCCGCACGCTCTTTTCATGGGTTGACTTATGCATACGGAGTTCATTTCCAATCTAAGATCAGATCGGACTGAGGGTTGTGGCAGTAGGATTGAGAGCACATAGGGGGGGATCGGGCCGATCCCCAGCTTACGCATTCTGCCTCTCCGGTCGGTTGAGCACCCGCATGCTCGTTTCGTGGGTTGGCGTAGGCATACGGAGTTCATTCCATGTCTAAGCATATGGAGTTCATTCCCAGTCTATGATTTTGAGCCACGGTGCACATGCTGGGCTCAGGCATGTACTGGTGCCGCATTTTTTTTGCCTGGGGCACCATCGTCGGAGCATCGTCGGAGAGCCTAACCGACGGCATTGGGGGTTCTGATGATTGGGGGGCCGGGGGGTGTGCGTAAATGATGTGCGATGGGTGCTGGTACTTGGCCCTTATATTGGGCTCCTATCCCTCATCAAACCTCGAGAACTCACACCCCCTTAAGGAGCATTTGAGATTTTATAGGTTTGCTGCCAGTAGCCACTAAAGTGTCTGAAATGGGGACACTTTTTTCAAACGGTCACAAAATCTTATCCACTTCAAGTTTTTAGCTGAATTTTTTTGTGCATCCCAAAAAAAATACAAGGATCACCTCTACCAAATTTAGGGACAAAAATCTTTCTAAAAAAATTTTAAAAAATCTCAAACCGTAAAAAGTTTTAAAAATCATGGAAAATAGAGAATGGGTCGTCTTGCCACGACACTTCATATGAAGGCTCAGGGGACCATTGTATGAATTTACAAGCCATAAAAATGGCATTGGAATGGCAGAAATATGAAGATGTGCTTGAACCCACCTACCACCTGTTCGATCCCCGGCTTGCGCATCCTGCCTCTCTGGTCAGCTGAGCGCCCACACGCTCATTTCGTGGGTAGACTTAGGCATACGGAGTTCATCCCCAGTCTAAGTATATAGAGTTTATTCCCAGTCTAAGATCGGATCAGACCGACGGTTGCAGCAGCAGAACCAGCAGCAGGATCGACAGCACGCAGGGGGGGACCAGGCCGATCCTTGGCTTGCGCATTCTACCTCTCCGACCAGCTGAGCGCCTGCACGCTTGTTTCATGGATTGGCTTAGGCATATCGAGTTCATTCCATGTCTAAGCCCCAGCCAGACCGAGGGTTGTGGTAGCAGGACTGGCAGTGGGATCGACAACACGTAGAGGGGGACCGGGCTGATCTCTAACTTGTGCATTATGCCTTTTCGGCCGGCTCAGTGCCCGTACGCTCATTTCATGGGATGACATATGCATACGGAGTTCATCCCCAGTCTAAGATCGGACTAGACCAAGGGTTGTGGCAGCAAGATTGACAACACGTAGGGGGGACCAGGCTGACCCTCGGCTTGCGTATTCTACCTCTCCGGTCGACTAAGCAGCCGCACGCTCGTTTCGTGGGTTGGCGTAGGCATACGGAGTTCATTCCATGTCTAAGCATACGGAGTTCATTCCATGTCTAACCTACGGCATTGTGCGTTCTAGCGATTGGGGGGGCTGGGGGTGTGTGCACATGATGTGCGATGGGTGCTGGTACTTGGCCCTTATATTGCCCCCCTATCCCTCATCAAACCTTGAGAACTCATACCCCCTTAAATAGCATTTGAGATCTTATAGGTTTGCTGCCAGTAGCCATTAATGTGTCTGAAATGGGGACACTTTTTTCAAACAGTCACAAAATCTTCTCCACTTCGAGTTTTTAGCTGAATTTTTTTATGCACGCCAAAAAAAATAAAAGGATCACCTCTACCACATTTTGGGACAAAACTCTTTCTAAAAATATTTTAAAAAATCCCAAACCGTAAAAAGTTTCAAAAATCATGAAAAATAGAAAACGGGTCATCTTACCACGAAACTTCACATGAAGGCTTTGGGGACCATTGTATGAATTTACAAGCCATAAAAATTTCATTGGCAGGGCAAAAATATGAAGATGTTCTTGAACACACCTACCACCCGTTCGATCCCCGGCTTGTGCATCCTGCCTCTCTGGTCGATTGACGCCCGCACGCTCGTTTCGTGGGTTGACTTAAGCATATGGAGTTCATCCCCAGTCTAAGCATACGAAGTTCATTCCTAGTCTAAGATCTGACCGGATCGAGGGTTGCGACAGCAGGATCGACAGCACGTAGGGGGGACTAGGCCGATCCTCGGCATGCGCATTCTGCCTCTTCGGCTGGCTGAGCGCCTGTACGCCCGTTTCATGGGTTGGCTTAGGCATAGGGAGTTCATTCCATGTCTAAGCATACGGAGGTCATTCCCAGTCTAAGATTTTGAGCCACGATGCAAATGCTGGGCTCGGGCAACTGCTGGTGCCTCATTTTTTTTGCTTGGGGCACCATCGCCGGAGCACCATCGAAGCATCGTCGGAGCATCGTCGAAGCATCACTGGAGAGCCTAACAGGCGGCATTGGGGGTTCTGATGAATGGGGGGGCCGGGGGGTGTGTGCACTTGATGTGCGATGGGTGCTGTTACTTGGCCCGTATATTGGCCCCTTATCCCTCATCAAACCTCGAGACACTTTTTTCAAACGGTCACAAAATCTTCTCCACTTCAAGTTTTTAGCTGAATTTTTTTGTGCATGCCAAAAAAAATACAAGGATCACCTCTACCAATTTTGGGGGCAAAATTCTTTCTAAAAAAATTTAAAAAAATCTCGAGCCGTAAAAAGTTTTGAAAATTGTGAAAAATAGAAAACGGGTCGTCTTGCCACGAAACTTCACATGAAGGCTTAGGGGACCATTGTATGAATTTACAATCCATAAAAATGGCATTGGCATGGCAGAAATATGAAGATGTGCTTGAACCCACCTACCAGCCGTTCGATCCCCAGCTGGTGCATCCTGCCTCTCTGGTTGACTGAGCGACCGCAGCTCGTTTCGTGGGTTGACTTTGGCATACGGAGTTCACCCCCAGTCTAAGCATACGAAGTTCATTCCCAGTCTAAGATCGAACCGGACTGAGAGTTGCGGTAGCAGGATCGGCAGCACACAGGGGGGACCGAGCCTATCTCCAGCTTGTGCATTCTGCCTCTCCGGCTGGTTGAGTGCCCGTACGCCCGTTTCATGGGTTGGCTTAGGCATAAGGACTTCATTCCATGTCTAAGCCCCAGCTGGACCGAGGGTTATGGCAGCGGGATCGATAGCACACAGAGGGGGATCGAGTCGATCCTCGATTTGCGCATTATGCCTCTCCAGCTAGCTCAGCGCCCGCACGCTTGTTTTGTGGGTTGACTTAGGCATATGGAGTTCATTCCCAGTCTAAGATTAGACCAAACTGAGAGTTGCGGCAGTAGGATCGATAGCACGCAGGGGGGACCGGGCTGATCCCTGACTTACGTATTCTGCCTCTTCATTCGGTTGAGTGCCCGCACGTTTGTTTCATGGGTTGGGTTAGGCATACGGAGTTCATTCCATGTCTAAGCATACGAAGTTAATTCCCAGTTTAAGATTGGACTGGACCGAGGGTAACGGCAGCAGGACCAGTAGCAGGATCGACAGCACGTAAGGGGGGATCGGGTCGATCCCCGGCTTGTGCATTCTGCCTCTCCTACCGGCTGAGCGCCCGTATGCTCGTTTCGTGGGTTGGCTTAGGCATACGTAGTTGATTCCATGTCTAAGCCCCAGCCGGACTGAGGGTTGTGGTAGTAGGACCGGTAGTGGGATCGACATCATGCAGAGGGAGACCGGGGCTGATCCCCGACTTGTGCAATATGCCTCTCCGATCGGCCTTTCCGGTCGGCTGAGCGTCCGCACACTCGTTTCATGGGCTGACTTAGGCATACAGAGTTCATCCCCAGTCTAAGCATACGGAGTTCATTCCCAGTCTAAGATCGGATCAAACCGAGGGTTGCGGTAGTAGGATCGGTAGCACGCAGGGGGGACTGGGTCGATCCCAGGCTTGTGCATTCTGCCTCTCCGTCCGGCTGAGCGCCCCCACTCCTGTTTCATGGGTTGGCTTAGGCATAGGGAGTTCATTCCATGTCTAAACCCTAGCCAGACCGAGGGTTGTGGCAGTGGGACCGACAGCACATAGAGGGGGACTGGGCCGATCCTCTGCTTGCGCATTATGCCTCTCCGACCAGCTCAGCACCCGCATGCTTGTTTCGTGGGTTGGCTTAGGCATACCAAGTTAATTCCAGTCTAAGATCAGATCGAACCGAGGGTTGTGGCAGCAGGATCGGCAGCACGCAGTATTCTGCCTCTCCGATCGGCTGAGCACCCGTACGCTCGTTCTGTGGGTTGGCTTAGGCACACGGAGTTCATTCCATGTATAAGCATACGGAGTTCATTCCCAGTCTAAGATCGGATCGGATCGAGGGTTGCGGCAGTGGGACCAGCAGTAGGATCGATAGCACGTAAGGAGGGACCAAGCCGATCCTTGGCTTGCGCATTCTGCCTCTCTGATCGGTTGAGCGCCCATACGCTCGTTTCGTGGGTTGACTTAGGCATATGGAGTTCATCCCCAGCCTAAGCATACGGAGATCATTCCCAATCTAAGATCAGACTGAACCAAGGGTTACGGTAGTAGGATCAACAGCACGTAGGGGGGACCGGGCCGATCTTTAGCTTGTGCATTTTGCCTCTCCAGCTGGCTGAGCGCCCGCACACCCGTTTCATGGGTCGGCTTAGGCATAGGGAGTTCATTCCATGTCTAACCCCCAGCCAGACCGAGGGTTGTGGCAACGAGACCGACAGCAAGCAAAGGGGGACCAGGCTGATCCCCGACTTGCGCATTATGCCTCTCCGACCGGCTCAGTGCCCGCACGCTCGTTTCGTGGGTTGACTTAGGCATACAGAGTTCATTCCTAGTCTAAGATCGGACCGGACCAAGGGTTGCGGCAGCAGGATCGATAGCACGCAGGGGGGGATCGGGCCGATCCCCGGCTTGCGCATTCTGCCTCTCCGACCGGCTGAGCACTCACACGCTCGTTTTAATGGGTTGGCTTAGGCATACGGAGTTCATTCCGTGTCTAAGCATATGGAGTTCATTCCTAGTCTAAGATCAGACCGGACTGAGGGTTGTAGTAGTAGGACCAGTAGCAAGATCGGTAGCACGCAGCGAGGGATCGAGTCGATCACTGGCTTGCGCCTTCTGCCTCTCTGATCGACTAAGCGCCCGCACTCTCATTTCATGGGTTGACTTAGGCATACGGAGTTCATCCCTAGTCTAAGCATATGAAGTTCATTCCCAGTCTAAGATCGGTCTGGACCGAGGGTTGCGACAGCAGGATTGGTAGCACGCAGGGGGGACAGGGCCGATCCCCGGTTTGCGCATTTTGCCTCTCCGACCGGCTAAGCACCCACATGCCCGTTTCATGGGTTGGCTTAGGCATACGGAGTTCATTCCATGTCTAAGCCCCAGCCGAACCGAGGGTTGTGGTAGCGGGACTGGCAGCACACAGAGGGGGACTGGGCTAATCCCCGGCTTGCGCATTATGCCTCTTCAGCCGGCTCAGCACCTGCATGCTCGTTTCATGGGTTGACTTATGCATACGGAGTTCATTCCCAGTCTAAGATTGAACCAGACTGAGGGTTACGGTAGCAGGATTGACAGCACGTAGGGGAGACCGGGTCGATCCCCGGCTTGCGTATTCTGCCTTTCTGACAGGCTGAGCGCCCGCACGCTCGTTTCGTGCGTTGGCTTAGGCATACGGTGTTCATTCCATGTCTAAGCATATGGAGTTCATTCCCAGTCTAAGATTTTGAGCCACGGTGCACATGCTGGGCTCGGGCATGTGCTAGTGCCATATTTTTTTCACCCGGGGCACCATCGTCGGAGCATCGTCGGAGAGCCTAATCGGGGGCATTGGGGGTTCTGACGATTAGGGGGGCCGGGGGGATGTGCGCACATGATGTGCGATGGGTGCTGGTACTTGGCCCTTATATTGGCCCCCTATCTCTCATCAAACCTCAAGAACTCACACCTTCTTAAAGAGAATTTGAGATTTTATAGGTTTCCTGCCAGTAGCCATTAAAGTGTCTGAAATGGGGACACTTTTTTCAAACGATCACAAAATCTTCTCCACTTCGAGTTTTTAGTTGAATTTTTTTGTGCAAGCCAACAAAAATACAAGGATCACCTCTACCAATTTTGGGGACAAAACTCTTTCTAAAAAAATTTTGAACAATCCCGAACCGTAAAAAGTTTCAAAAATCATGAAAAATAGAAAACGGGTTGTCTTGCCATGAAACTTCACATGAAGGCTTAGGGGACCATTGTATGAATTTACAAGCCATAAAAATGGCATTGTCATGTCAAAAATATGAAGATGTGCTTGAACCCACCTACCACCCGTTCGATCCCCAGCTTGCGTATCCTGCCTCTCTGGTCGGCTGAGCGCCCGCACGCTCGTTTCATGGGTTCACTTAGGCATACAGAGTTCATCCCCATTCTAGTCATATGGAGTTCATTCCCAGTCTAAGATCAGATTGGACCGAGGGTTGCGGTAGTAGGATCGGCAGCACGTAGGGGGGATCGGGCCGATCCTCGGCTTACGCATTCTGTCTCTCCGATCGGCTACGTACCCGCACGTCCGTTTCATGGGTTGGTTTAGGTATAGGGAGTTCATTCCATGTCTAACCCCCAACCGGACCGAGGGTTGTGGCAGCAGGACCGGCAGCACACAGAGGGGGACCGGGCCGATCCTCGGCTTGCGCATGCTTGTTTCATGTGTTGACTTAGGCATACGGAGTTCATTCCCAGTTAAGATTGGACTAGCTCGAGGGTTACGGTAGCAGGATCGACAGCACGCAGGGGGGACCCGATCGGTCCTCGACTTGCGCATTCTGCCTGTCCGATCGGCTGAGCGCCCGCATGCTCATTTCGTGGGTTAGCTTAGGCATACGGAGTTCATTCCATGTCTAAGCATACAGAGTTCATTCCCAGTCTAAGATCAGATCAGACCAAGGGTTACGGTAGCAGGACCAGCAGTAGGATCAGCAGCACGTAAGGAGGGACCGGGCCGATCCCCGACATGCGCATTCTGCCTCTCTGGCCGGCTGAGCACCTGTACGCTCAATTCGTGGGTTGGCTTAGGCATACAAAGTTCATTCCATATCTAAGCCCCAGCCAGACCGAGGGTTGTGGTAGCAGGACCGGTAGTGGGATCAACAGCATGTAGAGGGGGACCGGGTTGATCCTCGGCTTACGCATTATGCCTATCCAGCCGGGTGAGCGCCCGCACGCTCGTTTTGTGGGTTGACTTAGGCATATGGAGTTCATCCCCAGTCTAAGCATACGGAGTTCATTCCCAATCTAAGATCGAACCAAATCGAGGGTTGCAACAGCAGGATCGACAGCACGTAGGAGGGACCGGGCCGGTCCCCGGCTTGCGCATTCTGCCTCTCCGGCCGGCTGAGAGCCCGTACGCCCGTTTCGTGGGTTGGCTTAGGCATAGGGAGTTCATTCCATGTCTAAGCCCCAGCCAGATCGAGGATTGTGGCAGCAGGACCGGCAGCACACAGAGGGGGACCGGCCTGATCCTCGGCTTACGTATTATGCCTCTTTGGCTGGCTCAGTGCCTGCATGCTCGTTTCCTGGGTTGACTTATGCATACAGAGTTCATTCCCAGTGTAAGATCGGATCAGATCAAGGGTTATGGTAGCAAGATCGATAGCACGTAGGGGGGGACCGGGCCGATGCCCGGCTTGAGCATTCTGCCTCTCCGACCGGCTGAGCGCCTACACGCTAGTTTCGTGGGTTGTCTTAGGCATACGGAGTTCACTCCATGTCTAAGCATACGGAGTTCATTCCCAGTCTAAGATTTTGAGCCACGGTGCACATGCTGGGCTTGGGCATGTGCTGGTACCGCATATTTTTCACCCGGGGCACCATCGTCAGAGCATCGTCGGAGCATAGCCGGAGAGCCTAACCGATGACATTGTGGGTTCTGGCGATTGGGGGTGGGCGGGGGGTGTGCGCACATGATGTGCGATGGGTGCTGGTACTTGGCCCTTATATTGGCCCCCTATCCCTCATCAAACCTCGAGAACTCACACCCCCTTAAAGAGCATTTGAGATTGTATAGGTTTGCTGCCAGTAGCCATTAAAGTGTCTGAAATGGGGACACTTTTTTCAAACGATCACAAAATCTTCTCCACTTCGAATTTTTAGCTGAATTTTTTTGAGCATGCCAAAAAAAATACAAGGATCACCTCTACCAAATTTGGGGACAAAACTCTTTCTAAAAAAATTTTAAAAAAATCTCGAACCGTAAAAAGTTTCAAAAATCGTGAAAAATAGAAAACGGGTCATCTTTCCACGAAACTTCACTTGAAGGCTTAGGGGACGATTGCATGAATTTACAAACCATAAAAATGGCATTGGCATGGCATAAATATGAAGATGTGCTTGAACCCACCTACCACCCATTCGATCCCTGACTTGCGCATCCTACCTCTCTGGTCGGCTGAGCGCCCGTACGCTCGTTTCGTGGGTTAACTTAGGCATACAGAGTTCATCCCCAGTCTAAGCATACGAAGTTCATTCCCAGTCTAAGATTGGACTGGACCGAGGGTTGCGGTAGCAAGATCGACAGCACGCAGAGAGGGACCAGGCCGATCCTCGACTTGCGCATTCTGCCTCTTCGACCGGCTGAGCGCCCGCACTCTCATTTCATGGTTTGGCTTAGGCATACGGAGTTCATTCCATGTCTAAGCATACGGAGTTCAATCCTAGTCTAAGATTTTGAGCCACAGTGCACATGCTGGGCTTGGGCATGTGCTGGTGCCGTATTTTTTTCGCTCGGGGCACCATCACTAGAGCATCGTCGGAGAGCCCAGCCAGCATTGGGGGTTCCGGCGATTAGGGGGCCAGGGTGGTGTGCGCACATGATGTGGGATGGGTGCTGGTACTTGGCCCTTATATTGGTGCCGTATCCCTCATCAAACCTCGAGAACTCACACCCCCTTAAAGAGCATTTGAGATTTTATAGGTTTGCTGCCAGTAGCTATTAAAGTGTCTGAAATGGGGACACTTTTTTCAAAGGGTCACAAAATCTTCTCCACTTTGAGTTTTAGCTGGATTTTTTTGTGCATGCCAACAAAAATACAAGGATCACCTCTACCAAATTTGGGGACAAAACTCTTTCTAAAAAAATTTTAAAAAATCTCGAGCCGTAAAAAGTTTCAAAAATCATGAAAAATAGAAAACGGGTCGTCCTGCCACGAAACTTCACATGAAGGCCTATGGGACCATTGTATGAATTTACAAGCCATAAAAATGGCATTGGCATGGCAGAAATATGAAGATGTGCTTGAACCCACCTACCATCCGTTCGATCCTCAGCTTGCGCATCTTACCTCTCCGGTCGGCTGAGCGCCCGTACGCTCGTTTCGTGGGTTGACTTAGGCATACAGAGTTCATCCCTAGTCTAAGCATACGAAGTTCATTCCCAGTCTAAGATCGAACCGGATCGAGGGTTGCAGCAGCAGGATCGACAGCACACAGAGGGGACCAGACCGATCGCCGGCTTGCGCATTCTCCCTCTCTGACCGGCTGAGTGCCGCCACGCCCATTTTGTGGGTTGGCTTAGGCATAGGGAGTTCATTCCATGTCTAAGCCCTAGTCGAACCGAGGGTTGTGGCAGTGGGACCGACAGCACGCAGAGGGGACCGGGTCGATCCTTGGCTTGCGCATTATGCCTTTCTGGTCGGCTCAGCGCCCGCATGCTCGTTTCATCGATTGACTTAGGCATACAGAGTTAATGCCCAATCTAAGATCGGACCAGACCAAAGGTTGCGGCAGCAGGATTGACAGCATGTAGGAGGGGACCGAGCTGATCCCCGACTTGCGCATTTTGCCCCTCCGATCGGTTGAGCGCCCGTACGCTCATTTCGTGGGTTGGCTTAGGCATACGGAGTTCATTCCATGTCTAAGCATACAGAGTTCATTCCCAGTCTAAGATCGGACCGGACCGAGGGTTGCAGCAGTAGGTCCAGCAGTAGGATCGATAGCACGCAGGGGGGACCGGGCCGATCCTCGACTTGCGCATTTTGCCTCTTCGGTCTGCTGAGCACCCATACGCTCGTTTCGTGGGTTGGCTTAGGCATACGGAGTTCATTCCATGTCTAAGCCACAGTCGGACCGAGGGTTGTGGCAGCAGGACCGACAGCGAGATCGGTAGTATGTAGAGGGGAATCGGGCTGATCCCCGACTTACGCATTATGCCTCTCCGGTCGGCCTTTCCGGCCGGTTGAGCGCCCGCATGCTCATTTCGTGGGTTGACTTAGGCATATGGAGTTCATCCCTAGTCTAAGCAAAGGAAGTCGAGGATCAGCCCGGTCCCCCTCTGTGTGCTGTCGATCCCGCTGTCGGTCTTGCTGCCACAACCCTCGGTCCGGCTGGGGCTTAGACATGGAATGAACTCCATATGCCTAAGCCAACCCATGAAATGAGCGTACGGGCACTCAGTCGGCCGGAGAGCAAAATGTGCAAGCCGGGGATCGACCCGGTCCCCCCTTGTGTGCTGTCGATCCTGTTGCTGGTCCTGCTGTCGTAACCCTCGGTCTGATCCGATCTTAGACTGGGAATGAACTTCGTATGTTTAGACATGAAATGAACTTCGTATGCCTAAGCCAACCCAGGAAATGAGCGTACAGGCACTCAATTGGTCGGAGAGGCAGAATGCTATCGATCCTGTGTGCTATCGATCCTGCTGCCGTAACCCTCGATCTGGTCTGATCTTAGCTGGGAATGAACTCCGTATGCCTAAGTCAACCCACGAAACGAGCGTACGGGCGCTGAGCCGATCAGAGAGGCATAATGCGCAAGTCGGGGATCGGCCTGGTCCCCCTCTATGTGTTGTCGGTCCCGCTACCACAACTCTCGGTCTGGCTAGGGCTTAAACATGTAATGAACTCCCTATGCCGAAGCCAACCCATGAAACGGGTGTGCAGGCGCTCAGCCGATCAGAGAGGCAGAATGCGCAAGTCGGGGATTGGCCCGGTTCCCTCTACATGCTGTCGATCCTACTACTACAACCCTCGATCTGGTCTGATCTTAAACTGGGAATGAACTTTGTATGCATAAGTCAACCCACGAAATGAGCGTGCGGGCGGTGAGCCGGTCGAAGAAGCATAATGCATAAGCCAGGGATCGGCCCGATCCCCCTCTACGTGCTGTTGGTCCCGTTGCCACAACCCTCGGTCCGACTGGGGCTTAAACATGGAATGAACTCCCTATGCCTAAGCCAACCCATGAAACAGGCGTACGGGTGCTCAGCCGGCCAAAGAGGTAGAATGCGCAAGCCGGGGATCAGCCCGATCTACCTGCGTGCTGTCGATCCTACTACCGTAACCCTCGGTCCGGCCCGATCTTAGACTGGGAATGAACTCTATATGCTTAGACTGGGGATGAACTTTGTGTGCCTAAGTCAACCCATGAAACGGGCATGCGGGTGCTCAGCCGACCGAAAAGGCATAATGCGTAAGCCGAGGATCAACCTGATCCCTCTCTGCATGATGTCGATCCTGCTGCCGATCCTGCTGCCACAACCCTCAGTCCGAATGGGGATTAGACATGAAATGAACTCCGTATGCCTAAGCCAACCCACGAAAGGAGCGTGCGGGCACTCAGCCGGCCAGAGAGGTAGAATGCGTAAGCCGAGGATCGACTCAGTCCCCCCTGCATGCTACTGATCCTGCTTCTGGTCCTGCTGCGGCAGCCCTTAGTCTGGTCTGATCTTAGAGTGGGAATGAACTCCGTATGCGTAGACATGGAATAAACTCCGTATGCCTAAGCCAACCCAGGAAACGAGTGTGCGGGCGCTCAGCCGGTCGAAAAGACAGAATGCGCAAGCCGGGGATCGACCCAGTCCCCCCTGCGTGCTGTCGATCCCACTATCGTAACCCTCAGTCTAGTCTGATCTTAGACTAGGAATGAACTCTGTATGCCTAAGTCAACCCATGAAACGAGCGTACGGGCGCTGAGCCGACGGGAAAGGCATAATGCACAACTCGGGGATCGGCCTGGTCCCCCTCTGCGTGCTGTCGATCTCACTGCCAAAAACCTCGGTCTGGCTAGGGCTTAGACATGCAATGAACTCCCTATGCCTAAGCCAACCCATGAAACAGGCGTGCAGGCGCTCAGCCAATCGAAGAGGTAGAATGAGTAAGTCGGGGATCGGTCTGGCCCCCTGTGTGCTGTCGATCCTGCTGCTGCAACCCTCGGTCCGGTCTGATCTTAGACTGGGAATGAACTTTGTATGCATAAGTCAACCCACAAAATGAGTGTACGGGTGCTGAGCCGACGGAAGAGGCATAATGCGGAAGCCAGGGATCGGCTCGGTCCACCTCTGCTTGCTGCCAGTCCCGCAGCCACAACACTCGGTTCGACTGGGGCTTAGAGATGGAATGAACTCCCTATGCATAAGCCAACCCACGAAATGGGCATGCGGGCACTCAACCGACAGGAGAGGCAGAATGCACAAGCCGGGGATCGGCTCAGTCCCCCCTGCGTGCTGCAGATCCTGTTGCCACAACCCTCGGTCCGGTCCGATCTTAGATTGGGAATGAACTCTATATGCTTAGACTGGGGATGAGCTCCATATGCCTAAGTCAACTCATGAAATGAGCGTGCAGACGCTCAACCGATCGGAGAGGCTGGCTGGAAAGGCATAATGCGTAAGTCAGAGATCAGCCTGGTCCTCCTATGCGTGCTGCTGATCCTACTATCGGTCCTGCTACCACAACCCTCTGTCCGACTGGGGCTTAGACATGGAATGAACTTCGTATGCCTAAGCCAACCCACGAAATGAGCGTGCGGGCACTCAACAGACCAGAGAGGCAGAATGCGCAAGTCGAGGATCAGTCTGATCCCCCTGTATGCTATCGATCCTGCTGCCGTAGCCCTCGATCTGGTCTGATCTTATATTAGGAATGAACTCCGTATGCGTAGACATGAAATGGACTCCATATGCCTAAGCCGACCCAGGAAACGAGCGTGCGGGCGTTCAGCCGGTCGGAGTGGCAGAATGCGTAAGCCGAGGATCGACCCAGTCCCCCCTACGTGCTGTCGATCCTACTACCGTAACCCTCGATCTGGTCTGATCTTAGACTAGGAATGAACTCCGTATGCCTAAGTCAACCCACGAAACGAATGTGTGGGCACTGAGCCGATGGGAGAGGCATAATGCACAAGTCGAGGATCAGCCTGGTCCCCCTCTGCGTGCTACCAGTCCCGCTGCCAAAACCCTCGGTTCGGCTAGGGCTTAGACATGCAATGAACTCCCTATGCCTAAGCCAACCCACGAAACGGACGTGCAGGCGCTTAGCCGACCGGAGAGGCAGAATACGTAAGTCAAGGATCGACCCGGTCCCCCATGTGTGCTTAGACTGGGAAAGAACTCTGTATGCTTAGATTGGGGATGAACTCTGTATGCCTAAGTCAACTCATGAAATGAGCGTGCGAGCACTCAATCGGTCGGAGAGGCCGATCGGAGAGGCATAATGTGCAAGCCGGGGATCAGCCCAGGCCCTCTCTGCGTGCTACCTATCCCGCTGCCGATCCTGCTACAACAACCCTCGGTCCGACTAGGGCTTAGACATGGAATGAACCCAGTATGCCTAAGCCAACCCATGAAACGAGTGTGTGGGCACTCAGCCGGTTAGAGAGGCAGAATGCGTAAGACGGGGATCGACCTAGTCCCCCCTGCGTGCTGTCGATCCTATTGCTGGTCCTACTATCGCAACCCTTGATCTGGTCTGATCTTAGACTGGGAATGAACTTCGTATGCTTGACATGGAATAAACTCCGTATGCCTAAGCCAACCCACGAAACGAGCGTGCGGGCGTTCAGTCGACCGGAGAGGCAGAATGCACAAGTTGGGGATCGGCCCGGTCCCTCCTGCGTGCTGTCGATCCTTCTATCGTAACCCTCGATTTGGTTTGATCTTAGACTGGGAATGAACTCCGTATGCCTAAGTCAACCCACGAAATGAGCGTGCGGGTGCTGAGCCAATCGAAAAGGCATAATGCGTAAGCCGGGGATTGACCTGGTCTCCCTCTGTGTGCTGTTGATCCCGCTGCCATAACCCTCGGTTCGGCAGGGGCTTAGACATGGAATTAACTCCCTATGCCTAAGCCAACCCACGAAACGAGCGTACGGGCGCTCAACCGGCTAGAGAGGCAGAATGCGCAAGCCGGGGATCGACCCAGTCCCCCTGCATGCTACCGATCCTGCTGTCGTAACCCTCAGTCCGGTCCGATCTTAGATTGAGAATGAACTCCGTATGCTTAGACTGGGGATGAACTCCATATGCCTAAGTCAACCCACGAAACGAGCGTGAGGGTGCTCTACCGACCAAAGAGGCAGGATGCGCAAGTCGGAGATTGAACGGGTGGTAGGTGAGTTCAAGCACATCTTCATATTTTTACACTGCCAATGCCATTTTTATGGCTTTTAAATTCATACAATGGTCCCCTAAGCCTTCATGTGAAGTTTCGTTGCAAGACGACCTGTTTTTTCTTTGAAACTTTTTGCAATTTGAGATTTTTTAAAATTTTTTTAGAAAGAGTTTTGTCCCCAAAATTGGTAGAGGTGATCCTTGTATTTTTGTTGGCATGCATAAAAACATTCAGCTAAAAAATCGAAGTGGAGAAGATTTTGTGACCGTTTGAAAAACTTGTCCCCATTTCAAACACTTTAATGGCTACTGGCAGCAAACCTATAAAATCTCAAATGCTCTATAAAGGGGTGTGAGTTCTCGAGGTTTGATGAGGGATAGGGGCCAATATAAGGGCCAAGTACCAGCACCCATCGCACATCATGTGTGCACACCCCCTGGCCCCCCCAATCGCCGAAACCCCTAATGTCGTCGGTTAGGCTCTCCGACGATGCTCCGACGATGGTGCCCCAGGTGAAAAAAATGTGGCACCAGCACATGGCCGAGCCTAGCATGTGCACCGTGGCTCAAAATCTTAGACTGGGAATGAAATCTGTATGCTTAGACATGGAATGAACTCTGTATGCCTAAGCCAAACCACGAAACTAGCATGCGGGCGCTCAGTCGGTCGGAGAGGCATAATGTGCAAGCCGGGGATCGACCCAGTCCCCCTCTGTGTGCTGCCGGTCCTGCTGCCACAACCCGTTGTCCGACTGGGGCTTAGACATGGAATGAACTACCTATGCATAAGCCAACCCACGAAACGGGCGTGCGGGTGCTTAGCCGGCCGGAGAGGCAGAATGAGCAAGCCAGGGATCGGCTCGGTCCCCCCTGCTTGCTGTCGATCCTACTGCCGCAACCCTCGATCCGGTCTGATCTTAGACTGGGAATGAACTCCGTATGCTTAGACTGGGGATGAACTCCGTATGCCTAAGTCAACCCACGAAATGAGCGTGCGGGCGCTGAGCGGGAGGAGAGGCATAATGCGCAAGCCTAGGATCGGCCTAATCCTCTTATGCGTGCTGCCGGACCCGCTGCCACAACCCTCGGTCCGACTGGGGCTTAGACTGGGAATGAACTCCGTATGCCTAAGTCAACCCATGAAACGAGCATATGGGCGCTAAGCCGGCCTGAGAGGCATAATGCGCAAGCCGGGGATCGGCTCGGTCCCCCTCTGCGTGCTGCCGGTCCCGCTGCCATGACCCTCAGTCCGGTTGGGGTTTAGACATGGAATGACTGCCTATGCCTAAGCCAACCCACGAAACGGGCGTGCGGGCTCTCAGCCAGCCGGAGAGGCAGAATGCACAAGCCGAGGATCGACCCGATCCCCCCTGCGTGCTACCGATCCTACTATCACAACCCTCGATCCGATCCGATCTTAGGCTGCGAATGAACTCCGTATGCTTAGATTGGGGATGAACTCCGTATGCCTAAGTCAACCCACGAAACGAGCGTGCGGGCGGTCAGTCGACCAGAGAGGCAGGATGCGCAAGCCGGGCATCGAACGGGTGGTAGGTGGGTTCAAGCACATCTTCATATTTCTGCCATGCCAATGCCATTTTTATGGCTTGTAAATTCATACAATGGTCCCCTAAGCCTTCATGTGAAGTTTCGTGGCTGACGACCCGTTTTTTATTTTTCATGATTTTTGAAACTTTTTACGGTTCGGGATTTTTTAAATTTTTTTTAGAAAGAGTTTTGTCCCCAATTTGATATAGGTGATCCTTGTATTTTTTTTGGCACACAAAAAAAAATTCAGCTAAAAACTCCAAGTGGAGAAGATTTTGTGACCGTTTGAAAAAAGTGTCCCCATTTCAGACACTTTAATGGCTACTGGCAGCAAACCTATAAAATCTCAAATGCTCTTTAAGGGGTTGTGAGTTCTTGAGGTTTGATGAGGGATAGGGGGCCAATATAAGGGCCAAATACCAGCACCCATCGCACATCATGTGTGCACACCCCCCGGCCCCCCAATCGCCGAAACAACCAATGCCACCGGTTAGGCTCTCCGGCGATGCTCTGGCAATGGTGCCTCGGGTGAAAAAAATGTGGCACCAGCACATGGCCGATCCCAGCATGTGCACCGTGGCTCAAAATCTTAGACTGGGAATGAACTCTGCATGCTTAGACATGGGATGAACTTCGTACCCACGAAACGAGTGTGCGGGCGCTTAGTCGGCCAGAGAGGCATAATGCGCAAGTCGGGGATCGGCCTGATCCCCCCCTGTGTGCTATCGATCCTGCTGCCGCAACCCTTGATCCGGTCTAATCTTAGACTGGGAATGAACTCCGTATGCATAAGTCAACCAACAAAATGAGCGTGCGGGCGCTGAGCCGACTGAAGAGGCATAATACGTAAGTCGGGGATCGGCCTGATCCCCCTCTGTGTGCTGTTATCCCACTACCACAACCCTCGGTCAGGCTGTGGCTTAGACATGGAATGAACTCCCTATGCTTAAGCCAACCCATGAAACGGGCATGCGGGCGCTCAGCCAACCGGAGAGGCAGAATACGCAAGCCGAGGATCGGCCCGATCCCCTCTGCGTGCTACCGATCCTGCTACTGTAACCCTCTGTCCGGTCTAATCTTAGACTGGGAATGAACCCCGTATGCTTAGACTGGGGATGAACTTCGTATGCCTAAGTCAACCCACAGAACGAGCGTATGGGCACTCAACCAGCCAGGAGAGGTCGGTCGAAAAGGTATAATACGCAAGCTGGGGATTAGCCCGATCCTCCTTTGCGTGCTGCCGATCCCGCTGCCAGTCTTGCTGCCACAACCCTCAGTTCGGCTGGGGCTTAGACATGGAATGAACTCCGTATGCCTAAGCCATCCCATGAAACGAGCCTACGGGCGCTCAGCCGGCTGGAGAGGCAGAATGCGCAAGCCGGGGATCGGCCCGATCACCCCCTGCGTGCTGCCAATCCTGCTGCGGCAATCCTCCATCCGGTCCGATCTTAAATTGGGAATGAACTTCGTATGCCCAAGCCAACCCACGAAATGAGCGTGCGGGCGCTCAGTCGGTCGGAGAGGTAGAATACGCAAGTCAGGGACCGACCCGATCCCCCCTGTGTGCTATCGATCCTGCTGTCGCAACCCTCGGTCCAGTCTCATCTTAGACTGGGAATGAACTCCGTATGCATAAGTCAACCAACAAAATGAGCGTGTGGGCACTGAGCCGACCGAAGAGCCATAATGCGCAAGTTGGGGATCGGCCCAGTCCCCCTTTACGTGCTGTCGGACCCACTACCACAACCCTCGGTCCGGCTAGGGCTTAGACATGGAATGAACTCCCTATGCCTAAGCCAACCCACGAAACGGGCGTGCAGGTGCTCAGCCGACTGGAGAGGCAGAATGCGCAAGCCGGGGATCTACTCGATCCCACCTGCGTGCTACCGATCCTGCTGCTACAACCCTCTGTCCGGTCTGATCTTAGACTGGGAATGAACTCTGTATGCTTAGACTGGGGATGAACTCCGTATGCCTAAGTCAACCCACGGAACAAGCGTGCGGGCACTCAGCCCACCAGGAGAGACCGATCGGAAAGGCATAATGCGCAAGCCGAGGATCAGCCCGATCCCTTTTGCGTGCTGCCGATCCCGCTGCCGGTCCTATTGCCACAACCCTCGGTCCGACTGGGGCTTAGACATGGAATGAACTCCGTATCCTGAGCCATCCCATGAAATGAGCCTGCGGGTGCTCAGCCGACCGGAGAGGCAGAATGCGCAAGCCGGGGATCGGCTCGGCCCCCCTACGTGCTGCCAATCCTGCTGCTGGTCTTGCTGCCGCAACCTTCGGTCCGACCCGATCTTAAACTGGGAATGAACTCCGTATGCCCAAGCCAACCCATGAAATGAGCGTGCGGGCGCTCAGTCGACCGGAGAGGTAGAATGCGCAAGTCGGGGACCAGCCCGATCCCCCCTGCGTGCTGTCGATCCTGCTGCCGCAACCCTCGATCCGATCCGATCTTAGACTGGGAATGAACTCCGTATGCCTAAGTCAACCCACGAAACGAGCGTGCGGGCACTGAGCCAGTCGGAGAGGCATAATGCGCAAGCCGGGGATCGACCCAATCCCCCTCCGCATGCTGCCGGTCTCACTACCACAACCCTTGATTCGGCTGGGGCTTAGACATGGAATAAACTCCCTATGCCTAAGCCAACCCTCAAAATGGCCGTGCGGGTGCTAAGTCGATCGGAGAGGCAAAATGCGCAAGCCGGGGATCGACCTGGTCTCCATTGCGTGCTATCGATCCTGCTGCTGGTCCTGCTACCGCAACCCTCGGTTCGGTTCGATCTTAGACTGAGAATCAACTCCGTATGCTTAGACATGGAATGAACTCTGTATGCCTAAGCCAACCCACGAAACGATCGTGCGGGTGCTCAGCCGACCGGAGAGGCAGAATGCATAAGCCGAGGATCGACCTGATCCCCCTCAGCATGCTGTTGATCTTGGGAATGAACTCCGTATGCCTAAGTCAAACCACGAAATGAGTGTGCGGACGCTGAGCCGACCGGAAAGGCATAATGCGCAAGCCAAGGATTGGCCCGATCCCCCTCTCCGTATTGTCGATCCCACTGCCATAACCTTCAATCCGACTGGGGCTTAGACATGGAATGAACTCCCTATGGCTAAGCCAACCCATGAAGCGAGTGTGCGGGCAGGCCGGAGAGGCAGAATGCGCAAGCTGGGAATCGGCCTGGTCCCCCCTACGTGCTATCGATCTTGCTACCGCAACCCTCGGTCCGATCCGATCTTAGACTAGGAATGAACTCTGTATGCTTAGACTGGAGATGAACTCCGTATGCCTAAGTCAACCCACAAAACGAGCATGCAGGTGCTCAACCGATTAGAGAGGCAGAATGCACAAGTCGGGGCTCGACCCGGTCCCCCCTGCGTGCTGTCGACCGGAGAGGCGGGATGCGTAAGCCGAGGATCGAACGGGTGGTAGGTGGGTTCAAGCACATCTTCATATTTTTGCCATGCCAATGCCATTTTTATGGCTTGTAAATTCATACAATGGTCCCCTATGCCTTCATGTGAAGTTTCATGGCAAGACGACCCGTTTTCTAATTTTCACGATTTTCCAAACTTTTTGCGGTTCGGGATTTTTTAAAATTTTTTTAGAAAGAGTTTTGTCTGTAAATTTGGTAGAGGTGATCCTTGTATTTTTTTTGGCATGCACAAAAAAATTCAGCTAAAAACTCGAAGTGGCGAAGATTTTGTGACCGTTTGAAAAAAGTCTCCATTTCAGACACTTTAATGCCTACTGGCAGCAAACCTATAAAATCTCAAATGCTCTTTAAGGGGGTGTGAGTTCTCAAGGTTTGATGAGGGATAGGGGGCCAATATAAGGGCCAAGTACGAGCACCCATCACACATCATGTGCGCACACCCCCCGGCCCCCCCAATCGACGGAACCCCCAATGCCGTCGGTTAGGCTCTTCGACAATGCTCCGACAATGCTCCGGTGATCATGCCCCGGGGCAAACAAAATGCGGCACCAGCACATGCTCAAGCCCAGCATGTGTACCGTGGCTCAAACTCTTAGACAGGGAATGAACTCCTATGCTTAGACATGGAATGAACTCCCTATGCCTAAGCCAACCCACGAAACCGACGTGCGAGCACTGAGTCGGTCGGAGAGGCAGAATGGGCAAGCTGGGGATCAGCCCGGTCCCCCGCTGCGTGCTATCGGTCCCACTGCCACAACCCTCGGTCCGATTCAATCTTAGATTGGGAATGAACTCCGTATGCCTAAGTCAACCCACGAAATGAGTGTGCGGGCGCTCAGCCGGCCGAAGAGGCATAATGCACAAGTCGGGGATCGACCCGGTCCCCCTCTGCATGCTGCCGGTCCCGTTGCCACAACCCTCGGTCTGGCTGGGGCTTAGTCATGGAATGAACTCCTTATGCCTAAGCCAACCCATGAAATGGGCGTGCGGGCGCTCAACCGACAGGAGAGGCAAAATGCGTAAGTCGAGGATCGACCTGGTCCCTTCTGTGTGCTGCCGATCCTGCTGCCACAACCCTCGGTCCGGTCCGATCTTAGACTGGGAATGAACTCCGTATGCTTAGACTAGGGATGAACTCCATATGCCTAAGTCAACCCACGAAATGAGCGTGCGGACGTTCAGCCGACCAGAGAGGCAGAATGCGCAAGCCGAGGATCGAACGGGTGGTAGGTGGGTTCAAGCACATCTTCATATTTCTGCCGTGCCATGCCATTTTTATGGCTTGTAAATTTATACAATGGCCCCCTAAGCCTTGATACGAAGTTTCGTGGCAAGACTACCTGTTTTCTATTTTTCACGATTTTTAAAACTTTTTGCGGTTCGGGATTTTTTAAAATTTTTTTAGAAAGAGTTTGGTCCCCAAATTTGGTAGAGGTGATCCTTGTATTTTTTTTTTGGCATGCATAAAAAAATTCAGCTAAAAACTCGAAGTGGAGAAGATTTTGTGACCATTTGAAAAAAGTGTTCCCATTTCAGACACTTTAATGGCTACTGGCAGCAAACCTATAAAATCTCAAATGCTCTTTAAGGGGGTGTGAGTTCTTGAGATTTGATGGGGGATAGGGGGCCAATATAAGGGCCAAGTACGAGCACCCATCGCACATCATGTGCGCACACCCCCCAGCCCCCCAATCGTCGGAACCCCTATGCCGTCGGTTAGGCTCTCCGACGATGCTCTGGCGATGGTGCCCTGGGTGAAAAAACTATGGCACCAGTACATGCTCGAGTCCAGCATTTGCACCGTGGCTCAAAATCTTAGACTGCGAATGAACTCCGTATGCTTAGACATAGAATGAACTCCATATGCCTAAGCCAACCTATGAAATGAGCATGCAGGTGCTCAGCCGACCGAAGAGGCAAAATGCATAAGCCGGGGATCGACCCTGTCCCCCCTACGTGTTGTAGATCCTGCTGCCACAACCCTCGGTCCGGTCCGATCTTAGACGGGGAATGAACTCCGTATGCATAAGTCAACCCACGAAATGAGCGTGTGGGCATTGAGCCGGCCAAAGAGGCATAATGCGTAAGCCGGGGATCGGCTCGGTCCCCCTCTACGTGCTGCCGGTCCCGCTACCACAACCCTCAGTCTGGCTGTGGCTTAGACATGGAATGAACTCCCTATGCCTAAGCCAACCCATGAAACGGGCATGCGGGCGCTCATCCAGCCGGAGAGGTAGAATGCACAAGCTGGGGATCGGCCTGGTCCCCCTTGCGTACTGCCGATCCCGCTGCCATAACCCTCGGTCCGGCTGGGGTTAGACATGGAATGAACTCCCTGTGCCTAAGCCAACCCACGAAACGGGCGTGTGGGCACTTAGCCAACCGGAGAGGCAGAATGCACAAGTCGGGGATCGGCCCGGTCCCCCCTGCGTGCTGCCGATCCTGCTGCCATTACCCTCAGTCCGGTTCGATCTTAGACTGGGAATGAACTTCGTATGCTTAGATTGGGGATGAACTTCGTATGCCTAAGTCAACCCACAAAATGAGCGTGCAGGTGCTGGAAAGGTCGACTGGAGAGGCAGAATGCGTAAGTCGAGGATCAGCCCAGTCCCCCTCTGCGTGCTGCTGATCCCACTGCCGGTCTTGCTACCACAACCCTTGATCCAACTGGGGCCTAGACATGGAATTAACTCCGTATGCCTAAGCCAACTCACGAAACGAGCGTGATGGCGCTCAGCTGGATGGAGAGACAAATGCACAAGCCGGGGATCATCTCGATCCCCCCTACGTGCTGTCGATCCTGCTGCCGTAACCCTTGGTCTGGTCTGGTCTTAGACTGGGAATGAACTCCATATGCTTAGACATGGAATGAACTCCGTATGCCTAAGCCAACCCACGAAACGAGCGTGTGGGCACTCAGCCGGCCATAAAGGCAGAATGCGCAAGTCGGAGATCGGCCTAGTCCCCTTTACGTGCTGTCGATCCTGCTGCTACAACCTTCAGTCTGGTCTGATTTAGACTGGGAATGAACTTCGTATGCTTAAGTCAACCCACGAAACGAGCGTGTGCGTGCTAAGCCGGTCGGAGAGGCATAATGTGTAAGTCGAGGATCGGCCCGGTCCCCCTCTACGTGCTGTCGGTCCCACTGCCACAACCCTCGATCCAGCTAGGGATTAAACATGGAATGAACTCCTTATGCCTAAGCCAACCCACGAAACAGGCGTGCGGGCACTCAGCCGACTGGAGAGGTAGAATGAGCAAACCGGGGATTGGCCTGGTCCCCCCACGTGCTGCCTATCCTATTGCCGTAACCCTCGGTCCGGTCTGATCTTAGATTGGGAATGAACTTCGTATGCTTAGACTAGGGATGAACTCCATATGCCTAAGCCAACCCACGAAACGAGCGCGCAGGCGCTCAGCCGACCAGAGAGGCAGGATGCACAAGCCGGAGATCGAATGGGTGGTGGGTGGGTTCAAGCACATCTTCATATTTCTACCATGCCAATGCCATTTTTATGGCTTGTAAATTCATACACTGGTCCCCTAAGCCTTCATGTGAAGTTTCATGGCAAGACGACCAGTTTTCTATTTTTCTTGAGTTTCGAAACATTTTGTGGTTCGGGATTGTTTAAAATTTTTTTAGAAAGTGTTTTGTCCCCAAATTTGGTAGAGGTGATCCTTGTATTTTTGTTGGCATGCACAAAAAAATTCAGCTAAAAACTCTAAGTGGAGAAGATTTTGCGACCGTTTGAAAAAAGTGTCCCCATTTCAGACACTTTAATGGCTATTGGCTGCAAACCTATAAAATCTCAAATGCTCTTTAAGGGGGTGTGAGTTCTCGAGGTTTGATGAGGGATAGGGGGCCAATATAAGGGCCAAGTGTCACACCCTGGGTACGCACGCTAGGCACATCAGACGCACCAGCAGGCGAGCCAGAGGTTGAGGCCCGCAGACCAGGCGTGCTGGCGGGTATCTACACACAAAGCCTAGCAAACGAGTTCAAAATGCCCACCCAACTTGCAGGCCAGCCCGTGAGACCAATGCCTAGCATACAAGCTGCCTGCACCACATCCAAAAGGGCCCAAGGTGCTGGACACGCAAGGGAAGCTTCTGGAAGCAGGCAGGATCAGCAGCAGCATCTTGGCAGATTTGGTTGACCATGAAAATCAGGAGTTAGCATCCTGATTGATTGTAATCTGTATAATCCCATGATTTTAGCCTTTATTCTAGGGATATTGCCATTAAGTGTTAGCTGGAGCCTCAACTATAAATAGAGGGCTACTCCTCCCTCATTTGTACACCATCAAACACTTTTATTTCAGTGAATACAAGAGCATTTCCGGAATTCTGCCTTCTTATCCTGTTTCTCTTTAACTTGCCTAATCAGCCCTTCCTATTGTTCTAGTGCCCGTACGCTTGTGTTTTAGGCTGACTTAGGCATAAAGGAGGAGATTCCAAGCCTAAGGCCGCACGGTTTCTGAGTCTAAGGTTAGAGCCCATGACAGTTGGTATTAGAGCGAGTTTGATTCTGCATGTTTGTGTTGTGCAGGTTAGAGGAGATGGCATCCCAAAGTGACGCTGCTAACCAACAACCAGAGGCCCAGGAGCATGGGCGTGGAAGAGGGAGGAAAGCCAGTTCTAGAGATATCTGGTCCACCATGGACGGTAGGCTGGCCAAGGTGGAGGTGACCATGGGCGACATGAGGGAGAAGCTTGAGGGGGTAGAGACTCACATTGCATCGCTAGACTCCATGGGAGAGGAGATCCAAAGTGAGCTACAAGCTACTCTCAACAAAGGCTTGGATGTGTTCACCTAAAAGAATCAAACTTTGGAGGCTGAAGTGCTGACCTTGCGTGATGGCATGGAGGCGATGCGCCAGCGGATGGAGGAGCTTACCAGTGAGCTCATTGCTTGTAAGACTGCCATTGGGAATGGCATGTTTGCTGGAGTGTCCAAGTTCAGATTGGATGTCCCCAAGCCTAAGGAGTTCAAGGGGACTAGGGCGGCCAAGGAAGTAGATAACTACTTTGGGGTATGGAGCTGTACTTCCAGGCCACGGGCATGCAAGACGAGGCGATAAAGGTAAGCACCGCTGCTATGTATCTCACTGATGTAGCCTTATTATGGTAAAGGCGCAGGTGTGATGATGTCAGGCGTGGGAGCGCCAAGATTGGAACCTGGGTAGAGTTCCAAAAGGAGTTCAGAGAACAATTTTACCCGGAGTATGTCGATGATGAGGCGCAGGCAAAGTTGCACAGGTTGAGCCAGCAAGGGGACATAAGGGAGTATGTCCAAAAATTCTCTGAGCTGATGCTACAAATCTCGGATCTAGGCAAGAAAGATGCCTTATTTGCTTTCTTGGATGAGCTGAAGCCGTGGGTGAAGCATGAGCTACAAAGGAGAGGAGTTCATGACTTGGCTAAAGCTATGACTACTACCAAGGCCTTGATAGAGTTCAAGCCTCTGAACAAGTTCGAGTCTACCAAGCCCAAGGGTAAGGGTAGGGACGATAGGGATCGAAAGAAGCAGTCCAAGGGGAAGGACCATAACTGGGAGTGCAAGGATGGAGACCGAGACCGTTCAACCAAGGATGGCGAGAGGAAGCCACCAGCAGGCAAGTGGAAAACAATAGGGGACTGAGAGCCACTAGCATGCTACCTATGTGGAAGGAGCCACATAGCGGGCAGTTACCCATAGAAAGGCAAGTTGGCTACTGTAGACAAGGAGTCTGATGAGGAGCCAGAGTCAGGGGTAACAAAGCTTGGGTTGTTGGTGTTCAATGCTGTCCAGAGTAAGGGGAGCCGCAAGCCAAAGGGCTTGATGTTTATGGATCTGATGCTTACGGGTCAGAAGGTGAGCGCACTGGTGGACACAGGTGCCCACATCTTTTTATTTCAGGTGATAGAGCTCGGAAGCTCGGACTAAAAGAGCAAAAAGGGACTGGTACCATCAAAACGATGAACTCCAAGGAAGTTCCAGCCATTGGAGTAGCGCGCGGAGTGGAGTTACAGCTTGGAGACTGGAAAGGCAAGGAGACCATTGAGGTAATACCCCTTGACGACTATGAGTTTGTGATTGGGTTGGATTTCCTTATTCAGATTAACGCCCTCCTTGTGCCTTTGGCCGATTGTGTTTGCATCTTGGATGCACGGTGCCAATGCCTAGTGCCATTGTGGAGAGGGTCTGGAGTTGGGTCTTGGGTGGTGTCAGCCATCCAATTAGCCAAGACGGTAAGCAGACAAGAAGACACTTTCTTGGTAGCCCTGAAATATGATGAGCCAAGGGAGAAGGAGACCGAGTCACCCTTGGAGGTGCTAAAGGTGCTGAAGACCTTTAGTGATGTGATGCCCGCAAAGTTACCTAGCAAGCTACCACCTAAGAGGGAGGTGGACCACAAGATCGAGCTGGTGTCCGAGGCCAAGCCACCAGCTAGAGCCCCTTACCGAATGTCTCCACCAGAGTTGGAGGAGTTGAGGAAGTAGCTCAAAGAGTTAGTTGATGCTGGTTTCATCAGGCCATCGAAGGCACCCTATGGTGTACCGATTCTATTTTAGCGCAAGCATGATGGGTAGTTGCGACTGTGCATAGACTATCGGGCTTTGAACAAGCTGACCATCAAGAACAAGTACCCCATCCTACTCATTGCGGACTTGTTCGATCAACTTGGGAGCGCAAGGTGGTTCACCAAGCTGGATTTGAGGTCAGGCTACTATCAAGTCAGGATCGCGGAGGGAGATGAGCTAAAGACAGCATGTGTCACTTGGTATGGTTCGTATGAGTTCGTGGTGATGCCTTTCGGACTCACGGACGCCCACGCAACATTCTGCACCCTTATGAGCAAGGTACTTCAATCATTCCTTGATCGGTTTGTTGTGGTTTATTTGGATGACATTGTGATCTATAGCCAGACTTTGGGAGAGCATATAGACCACTTGAGATAGGTGTTCGAGGTGTTGCGAGCGCACAAGCTGTTTGTCAAGAGGGAGAAGTGCTCATTCGCCCAACAAGAGATCCTGTTCCTTGGCCACATAGTGGGAGGTGGCAGGATACGCATGGATGAAGGCAAGATACACGCCATCCTGGAGTAGCAACCGCAAGCCAAGGTCACTAAGTTGAGATCGTTCCTTAGGCTGGTCAACTACTACAGGCATTTCATCAAAGGTCACTCAGCAATAGCCACGCCATTGACTGACTTGCTCAAGAAAGGGAAAGCATGGGAGTGGAGCGCAGGGTGCCAGGAAGCCTTTGATAGGTTCAAGTGGGCTATGACTGAGGAGCCAGTCTTGGCCTTGCCAGACCATGCCAAGCCGTATGAGGTGCATATGGTTGCATTAGACTTTGCCATAGGGGGCGTGTTGATGCAGGAGGGACATCTAGTCGCGTTCAAGAGCAGGAAGCTGAACGAGACTGAGCGTAAGTACACAGTCTAAGAGAAAGAGATGACTGCAGTGGTGCACTGCTTGCGCACTTGGTGCCATTACCTATTAGGGTCGAGGTTCATGGTGAGGATGGACAATGTGGTGACCAGCTACTTTCAGATGCAGAAGAAACTGTCCCTCAAGTAGGTGAGATGGTAAGATTTTCTTGCAGAATTTGATTTTCAGATGGAGTACAAGCCAGGACGGGCGAACCTAGTGGCAGACACCCTAAGCAGAAAGGCTAACCTTGCTGCCATTAGCCAACCAGAGTGGTCACTGGTGCCGCGCATCAAGAAGGGACTTACGCATGATCCTACAGCCAAGGCTTTGATGGAGTACGCCCAGCAAGGTAAGACTAGGCGGTTTTGGTTGCAGGATGGCTTGCTGTACACCAGGGGCAGTAGACTGTTTGTGCCGTAGCACGGGAAGCTTCGCAAGGAAGTTTTGCAAGAATACCATGATTCAAGGTGGGTTGGACACCCCGAAGTGAGCCGTACCTTGGCGCTGATCGAGGATCGGTACTACTGGCCGCACATGAGGGATGATGTGGAGGCCTATGTGAAGACTTGTCTTGTGTGCCAATAGGACAAGGTGGAGTTCAAGAAACCAGGTGGTCTCTTGGAGCAATTGCCAGTGCCAGAGCGACCATGGAGAGTGTTTCTCTGGACTTTATAGTCGGTCTACCCAAAGCAGAAGGGTTTGGAAGCATCATGGTAGTGGTGGACAGGTTTTCCAAGTATGGAATCTTCATTCTAGCAACCAAGGAGTGCCCAGCCGAGGAGCCAGCTCGATTGTTCCTGAAAAACATGGTTAAGTACTGGAGAGTGCCGAGGACCATTGTTAGTGATCAGGACGGGCGTTTCACGGGCAGGTTCTGGATTAAGTTGTTCAAGCTGTTGGGGTCAGACTTAAACTTTTCCACCAGCATGCATCCGCAAACCGATGGGCAGACAGAATGAGTGAATGGACTATTGAAGGTCTACCTCAGGCACTATGTGAGTGCCACACAAAGGGACTGGCCAAAGCTGCTAGATGTTGCACAGTTTTCCTACAACTTGCAAAGGAGTGAGGCAACGAACCAGAGCCCATTTGAGGTTATGACAGGGCAACAAGCACTAACACCCAGTTCGATTGTTGTAGGTTATACAGGATTGAATCTAGCAGTATACAAGTTTGCCAAGGCATGGCAGGAGTAAATTGACTTGGCTAGAGTTTGTCTACACAAGGCGGCCAAGAGGTCGAAGAAGTGGGCAGACCAGAATAAGCGGGACGTGCAGTTCCAGGTTGGAGACTTGGTGTTGGTGAAGCTGCATCCCATTGTGCGCCATAGGGGGCTGCACAAAGGCCTAGTCCGGAGGTATGAGGGACCTTTCTGAGTAGTCAAGAGGGTAGGCAAGGTTTTCTACAAGCTGGATATGCCACCCAAGCTGAGGGTACACCCGGTGTTCCATGTGAGCATGCTCAAGCCATTCCATGAGGATGAGGGAGATCCAGGACGGGCAGAGTCAAAGCATGCGCCATTGAGAGCAAGGGCCTCATATGAAAAGGAGGTCCACAACATCATAGCTGACTGGGAGGTAAGACGGAAGAACTATCAGCCAAGATAAGAGTACTTGGTGCACTGGAAAGGACTTCCAGACAGTGAGGTGAGTTGGGAACTAGTAGATGACTTATGGCAATTTGGGGACCAGATCAGGCAGTACCATGCAGCAGACACAACGAGGGCATTGCACAATCAGGTGGGGCAGAATGTCACACCCTGGGCTGGGTGCGCTAGGCACATCAGGTGCACCAACAGGTGAGCCAGAGGTTGAGGCCTGCAGACCAGGTGTGCTGGCGGGTATCTGCGCACAAAGCAAAGCAAACGAGTTCAGAACGCCCGCCCAACTTGTAGGCAACCCGTGAGACCAAGGCCTGGCATACAAGTTGCCCACACCACATCCAGAAGGGCCCAAGGTGCTGGACACGCAAGGGAAGCTTCTGGAAGCATGCAGGATCAGCAGTAGCATCCTGGCAGATTTGGTTGACCCTGAAAATCAGGAGTTAGCATCCTGATTGATTGCAATCTGTATAATCCCATGATTTTAGCCTTTATTCTAGGGATATTGCCATTAAGTGTAAGCTAAAGCCTCAACTATAAATAGAGGGCTGCTCTTCCCTCATTTGTACACCATCAAACACTTCCGCTTCAGTGAATACAAGAGCATTTCTAGAATTCTGCCTTCTTGTCTTGTTTCTCATTAACTTGCATAATCAGCCCTTCCCGTTGTTGTAGTGCCCGTACGCTTATGTTTTAGGCTGACCTAGGCATAAAAGAGGAGATTCCAAGCCTAAAGCTGCATGGTTTCTGAGTCTAAGGTTAGAGCCTGTGACACAAGTACCAGCACCCATCGCACATCATGTGCGCACACCCCCCGACCCCCCCAATCGTCAGAAACCCCCAATGATGCCGGTTAGGCTCTCCCGTGATGCTCCGACGATGGTGCCCCAAGCGAAAAAAATATGACACCAGCACATGCTCGAGCCCAGCATGTGCACCGTGGCTCAAAATCTTAGAATGAGAATGAACTCTTATGCCAGACATGGAATGAACTCCGTATGCCTAAGCCACCCACGGAACGAGTGTGCGGGCGCTCAACGGTCGGGGAAGGCAGAATGCGCAAGTTGGGGATCGGCCCAGTCCCCCCTACGTCTGTCGATCTGCGTCGCAACTCGGTCCAATCCGATCTTAGACTGGGAATGAACTCCGTGTGCAGGTAAGTGAAACCAACGAAAATGAGCGTGCGGGTGTTGAGGCCGACCAAAGA
>NW_019167826.1:15241664-15339799 GCF_002303985.1 Durio zibethinus
AGCCGGGATCGAGCGGGTGGTAGGTGGGTTCAAGCACATCTTCATATTTCTGCCATGCCAATGCCCTTTTTATGGCTTGTAAATTCATACAATGGTCCCCTAAGCCTTCAGTGAAGTTTCATGGCAAGACGAACCGTTTTCTATTTCTCATTATTTTTGAAACTTTTTACGGTTCGAGATTTTTTAAAAATTTTTTAAAAAGTATTTTGTATCCAAATTTGGTAGAGGTGATTCTTGTATTTTTTTTGGCATGCACAAAAGAATTCAGCTAAAAACTCAAAGTGGAGAAGATTTTGTGACCGTTTGAAAAAAGTGTCCCCATTTCAGACACTTTAATGGCTACTGGCAGCAAACCTATAAAATCTCAAATGCTCTTTAAGGGGGTGTGAGTTTCAAGGTTTGATGAGGGATAGGGGGCCAATATAAGGGCCAAGTACCAGCACCCATCGCACATCATGTGCGCACACCCCTTGACCCCCCAATCGCGAACCCAAATGCTTCTGGTTAGGGCTCTCTCGAAATGCTCTGAGACGTCTCTGCGGATGGTGCCCGTGCGAAAAAAAAGGTAGCAACTTTCAGCACATCCTGCTCAGCATGTTGCACCTGGTGGCGTTAAAATCTTAGACTGGGAATTAACTCCATAGCCTAGACTTGGGATGAATCTCCGTATCCTAAGGTAACCCACTGAAACGAGTGTGCGGGTGCTCAGGTCTGACACTCAGAGGCAGGTCTGCAAGCCGGTGGATCGAACGGGTGTAAGGTGGGTTCAAGTGCACATCTTCATTTTCTACCATGCAGATCTGCCGATTTTTATGGCTTGGCAAAATTCATCGTTCGCTTATGGTTCCTCAAAGCCTTCAATGTGAAGTTTTCATGCGACGTACCGTTTTCTTTTTCTACGATTTATTTGATAACCTTTGCTTCGGTGGTGATTTTTTAAAAAAATTTTTTTAGAAAGATTTTTGTCCCATTTTGGTAGAGGTGGTCTTGCATTTTTTTGGGCATGCACAAAAAATTTCAGCTAAAAACTCGAAGTGGAGAAGATTTTGTGAGCGTTTGAAAAAAGTGTCCCCCATGTCAGACACTTTAATGGCTACTGGCAGCAAACCTATAAAATCTCAAATGATCTTTAAGGGGGTGTGAGTTCTCGAGGTTTGATGAGGGATAGGGGGCCAATATAAGGGCCAAGTACCAGCACCCATCGCACATCATGTGCGCACACCCCCCGGCCCCCCCAATCGCCAGAACCCCCAATGCCGTCGGTTAGGCTCTCCGACGATGATCCGAAGATGGTGCCCCGGGAGAAAAAAATGTGGCACCAGCACATGCCCGAGCCCAGCATGTGCACTGTGCCTCAAAATCTTAGACTGGGAATGAGCTCCGTATGCTTAGACATGGAATGAACTCTGTATGCCTAAGCCAACCCACGAAACGAGCATGCGGGCGCTCAGTCGACCGGAGAGGCAGAATGCACAAGCCAGGGATCAACCCGGTCCCCCTACATGCTGTAGATCCTGCTGCTGTAACCTTTGATCCGGTCCAATCTTAGACTGGGAATGAACTTCCGTAGCATAAGTCCACCCCAGGAAACGAGCGTGTGGGTGCTCAGCGACCAGAGAGGCAGGATGTGCAAGCCGAGAATCAAAACGGGTGGTAGGTGGGTTCAAGCACATCTTTATATTTCTGGCCATGCAATGCCATTTTTATGGCTTGTCAATTCATGCAATGGTCCCTAAGCCTTCATGTGAAGTTTTCGTGGCAAGATGACCGATTTTCTATTTTTCGTGATTTTTGAAAGCTTTTAACGGTTCGAGATTTTTTAAAATTTTTTTAGAAAGAGTTTTGTCCCCAAATTTGGTAGAGGTGATCCTTGTATTTTTTTTGGCATGCACAAAACATTCAGCTAAAAACTCGAAGTGGAGAAGATTTGTGACTGTTAGAAAAAAGTGTCCCCATTTTAGACACTTTAATGGCTACTGGTAGCAAACCTATAAAATCTCAAATGCTCTTTAAGGGGGTGTGAGTCTCAAGGTTTGATGAGGGATAGGGGGCCAATATAAGGGCCAAGTACCAGCACCCTTCGCACATCATGTGCGCACACCCCCTGGCCCCCCCAACCGTCGAAACTCCCAATGCCGTCGGTTAGGCTCTCCGACGATGCTTAGGCGATGCTCCAACGATGGTGCCCCGGGCGAAAAAAATGCACCACCAGCACATGCTCGAGCCCAGCATGTGCACCGTGGCTCAAATCTTAGACTGGGAAAGAACTCCGTATGCTTAGACATGGAATGAACTCCTATGCCTAAGCTAACCCATGAAACGAGCGTGCGGGCCTCAGTCCGGCCGGAGAGGCAGAATGCGCAAGCAGGGTATCGGTTCGGTCGCCCCCTGTGTGCTATCGATCTTGCTACCGCAACCCTCTGTCCGGTCCGATCTTAGACTGGGATTGAACTTTGTACGCATAAGTCAACCCACGAAACGAGCGTACGGGCGCTGAGCCGGCCGAAGAGGCATAATGCGCAAGCTGAGGACCCCCTGATCCCCCTTTATGTGCTGTCAGTCCCGCTGCCACAATACTCGGTCTGGCTGGGGCTTAGACATGGAATGAACTCCTTATACCTAAGCCAACCCATGAAACGGGCGTGCAGGTGCTTAGCCGACCGGAGAGGCAGAATGCGCAAGCCGAGGATCAGCCCGGTCCCCCCTACGTGTTGTCGATCCTACTGCCGTAACCCTCGATCCGGTCCGATCTTAGACTGGGAATGAACTCCGTATGCCGAAGTCAACCCATGAAACGAGCGTGCGGGTGCTCAGCCGATCGGAGAGGCAGAATGTGCAAATCGGGGATCGACCCGATCCCCCCTTCGTGCTGCTGATCCTGCTACTAGTCCTGCTGCTGCAACCCTCGATCCAGTCCGATCTTAGACTGGGAATGAACTCTGTATGCTTAGACATGGAGTGAACTCCGTATGCCTAAGTCAACCCATGAAATGAACGTGCAGGCACTGAGCCGGTCGGGGAGGCATAACGCGCAAACCAGGGATCGACCCGGTCCCCCTTTGCATGCTGTCGGTCCCGTTGCCACAACCCTTGGTCCGGCTGGGGCTTAGACATGGAATGAACTCCCTATGTCTAAGCTAGCCCACGAAACAGGCGTGCGGGTGCTCAGTCGGTCGAGAGGCAGAATGTGCAAGCCGGGGATTGGCCCGGTCCCCCCTACGTGCTGTCGATCTTGCTGCCATAACCTTCGATCCAGTCTGATCTTAGACTAGGAATGAACTCCATATGCTTAGACTGGGGATAAACTCTGTATGCCTAAGTCAACCCACAAAATGAACGTGCGGGCACTCAGCCGAGCAGAGAGGCAGGTTGCGTAAGCCGAGGATCGAACGGGTGGTAGGTGGGTTCAAGCACATTTTCATATTTCTGCCATGCCAATGCCATTTTTATGGCTTGTGAATTCATACAATGGTCCCCTAAGCCTTCATGTGAAGTTTCGTGGCAAGACGACCCATTTTCTATTTTTCACGATTTTTGAAACATTTTGCGGTTCGAGATTTTTTAGAATTTTTTTAGAAAGAGTTTTGTCCCCAAATTTGGTAGAGGTGATCCTTGTATTTTTGTTGGCATGCACAAAAAACTTCAGCTAAAAACTCGAAGTGGAGAAGATTTTGTGACCGTTTGAAAAAAGTGTCCCCATTTCGGACACTTTAATGGCTACTGGCAGCAAACCTATAAAATCTCAAATGCTCTTTAAGGGGGTGTGAGTTCTCGAGGTTTGATGAGGGATAGGGGGCCAATATAGGGCCAAGTGTCATGCCCAGGGCGGGCACGCCAGGCACATCAGGCGCACCAGCAGGAGAGCCAGAGGTTGAGGCCCGCAGACCAGGTGTGCTGGCGGGTATGCACGCAAAGCCTAGCAAATGAGTTCAGAATGCCCGCCCAAATTGCAGGCCAGCCTGTGAGACCAAGGCCTGGCATACAAGCTGCCTGCACCACATCCAGAAAGGCCCAAGGTGCTGGACATGCAAGGGAAGCTTTTGGAAGCAAGCAAGATCAGCAGCAGCATCTAGGCAGATTTGGTTGACCCTGAAAATCAGGAGTTAGCATCCTGATTGATTATAATCTATATAATCCCATGATTTTAGCCTTTATTCTAGGGATATTGCCATTAAGTGTAAGCTGGAGCCTTAACTATAAATAGAGGGCTACTCCTCCTCATTTGTACACCATCAAACACTTCTGTTTCAGTGAATACAAGAGCATTTCTGGAATTCTACCTTCTTATCCTATTTCTCTTTAACTTGCGTAATCAGCCCTTCCTGTTGTTCTAGTGCTCGTACGCTTGTGTTTTAGGCTGACTTAGGCTTAAAAGAGGAGATTCCAAGCCTAAGGCTGCACGGTTTTTGAGTCTAAGGTCGGAGCCCGTGACAGTTGGTATCAGAGGAAGTTCGATTCTACGTGTTTGTGTGTGCAGGTTAGAGGAGATGGCATCCCAAAGTGACGTTGCTAACCAACAACCAGAGGCCCAGGAGCATGGGCGTGGAAGAGGGAGGAAAGCTAGTTCTAGAGATATCTGGTCTACCATGGACGGTAGGTTGGCCAAGGTGGAGGTGACCATGGGCGACATGGAGGAGAAGCTTGAGGGGGTAGAGACTCACATTGCATCGCTAGACTCCATGGGGGGGATCCAAAGTGAGCTACAAGCTACTCTCAACAAAGGCTTGGACGTGTTCACCCAAAAGAATCAGACCTTGGAGGCTGAAGTGCTGACCTTGCGCGATGGCATGGAGGCCATGCGCCAGCGGATGGAGAAGCTTACCAGCGAGCTCGTTGCTTGCAAGATTGCCATTAGGAATGGCTTGTTTGCTGGAGTGTCCAAGTCCAGATTGGATGTCCCCAAGCCTCAAGAGTTTAAGGGGACTAGGGCGGCCAAGAAAGTAGATAACTACCTTTAGGGTATGGAGCAGTACTTCCAGGCCATGGGCATGCAAGACGAGGCGATAAAGGTAAGCACCGCTGCTATGTATCTCACTGATGTAGCCTTATTGTGGTAGAGGCATAGGTGTGATGATGTCAGGCGTGGAAGTGCCAAGATTGGAACCTGGGCAGAGTTCCAAAAAGAGTTTAGAGAATAATTTTACCTAGAGTATGTCGATGATGAGGCGCAGGCAAAGTTGTGCAGGCTGAGCCAGCAAGGGGACATAAGGGAGTATGTCCAGAAAATCTCTGAACTGATGCTATAGATCTCGGATCTAGGTGAGAAGGACTCTTTATTTGCTTTCATGGATGGGCTGAAGCCATGGGTGAAGCATGAGCTATAAAGGAGAGGAGTTCATGACTTGGCTAAAGCCATGACTACTGCCGAGGCCTTGATAGAGTTCAAGCCTCTAAACAAGTTCGAGTCTACCAAGCCCAAGGGTAAGGACAGGGATGATAGGGACCGAAAGAAGCAGTCCAAGGGGAAAGACCGTGACCGGGAGTCCAAGGATAAAGATCGAGACCGTTCAACCAAGGATGGCAAGAGGAAGCCACCAGCAGGCAAGTGGAAAGCAAAAGGGGACCGAGAGCCACTAGCATGCTACCTATGTGGAGGGAGCCACATAGCGTGCAATTACCCACAGAAGGGCAAGCTGGCTGCTGTAGACAAGGAGTCTGATGAGGAGCCAGAGTCAGGGGTAGCAAAGCTTGGGTCATTGGTGCTCAATGCTATCCAGAGTAAGGGGAGCAGCAAGCCAAAGGGCTTGATGTTTACGGATCTGATGGTTGCGGGTCAGAAGGTGAGTGCACTGGTGGACATGGTGCCTCACATCTTTTTATTTCAGGTGATAGAGCCCAGAAGGTCAGACTAAAAGTGCAGAAAGGGACTGGTACCATCAAAACGGTGAACTCTAAGAAAGTTCCAGCCATTGGAGTAGTGCGGGGAGTGGAGTTGCAGCTTGGAAACTAAAAAGGCAAGGAGACCATTGAGGTAATACCCTTTGACGACTATGAGTTTGTGATTGGGTTGGATTTTCTTGTTCAGATTAATGCCCTCCTTGTGCCTTTTGTCGATTGTGTTTGCATCTTGGATGCACGGTGCCAATGCCTAGTGCCATTGAGAAGAGGGTCTGGAGTTGGGTCGCGGGTGGTGTCAGCCATCGAATTTGCCAAGGCGATAAGCAGACAAGAAGACACCTTCTTGGCAGCCCTGAAATATGATGAGCCAAGGGAGAAGGAGATCGAGTCACCCTTGAAGGTGCTAAAGGTGCTAAAGACCTTTAGTGATGTGATGCTCGCAAAGCTACCTAGCAAGCTACCACCTAAGAGGGAGGTGGACCATAAGATCCAATTGGTGTCTGAGGCCAAGCCACCAGCTAGAGCCCCTTACCGAATGTCTCCACTAGAGTTAGAAGAGTTAAGGAAGTAGCTCAAAGAGTTAGTTGATGCTGGCTTCATCAGGCCATCGAAGGCACCCTATGGTGCACCGATTCTATTTTAGCGCAAGCATGATGGGTCATTGTGGCTGTGCATAGACTACCGGGCTTTGAACAAGCTGACCATCAAGAACAAGTACCCCATCCCATTCATTGCGGACTTGTTCGATCAACTTGGGAGCGTAAGGTGGTTCACCAAGCTGGATTTGAGGTCAGGCTACTATCAAGTCAGGATCACGGAGGGAGATGAGCCAAAGACAGCATGTGTCACTTGGTATGGTTCGTATGAGTTCTTGGTGATGCCTTTCAGACTCACGAACGCCCCAGCAACATTCTGCACCTTTATGAACAAGGTACTTCAGTCATTCCTTGATCGATTTGTTGTGGTTTATTTGGATGACATTGTGATCTACAGCCAGACTTTGGGAGAGCATGTAGACCACTTGAGACAGGTGTTCGAGGTGTTGCGGGTGCACAAGCTATTTGTCAAGAAGGAGAAGTGCTCATTCGCCTAGTAGGAGATCTTGTTCCTTGGCCACATAGTGGGAGGTGGCAGGATACGCATGGATGAAGGTAAGATACACGCCATCCTGGAGTGGCAATCGCCAGCCAAGGTCACTGAGTTGAGATCGTTCCTTGGGCTGGTCAACTACTACAGGCGCTTCATCAAAGGCAACTCAGCAATAGCCACACCATTGACTGACTTGCTCAAGAAAGGGAAAGCATAGGAGTGGAGCGCAGGGTGCCAGGAAGCCTTTGATAGGTTGAAGCGAGCTGTGACCGAAGAGCCAGTCTTGGCCTTGCCAGACCATGCCAAGCCGTATGAGGTGCATACGGATGCATCAGACTTTGCCATAGGGGGCATGTTGATGCAGGAGGGACGTCCAGTCGTGTTCGAGAGCAGGAAGCTGAATGAGACTGAGCGTAAGTACACAGTCCAAGAGAAGGAGATGACTGTAGTGGTGCACTGCTTGCACACTTGGCGCCATTACCTGTTGGGGTCGAGGTTCGTGGTTAGGATGGACAATGTGGCGACCAGCTACTTCTAGACGTAGAAGAAGCTATCCCACAAGTAGGCGAGATGGCAAGATTTTCTTACGAAATTTGATTTCCAGATGGAGTACAAGCTGGGGTGGGTGAACCTAGTGGCAGATGCCCTGAGCAGGAAGGCTAACCTTGCTGCCATTAGCCAACTAGAGGGGTCACTGGTGCCGCGCATCAAGGAGGGACTTGCGCATGATCCTACAGCCAAGGCTTTGATGGAGTACGCCCAGCAAGGTAAGACTAGGCAGTTTTGGTTACAGGATGGCTTGCTGTACACCAGGGGAAGTAGACTATTTGTACCGTAGGACGGGAAGCTCTGCAAGGAAGTTTTGCAAGAATGCCATGATTCAAGGTGGGCTGGACACCCCGGAGTGAGTCGTACCTTGGCGTTGATCGAGGACCGATACTACTGGCCGCACATGAGGGACGATGTGGAGGCCTATGTGAAGACTTGTCTTGTGTGCCAACAGGACAAGGTGGAGCTCAAGAAACTAGGCGGTCTCTTAGAGCCATTGCCAGTGCTAGAGCGACCATGGGAGAGTGTTTCTCTAGACTTTATAGTCAGTCTGCCCAAAGCAGAAAGGTTTAGAAGCGTCATGGTAGTGGTGGACAGGTTTTCCAAGTATGGAATCTTCATTCCAGCAACCAATGAGTGCCCAGCCGAGGAGGCAGCTCGATTGTTCCTGAAGAACATGGTTAAGTACTGGGGAGTGCCGAAGACCATTGTTAGTGATCGGGATGGGCATTTCACGGGCAGGTTCTGGACTGAGTTGCTCAAGCTGTTGGGGTCAGACTTGAATTTTTTCACCAGCATGCATCCGCAGACCGATGGGCAGACAGAACGAGTGAATGGACTATTAGAGGTCTACCTCAGGCACTATGTGAGTGCCACACAAAGGGACTGGCCAAAGCTGCTAGATATTGCACAGTTTTCCTACAACTTGCTAAGGAGCGAGGCAACGAACCAGAGCCCATTTGAAGTTGTGACAGGGCAACAACAACTAACACCCGATTCGATTGCTGCAGGTTATACAGGGCCGAATCCAGCAACATACAAGTTTGCCAAGGCATGGCAGGAGCAAACTGACTTGGCCAGAGTTTGTCTACACAAGGCAGCCAAGAGGTCGAAGAAGTGGGCAGACCAGAATAGGCGGGACGTGCAGTTCTAGGTTGGAAACTTGGTGTTGGTGAAGCTGCATCTCATTGTGCGCCATAGGGGGCTGCACAAAGGCATAGTCCAGAGGTATGAGGGACCTTTTTCGAGTAGTCAAAAGGGTAGGCAAGGTTGCCTACAAGCTGGATATGCCACCCAAGCCGAGGGTACACCTGGTGTTCCATGAGAGCATGCTCAAGCCGTTCCATGAGGATGAGGGAGATCCAGGACGGGCAGAGTCAAAGCGTGTGCCATTGGGAGCAAGGGCCTCATATGAGAAGGAGGTCCACAGCATCATAGCTGACTGAGAGGTGAGACGGAAGAACTATCAGCCAAGACAAGAGTACTTGGTGTGCTAGAAGGGACTTTCAGACAGTGAGGCGAGCTGGGAACCAGCAAATGACTTATGGTAGTTCAGGGACCAGATCAGGCAGTACGATGTAGAAGACACAACGAGGGTGTTATGCAATCAGGTGGGGGAGAATGTCATGCCCTGGATGGGCACGCCAGGCACATCAGGCGCACCAGCAGGTGAGCTAGAGGTTGAGGCTCGTAGACCAGGCGTGCTGGCGGGTATCTGCACGTAAAGCCTAGCAAACGAGTTCAGAACGCCCGCCCAACTTGCAGGCTAGCCCGTGAGACCAAGGCCTAGCATACAAGCTACCCGTACCACATCCAGAAGGGCCCAAGGTGCTGGACATGCAAGGGAAGCTTCTGGAAGTAGGCAGGATCAGCAGCAGCATCCTAGCAGATTTGGTTAACCCTGAAAATCAAGAGTTAGTATCCTGATTGATTGTAATCTATATAATCCCATGATTTTAGCCTTTATTCTAGGGATATTACCATTAAGTGTAAGCTGGAGCCTCAACTATAAATAGAGGGCTGCATCTCCCTCATTTGTACACCATTAAACACTTCCATTTCAGTGAATACAAGAGCATTTCCAAAATTCTGCCTTCTTATCCTGTTTCTCTTTAACTTGTGTAATCAGCCCTTCCCATTGTTCTAGTGCTTGTACGCTTGTGTTTTAAGCTGACTTAGGCATAAAGGAGGAGATTCCAAGCCTAAGGCCATACAATTTTTAAGTCTAAGGTCGGAGCTCGTGACATAAGAACCAGCACCCATTGCACATCATGTGTGCACACCCCCGACCCCTCCAATCATCGAAACCCCCAATACTGTCGGTTAGGCTCTCCGGCGATGCTCTGGCGATGCTCCGTCGATAGTGCCCTAGGCCAAAAAAAAGTGACACCAGCACATGCCCGAGCCTAGCATGTGCACCGTGGCTCAAAATCTTAGACTGGGAATGAACTCTGTATGCTTAGACATGGAATGAACTCCGTATGCCTAAGCCAACCCATGAAACAAGCGTGTGGGTGCTCAGTCGACCGGAGAGGCAGAATGCACAAGCCGGGGATCGGCCCAATCCCCCTGCGTGCTGTCGATCTTACTGCTGGTTCTGCTATCGCAACTTTCGGTCTGATCTGATCTTAGACTGGGAATGAACTCCGTATTCTTAAACTGGGGATGAACTCCGTATGCCTAAGTCAACCCATGAAACGAGCATGCGGGCGCTCAACCGGCCGGAGAGGCCAGCCGAAGAGGCATAATGCGCAAGTCGGGGATCAGCTCGGTCCCCCTCTGCGTGCTGTCGATCCCGCTGTCGATCCTGCTGCCACAACCCTCGGTCCGGCTGGGGCTTAGACATGGAATGAACTCTGCATGCCTAAGCCAATCCACGAAACGAGCGTGCGGGTGCTCAATCGGCCGAGAGGTAGAATGCACAAGCCGCGGATCGGCCCGGTCCCCCCTGCGTGCTGTCGATCCTATGTTGGACCTGCTGTCGCAACCCTCGGTCCGGTCTGATCTTAGACTAGGAATGAACTCTGTATGCTTAGACATGGAATGAACTCCGTATGCCTAAGCCAACCCACGAAACGAGCGTGCAGACGCTCAGTCAATCGAAGAGGCAGAATGCGCAAGCCGGGGACCGACTCGGTCCCCCCTGCGTGGTGTTGATCCTGCTGCCGCAACCTTCGGTCCAGTCCGATCTTAGACTGGGAATGCACTTCGTATGCCAAAGTCAACCCACGAAACGAGCGTGTGGGCATTGAACCTGTCGGAGAGGCATAATGCGCAAGCCGAGGATCGGCCGGTCCCTCTCTGCGTGCTGTCAGTCTCGCTGCCACAACCCTCGATCTGACTGGGGTTTAGACATGGAATTAACTCCCTATGCCTAAGCCAACCCATGAAATGGGCGTACGGGCGGTCAGTCGGTCAGAGACGCAGATGCGTAAGCCGGGGATCAGCTCGGTCCCCCCTAGGTGCTGTCGATCCTGCTACTGCAACCCTTGGTCCAGTCCAATCTTAGATTGGGAATGAACTCTGTATGCTTAGATTGGGGATAAACTCCGTACGCCTAAGTCAACCCACTAAACGAGCGTGCGGGTGCTCAGCCGACTAAAGAGGTAGGATGCGCAAGCCGGGGATCGAATGGGTGGTAGGTGGGTTCAAGCACATCTTCATATTTCTGCCATGCCAATGCCATTTTTATGGCATGTAAATTCATACATTGGTTCCCTAAGCCTTCATGTGAAGTTTCGTGGCAAGACGACCCATTTTCTATTTTTCACGATTTTTAAAACTTTTTACGGTTCAGGATTTTTTGAAATTTTTTTAGAAAGAGTTTTGTCCCCAAATTTGGTAGAGGTGATCCTTGTATTTTTGTTGGCATGCACAAAACAATTCAACAAGAAACTCAGAGTGGAGAGGATTTTGTGATCGTTTGAAAAAAGTGTCCCCATTTCAGACACTTTAATGGCTACTAGTAGCAAACCTATAGAATCTCAAATACTTTTTAAGGGGGTGTGAGTTTTCGAGGTTTGATGAGGGATAGGGGGCCAATATAAGGGCCAAGTACCAGCACCCATCGCACATCATGTGCGCACACCCCCCGGCCCCCCAATCGCCGGAACCCCTAATGCCGCCGGTTAGGCTTTCCGGTGATGCTCCAACGATGGTGCCCTGTGCGAAAAAAATGCGGCACCAGCACAGGCCCGAAACCAGCATGTGCACCATGGCTCAAACTCTTAGACTGGAATGAACTCCGTATGCTTAGACATGGAATGAACTCCGTATGCCTAAGCCAACCCACGAAACGAGCGTGCAGGCGCTCAGCCGGTCAGAGAGGCAGAATGCACAAGCCAGGGATCGGCCCGGTCCCCCTCTGCGTACTTCCAATCCCGCTACCACAACCCTCGGTCCGACTGGGGCTTAGACATGTAATGAACTCCCTATGCCTAAGCCAACCCACGAAACGGGCGTGCGGGCGCTCAGTCGGTCGAAGAGGCAGAATGCGTAAGCCGGGGATCGGCCCGGTCCCCCTTGCGTGCTGCCAATCCTGCTGCCACAACCCTCGATCCACTCTAATCTTAGACTGGGAATGAACTCCGTATGCTTAGACTAGGGATGAACTCCGTATGCCTACGTCAACCCCTGAAATGAGCATGCGGGTGCTCAACCGGTCGAAGAGGCAGATACGCAAGCTGGGGATCGGCCCGGTCCCCCCTACGTGCTACCTATCCTGTGACTGGTCCTGCTACCGCAACCCTTGGTTCGATCCGATCTTAGACCGGGAATGAACTCCGTATGCTTAGACATGGAATGAACTCCGTATGCCTAAGCCAGCCCACGAAACGAGCATGCGGCCGCTCAGCCGGTCGGAGAGGCGGAATGAGCAAGCCAGGGATTGGCCTGGTCCCCACCTGCATGTTGTCGATCCTACTGTCACAACCCTCAGTTCGTTCTGATCTTAGACTGGGAATGAACTCCGTATGCCTAAGTCAACCCATAAAATGAGCGTACGGGTGCTGAGCCGGTTGGAGAGGCATAATGCACAAACCGGGGATCAACTCAGTCCGACTGGGGCTTAGACATGGAATGAACTCCCTATGCCTAAGCCAACCCACGACAGGAGCATGCGGGCGCTCAGCCGATCGGAGAGGCAGAATACGCAAGCCGGGGATCAGCCCGGTCCCCCTGCGTGCTGCCGATCCTACTACCGTAACCCTCGATCCAGTCCGATCATAGAATGGGAATGAACTCTGTTTGCTTAGACTGTGGATGAACTCCGTATGCCTAAGTCAACCCACAAAACGAGCGTGCGGGCGCTCAGCCGACCAGAGAGGCAGGATGCGCAAGCCGGGGATCGAATTGGTGGTAGGTGGGTTCAAGCACATCTTCATATTTCTGCCATGCCAATGCCATTTTTATGGCATGTAAATTCATACAATGGTTCCCTAAGCCTTCATGTGAAGTTTCGTGGCAAGACGACCCATTTTCTATTTTTCACGATTTTCAAAACTTTTTACGGTTCAGGATTTTTTGAAATTTTTTTAGAAAGAGTTTTGTCCCCAAATTTGGTAGAGGTGATCCTTGTATTTTTGTTGGCATGCACAAAACAATTCAGCAAGAAACTCGGAGTGGAGAGGATTTTGTGATCGTTTGAAAAAAGTGTCCCCATTTCAGACACTTTAATGGCTACTGGTAGCAAACCTATAGAATCTCAAATACTTTTTAAGGGGGTGTGAGTTCTCGAGGTTTGATGAGGGATAGGGGGCCAATATAAGGGCCAAGTACCAGCACCTATCACACATTATGTGCGCACACCCCCCGGGGCCCCCCAATCGTCGGAACCCCAAATGCCGTCGGTTAGGCTCTCTGGTGATGCTCCGGTGATGCTCTAGTGATGGTGCCTCGGGCGAAAAAAATGTGGCACCAGCACATGCCCGAGCCCAGCATGTGCACCATGGCTCAAACTCTTAGACTGGGAATGAACTCCGTACGCTTAGACATGGAATGAACTCCATATGCCTAAGCCCACCCACGAAACGAGCGTGCGGATGCTCAGCTAGCCGGAGAGGCAGAATGCGCAAGCCGGGGATTGGCACGGTCCCCCTCTGTGTGCTGTCGGTCCTGCTACCACAACCTTCAGTTCGGTTGGGGCTTAGACATGGAATGAACTCCCTATGCCTAAGCCAACCCACGAAACGGGTGTGCGGGCGCTCAGCCGACCGGAAAGGCAGAATGCGCAAGTCGGGGATCGGCCTGGTCCCCCCTGCGTGCTGCCAATCCTGCTACCGCACCCTTGGTCCGGTTCGATCTTAGACTAGGAATGAACTCCGTATGCTTAGACTAGGGATGAACTACATATGCCTAAGTCAACACATGAAACGAGCATATGGATGCTCAGCCAGCTAGAGAGGCCTGTCGGAGAGGCAGAATGCACAAGCTGGGGATCGACCTGGTCCCCCTCTGCATGCTGTCGATCCTGCTGCCCCAACCCTCGGTTTGGTCTAATCTTAGGCTGGGAATGAACTCCGTATGCCTAAGCCAACCCACGAAATGAGCGTACGGGTGCTCAGCCGGTCGGAAAGGCAAAATGCGCAAGTCGGGGACCGACCCAGTCCCCCCATGCGTGCTGTCGATCCTGCTACCGCAACCCTCAGTCTGGTCCAATCTTAGACTGGGAATAAACTCTGTATGCCTAAGTCAACCCAGGAAATGAGTGTGCGGGCGCTGAGCTGACCGGAGAGGTATAATGCGCAAGCCGGAGATCGGCCCGATCCCCCTATGCGTGCTGCCGGTCCCGCTGCCACAACCCTTGGTCTGGCTGGGGCTTAGACATGGAATGAACTCATTATGCCTAAGCCAACCCATGAAACGGGCGTGCGGGCGCTCAGCTGGCCAGAGAGGCAGATGCGTAAGCCGGGGATTTGGCCGATCCCTCCTGCGTGCTGCCGATCCTGCTGTCGCAACCTCGATCCGATCCGATTTAGACTGGATATGAACTCTGTATGCTTAGACTGGGGATGAACTCCGTATGCCTAAGTCAACCCACGAAACAATCATGCGAACGCTCAGCCGACTAGAGAGGCAGGATGCGCAAGCCGGGGATCGAACGGGTGGTAGGTGGGTTCAACCACATCTTCATATTTCTACCATGCCAATGCCATTTTTATGGCTTGCAAATTCATACAATGGTCCCCTACGCCTTCATGTGAAGTTTCATGGCAAGACGACCCGTTTTCTATTGTTCACGATTTTCAAAACTTTTTACGGTTTGAGATTTTTTAAAATTTTTTTAGAAAGAGTTTTGTCCCCAAATTTGGTAGAGGTGATCCTTGTATTTTTGTTGGCATGCACAAAACAATTCAACAAGAAACTCAGAGTGGAGAGGATTTTGTGATCGTTTGAAAAAAGTGTCCCCATTTCAAACACTTTAATGGCTACTGGTAGCAAACCTATAGAATCTCAAATACCTTTTAAGGGGGTGTGAGTTCTCGAGGTTTGATGAGGGATAGGGGGCCAATATAAGGGCCAAGTACCAGCACCCATCGCACATCATGTGCGCACACCCCCCGGCCCCCCCAATCGTCGGAACCCCCAATGCCACCGGTTAAGCTCTCCGACGATGCTCCGGTGATGGTGCCCCGGGCAAAAAAAATATGGCACCAACACATGCCCGAGCCCAGGATGTGCACTGTGGCTCAAACTCTTAGACTGGGAATGAACTCCGTATGCTTAGACATGGAATGAAATCCATATGCCTAAGCTAACCCATGCAATGAGCGTATGGGCGCTCAGCCAGCTGGAGAGGCAGAAAGCGTAAGCCGAGGATAGGCCTGGTCCCCCTCTGCGTGTTGTCGATCCCGCTCCCACAACCCTTAGTCTGGCTGGGGCTTAGACATGGAATGAACTCCCTATGCCTAAGCCAACCCATGAAACGGGCGTGCGGGTGCTCAGCCGACCGAAGAGGCAGAATGCGCAAGCCAGGGATCAGCCTGGTCCCCCTGCATGCTGTCGATCCTACAGTCACAACCCTCGATCCAGTTCGATCTTAGACTGGGAATGAACCCCGTATGCTTAGACCGGGGATGAACTTCGTATGCCTAACTCAACCCACGAAATGAGCATACGGGCGCTCAGTTGACCGGAGAGGCGACCGAAGAGGCGTAATGCGTAAGCTGGGGATCAGCTCGGTCCCCCTCTGCGTGCTGCCGATCCCACTGCCGGTCCTGCTACCATAACCTTGGTCTGGCTGGGGCTTAGACATGGAATGAACTCCGTACGGGTGCTCAGCCAGTCGGAGAGGCATAATGCGCAAGCCCGTGGATCGGCCCCTGTCCCCCCTTGCGTGCTGTCGATCTTGCTGCTGGTCTACTACCACAAACCCTCGATCCGATCTGATCTTGGACTGGGAATAAACTCCATAATGATTAGACATGGAATGAACTCCGTATGCCTAAGCCAACCATAGAGAGGCAGAATGCGCAAGCCGGGGACCGACCCGATCCCCCCTGCATGCTGTCGATTCTGCTACCACAACGCTCGGTCCAGTCCGAGCTTAGACTGGGAATGAACTTCGCATGCCTTAGTCAACCCACGAAATGAGCATTCGGGCACAGCGTCGATCGGAGAGGCATAATGCACAAGCCGAGGATCGACCCGGTCCCATTCTGTGTGCTGTCAGTCTCGCTGTCACAACCCTCGGTCCAGCTGGGGCTTAGACATGGAATAAACTCCCTATGCCTAAGCCAACCCACGAAATGGGCGTGCGGGCGCTCAGCCAACCGGAGAGGCAGAATGTGCAAGCCGAGGAACGGCATGGTCCCCCCTACGTACTATCGATCCTGCTATCGCAACCCTCGGTCCGGTCCGATCTTAGACTGGGAATGAACTCCGTATGCTTAGACTGGGGATGAACTCCATATGCCTAAGTCAACCCATGAAAGGAGCGTACGGGCACTCAGCCTGCCGGAGAGGCCGGCCAGAGAGGCATAATACGCAAGTCAGGGATCAGTCCGATCCCCCTTTACGTGCTACCGATCCAGCTACCGATCCTACTACCACACCCCTCGGTCTGGCTGGGGCTTAAACATGGAATAAACTTCGTATGCCTAAGCCAACCCATGAAACGAACGTACAGGTGCTCAGCCAGCTGGAGAGGCAGAATGTGCTAGCCGAGGATCGGTTCGGTCCCCCCTGTATGCTATCGATCTTGCTACCGTAACCCTCGGTTTGGTTTTGATCTTAGACTGGGAATGAACTCCGTATGCTGAGACATGGAATGAACTTCGTATGCCTAAGCCAACGCCACGAAACGAGCATGCGAGCGCTCAGCCGATCGGAGAGGGCAGAAAGCGTAAGCCGGGGACCGACCAGATCCCCCATACGTGCTATCGATCCTGTTGCCCGCAATCTTCGGTCTGATCCGATCTTAGACTGGGAATGAACTCCGTATGCCTAAGTCAACCCATGAAACGAGCGTTCGGGTGCTAAGTCGGCTGGAGAGGCATAATGCGCAAGCCAAGGATCGACCCCGGTCCCCTTCTGCATGCTGTCGATCCTGTTACCAACAACCCTCAGTTCGGTTGGGGCTTAGACATGGAATGAACTCCCTATGCCTAAGCCAACCCATGAAACAGGCGTGCGGGTGCTCAGCCGATCGGAGAGGCAGAATACGTAAGTCGGGGATCGACCCAATCCCCCCTACGTGCTGCCGATCCTACTACCACAACCCTCGGTCTGGTCTGATCTTAGACTGGGAATGAACTCTGTATGCTTAGACTAGGGATGAACTCTGTATGCCTAAGTCAACCCACGAAACAAGCGATCTGCATGCTGTCGATTCCACTGTCGGTCCTGCTGCCACAACCCTCGATCCGACTGGGGCTTAGACATGGAATGAACTCCGTATGCCTAAGCCAACCCGTGAAACAAACGTGTGGATGCTCAGCCGATCAGAGAGGTAGAATGTGCAAGCCGGGGATCGACCTGGTCCCCCTGCATGCTACCGATCCTGCTACTGGTCCTGCTGCTGCAACCCTCGGTCTGGTCCGATCTTAGACTGGGAATGAACTCCGTATGCTTAGACATGGAATGAACTCCGTATGCCTAAGCCAACCCACAAAAGGAGCGTGCGGGTGCTCAGCCAGTTAGAGAGGCAGAATGCACAAGCTGGGGACCGACCCGATGCCTCCTACGTGCTGTCGATCCTGGTGCCGCAACCCTCTGTCCGGTCTGATCTTAGACTAGGAATGAACTTCGTATGCCTAAGTCAACCCACGAAATGAGCGTGCGGGCACTGAGCCGATCGGAGAGGCATAATGCGCAAGCAGGGGATCAGCCTGGTCCCCCTCTGCGTGCTGTCGATCCCGCTGCCATAACCCTAGCTCCGGCTGGGTCTTAGACATGGAATGAACTCCCTATGCCTAAGCCAACCCATGAAACAGACGTGCAGGCACTTAGCCGACCGGAGAGGCAGAATTCGCAAGTCGGGGATCGGCCCGGTCCCTCCTGCGTGCTGTCGATCCTGCTGTCGCAACCCTCGGTCCGGTTCGATCTTAGACTGGGAATGAATGCCATTTGCTTAGACTGGGGATGAACTCCGTATGCCTAAGTCAACCCATAAAACGAGCGTGCGGACGCTCAGTCGACCGAGAGGCAGGATGCGCAAGCCAGGGATCGAACGGGTGGTAGGTGGGTTTAAGCACATCTTCATATTTCTATCCTGCCAATGCCATTTTTATGGCTTGTAAATTCATACAATGGTCCCCTATGCCTTCATGTGAAGTTTCGTGGCAAGACGACCCATTTTCTATTTTTCATGATTTTCAAAACTTTTTACGGTTCGGGATTTTTTAAAATTTTTTTAGAAAGAGTTTGGTCCCTAAATTTGGTAGAGGTGATCCTTGTATTTTTGTCAGCATGTACAAAAAAATTCAGCTAAAAGATCAAAGTGGAGAAGATTTTGTTACTGTTTGAAAAAAGTGTCCCTATTTCAGACACTTTAATGGCTACTGGAAGCAAACCTATAAAATCTCAAATGCTCTTTAAGGGGGTGTGAGTTCTCAAGTTTTGATGAGGGATAGGGGGCCAATATAAGGGCCAAGTACCAGCACCCATCGCACATCATGTGCGCGCACCCCCCGGCCCCCCCAATCGTCAAAACCACCAATGCCGCCGGTTAGGCTCTCTGGCGATGCTCCGGCGATGGTGCCCCGGGCAAAAAAAATGCGGCACCAGCACATGCCCGAGCCCAGCATGTGCACCGTGGCTCAAAATCTTAGACTGGGATTGAACTCCGTATGCCTAAGTCAACCCATGAACCGAGCTTGCGAGCTCTCAGCCGATCGAAAGGCAGAATACGCAAGTCGAGGATCGGCTCGGTCCCCCCCTGTGTGCTGCTGATCCTACTGCTAGTCCTGCTACCACAACCCTCGGTCCGGTCTGATCTTAGACTGGGAATGAACTCCATATGCTTAGACTGGGGATGAACTCCGTATGCTTAGACTGGGGATGAACTCCGTATGCCTAAGTCAACCCACGAAACGAGCCGGGGATCAGCCTGGTCCCCCTCTGCATGCTGTTGATCCTGCTGCCGATCCTACTGCCACAACCCTCGGTCCAGTTGGGGCCTAGACATGGAATGAACTTCTTATGCCTAAGCCAACCCACGAAATGAGCATGCAGGCGCTCAACCGATCGGAGAGGCAGAATGTGCAAGTCGGGGATCGACCCGATCCCCCATTGTGTGCTGTCGATCCTGCTGTTGGTCCTGCTATCGTAACCCTTGGTCCAGTCCAATCTTAAATTGGGAATGAACTCCGTATGCCTAAGGTAACCCACAAAACGAGCATACGGGCACTCAACCGGCCAGAGAGGCAGAATGTGCAAGCCAGGGACAGACCCGGTCCCCTCATTCATGCTGTCGATCCTGCTGTCGCAACCTTTAATCCGGTCTGATCTTAGACTGGGAATAAACTCCGTATGCTTAAGTCAACCCATGGAACGAGTGTGCAGGCACTGAGCCAGTTGGACAGGCATAATGCACAAGCCAGGATCTGCCCAATCCCTCTCTACGTGCTACCGATCTCACTGCCACAACCCTCGTCCGACTGGGGCATAGACATGGAATGAACTCCCTATGCCTAAGCCAACCCACTAAACGGGAGTGTGGGTGCTCAACCGATCGGAGAGGCCTATCGGAGTGGCAGAATGTGCAAGTCGGGGATCAGCCCGGTCCCCTCCTGTGTGCTGTCGATCCTGTTGCTGGTCCTACTATCCTAACTCTCGGTCTGGTCCGATCTTAGACTGGGAATGAACTCCGTATGCTTAGACAAGGAATGAACTCCATATGCCTAAGCCTACCCATGAAACGAGCGTACGAGCGCTCAGTCGAACGGAGAGGCAGAATGCGTAAACTGAGGACCAACTCGATCCCCCCTGCGTGCTGTCGATCCTGCTGCCGTAACCCTCGGTCCGATCTGATCTTAGACTGGGAATGAACTCCGTATGCTTAGACTGGGGAAGAAGTCCGTATGCCTAAGTAAACCCATGAAACAAGTGTGCAGGCGCTCAGCCGTCGGAGAAGCATAATGCACAAGTCGGGGATGCATCGGTCCCCCTCTGCATGCTGTCGATCTCGCTGCCGGTCCTGCTACCACAACCCTCGATCTGACTGGGGTTAGACATGGAATAAACTCCGTATACCTAAGCCAACCCAAGAAATGAGCGTGCAGGAGCTCAGCCGGTCGGAGAGGCAAAATGCGCAAGCCGAAGACCGGCCTGGTCCCTTCCTCGTGTGCTATCGATCCTGTTACTGGTCCTGCTACTACAACCCTCAGTCTGATCTGATCTTAGACTGTGAATGAACTACGTATGCCTAAGCCAACCCATGAAACGAGCGTGCAGGTGCTCAACTGGCCAGAGAGGCAGAATCTGTAAGCCGGGGATCGGCCCGATCCCCTCTATGTGCTGTCGATCCTGCTACCGTAACCTTCAGTCCGGTCTGATCTTAGATGGGAATGAACTCTGTATGCCTAAGTTAACCCACAAAACGAGCGTGCAAGCGCTGAGCCAGTTGAAGAGGCGTAACGTGTAAGCCAGGGATTCCGATCCCCCTTTGCATGCTACCGGTCGCTGCCACAACCCTCGGTCCGGCTGGGGCTTAGACATGGAATGAACTCCCTATGCCTAAGCCAACCCATAAAACGGGCGTGTGGGCACTCAGTCGGCCAGAGATGCAAAATTTACAAGCCGAGGATCGCCCGGTCCCCTTACGTACTGACGATCCTGCTGTCGTAACCCTCGATCCGGTCCGATCTTAGACTAGGAATGAACTCCATATGCTTAGACTGGGGATGAACTCTGTATGCCTAAGTCAACCCATGAAACAAGCGTGTGGGCGCTCAGCCGACTGGAGAGGCTGTTTGGAAAGGCATAATGCGTAAGTCGGGGATCAGCCTGGTCCCTCTCTACGTGCTGTCGATCTCACTGTCGGTCTTGCTGCCACCACCCTCGGTTCGACTAGGTTTTAGACATGGAATGAACTCCGTATGCCTAAGCTAACCCACAAAACGAGCGTGCGGGCATTCAGCCAGTCGGAGAGGCAGAATGTGCAAGCCGGGGATCGACCCGGTCTCCTCCTGCATGCTGTCGGTCCTGTTGCTGGTCCTGCTATCGTAACCCTTGGTTCGGTCTAATCTTAGACTGAGAATGAACTCTGTATGCTTAGACATGGAATCAACTCCGTATGCCTAAGCCAACCCACGAAACAAGCGTCCGGGCGCTCAGCCGATCGGAGAGGAAGAATTCACAAGCCGGGGACCGGCCAGGTCCACCCCTACGTTCTGTCGATCCTGCTACCGTAACCCTCAGTCCGGTCCGATCATAGACTGGGAATGAACTCCATATGCTTAGACATGGAATGAACTCCATATGCTTAGACATGGAATGAACTCTGTATGCCTAAGCCAACCCACGTAACGAGCGTACGGGCCTTAGCCGACCAGAGAGGTAGAATGCGTAAGTCGGGGATCGACCCGGTGCCCCCTGCGTGCTGTCGATCCTGCTACCCTAACCCTCGGTTCGGTCCAATCTTAGATCAGGAATGAATCCCGTATGCCTAAGTCAACCCACAAAACAAGCGTGCGGGCGTTGAGCCGATCGGAGAGGTATAATGCATAAGCCAAGGATCAACCCGATCCCCGTCTACGTGCTGCCAGACCCACTGCCACAATGCTCGATCTGGCTAGGGCTTAGACATGTAATGAACACCCTATGCCTAAGCCAACCCACGAAATGGGCGTGCGGGCACTCAGCCGACCGAAAAGGCAAAATGCGCAAGCCGGGGATCAGCTCGGTCCCCCCTGCATGCTATTGATCCTACTACCGCAACCCTCGGTTCGGTCCGATCTTAGATTGGGAATGAACTCCGTATGCTTAGACTGGGGATGAACTTCGTATGCCTAAGTCAACCCATGAAACAAGCGTACGGGCGCTCAGCCGGCCAGAGAGGCATAATGTGCAAGCCGAGGATTAGCTCGGTCCCTATCTGCGTGCTGTCGATCCCACTGTCGATCCTACTGCCACACCCCTCAGTCCGGCTAGGGCTTAGACACGGAATGAACTCCGTATGCCTAAGCCAACACACGAAACGAGCGTGCGAGCGCTTAGCCGACCGGAGAGGCAGAATGCACAAGTCGGGGATTGGCTCGATCCCCCCTACGTGCTACCAATCTTGCTGCTGGTCCTGCTATCACAACCCTCGATCCGATCTGATCTTAGACTGGGAATGAACTCCGTATCCTTAGACATGGAATGAACTCCGTATGCCTAAGCCAACCCACGAAACGAGCATGCGGGAGCTCAGCTGGCCAGAGAGGCAGAATGCACAAGCCGAGGATCGACCCGATCCCACCTGCGTGCTGCCAATCCTCCTGCTAGTCTTGTTACCACAACCGTCGATCCGGTCTGATCTTAGACTGGGAATGAACTACGTATGCCTAAGCCAACTCACGAAATGAGTGTGCGGGTGCTCAGTTGGCCAGAGAGGCAGAATGCACAAGTCGGGGATCGATCCGATCCCTCCGGTGTGCTGTCGATCCTGCTACTACAACCCTCGGTCCGGTCCGATCTTAGACTGGGAATGAACTCTGTTTGCCTAAGTCAACCCACGAAACGAGGGTGCAGGCATTGAGCTGGCCGGAAAGGCATAATGCTTAAGTCGGGGATCTGCCCGATCCCTCTCTATGTGCTGCCAGTCTCGCTGTCACAACCCTCGATCCGGTTGGGGCTTAGACATGGAATGAACTCCCTATGCCTAAGCCAACCCACGAAATGGGCGTACAGGCACTCAGCCAGTCGGAGAGGCAGAATGCGCAAGTCGAGGATCGGCCCTGTCCCTCTTACGTGTTGCCGATTTTCTGCCGCAACCCTCAGTCCGGTCCAATCTTAGACTGGGAATGAACTCCGTATACTTAGACTGGGGATGAACTCTGTATGCCTAAGTCAACCCATGAAACGAGTATACGGGTGATCAGTCGGCCAGAGAGGCCGGTCGAAGAGGTAGAATGCGCAAGCTGGGGATCGACCCGATCCTCCTCTGCGTGCTGTCGATCCCGCTGCCACAACCCTCGATCCGGCTGGGGCTTAGATGTGGAATGAACTCCCTATGCCTAAGCCAACCCACGAAACGGGCGTACGGGTGCTCAGCCGGCCGGAAGGGTAGAATGCGTAAGCTGGGGATTGGCCTGGTCCCCTCTGCGTGCTATCGCAACCTTCGATCCAGTCTAATCTTAGACTGAGAATGAACTCTGTATACATAGACTAGGGATGAACTCTGTATGCCTAAGTCAACCCATGAAACGATTGTGCGGGTGCTCCACTGGCCGAAAAGGCAGAAGTTCGCAAGCCGAAGATCGACCCGATCCCCATTACGTGCTACCGATCCTACTGCAGCAACCCTCAGTCTGGTCCGATCTTAGACTGGGAATGAACTCCGTATGCTTAGACATGGAATGAACTCTATAAGCCTAAACCTACCCACAAAATGAGTGTGCGGGTACTCAGCTGATCAGAGAGGTAGAATGCGCAAGCTGAGGATCGACCTGGTCCCTCCTCGCGTGCTGCTGCAACCCTCGGTCCAGTCCAATCTTAGACTGGGAATGAACTCCCTATGCTTAGACATGGAATGAAATCTGTATGCCTAAGCCAACCCTTGAAATGAGCGTGCGGTCGCTCAGCCGACCGGAGAGGTAGAATGCACAAGCTGGGGACCGACCCGATCCCTACCTGCGTGCTATCGATCCTACTATCGCAACCCTCGATCCGATCTGATCATAGATTGGAATGAACTCCGTATGCCTAAGTCAACCCATGAAACAACCGTGCGGGCGCTGAGCCGGTCGGAGGGCAAAATGCACATGTCGGGGATCGACCTGATCCCCTTCTGTGTGCTGCCGGTCCCGCTACCACAACCCTCGATCCCGCAGGGGCTTAGACATGGAATGAACTCCCTATGCCTAAGCCAACCCACGAAATGGGCATGCGGGCACTCAGCCGGTTGAAGAGGCAGAATGCGTAAGTCGGGGATCAGCCCGATCCCACTGCGTGTTGCTGATCTTACTGCTGCAACCCTCGGTCTGGTCTGATCTTAGATTGGGAATGAACTCTGTATGCTTAGACTGGGGATGAACTCTGTATGCCTAAGTCAACCCACGAAACAAGCATGTGGATGCTCAGCCGACCAGAAAGGCAGGATGCGCAAGCCGGGGATCGAATGGGTGGTAGGTGGGTTCAAGCACATCTTCATATTTCTTCCATGCCAATGCCATTTTTATGGCTTGTAAATTCATACAATGGTCCCTAAGCCTTCATGTGAAGTTTCGTGGCAAGACGACCCGTTTTCTATTTTTCATGATTTTTGAAACTTTTTACGGTTCGGGATTTTTTAAAATTTTTTTAGAAAGAGTTTGTCCCCAAATTTGGTAGAGGTGATCCTTGTATTTTTATTGGCATGCACAAAAAAATTCAGCTAAAAACTCAAAGTGGAGAAGATTTTGTGACCGTTTGAAAAAAGTGTCCCCATTTCAAACACTTTAATGGCTACTGGCAGCAAACCTATAAAATCTCAAATGCTCTTTAAGGGGTGTGAGTTCTCGAGGTTTGATGAGGGATAGGGGGCCAATATAAGGGCCAAGTACCAGCACCCATTGCACATCACGTGCAGACACCCCCGGCCCCCCCAATCGTCGGAACCCCCAATGCCGTCGGTTAGGCTCTCCGATGATGCTCCAGCGATGGTGCCTAGGTCAAAAAAAATGTGGCACCAACACAAGCCCGAGCCCAGCATGTGAACCGTGGCTCAAGCTCTTAGACTGGGAATGAACTCCATATGCTTAGACTTGGAATGAACTCCATATGCCTAAGCCAACCCATGGAATGAGCGTCCAGGCGCTCAGCCGATCGGAGAGGCAGAATGCATAAGTCGGGGATCGACTCGGTCCCCCTCTGCGTCTGTCGATCCCGCTGCCACAATCCTCGGTCTGGCTGGGGCTTAGACATGGAATGAACTCCCTATACCTAAGCCAACCCATGAAACAGGCGTGCGAGCGCTCAACCGACTGAAGAAGCAGAATGCGAAAGTCGTGGATTAGCTCGGTCCCCCTTGCGTGTTGTCGATCCTGCTACTACAACCCTCGGTTTGGTCTGATCTTAGACTGGGAATGAACTTCATATTCTTAGACTGGGGATGAACTCCGTATGCCTAAGTCAACCCACGAAACAAGCGTGTGGGTGCTCAACCAACCAGAGAGGCCAGTCGGACAGGCAGAATGTGTAATCTGGGGATCGATCGGTCCCCCCCTGCATGCTACCGATCCTGCTGTTGGTCCTGCTATCGTAACCCTCGATCCAGTCCGATCTTAGACTAGGAATGAACTCTGTATGCTTAGACATGGAATGAACTCTATATGCTTAAGCCAACCCATGAAACGAGCGTGCGGGCACCCAACCGACTGGAGAAGTAGAATGTGCAAGTCACGGATCGACTCGGTCCCCCTACGTGCTGTCGATCCTGGTACCACAACCCTCGGTTTAATCTAATCTTAGATTGGGAATGAACTCCGTATGCCTAAGTTAACCCACGAAACGAGTGTTCGGGCGTTGAGCCGGCCAAAGAGGCATAATGCGTAAGTCGGGGATCGACTCGATACCCCTCTGCGTGCTATCAGTCTCACTGCCACAACCCTTGGTCTGACTGGGGCTTAAACATGGAATGAACTCCCTATGCCTAAGCCAACCCACGAAACAGGCATGCGGGGGCTCAACCAGCCCGGAAGGCAGAATGGGCAAACCGAGTATTAGCCTGGTCATACCCTTCGTGCTGTCGATCTTACTGTCGCAACCCTCGGTCCGGTTCGATCTTAGATTGGGAATGAACTTCGTATGCCTAAGTCAACCCATAAAACGAGCGTGTGGGTGTTGAGCCGACCGAAGAGGCATAATGCGCAAGCCAAGGATCGGCCCGATCCCTCTCTACGTGCTGCCGGTCCCGCTGCCACAACCCTCGGTTTGGCTATGGCTTAGACATGGAATGAACTCTCTATCCCTAAGCCAACCCATGAAATTGGCGTGCGGGTACTCAACCGGTCAGAGAGGCAGAATGCGCAAGCTGGGGATCAGCTCGGTCCTCCACTGCATGCTATCGATCTCACTACCGATCCTGCTACCACAACCCATGGTCTGACTGGGGCTTAGACATGGAATGAACTCTGTATGCCTAAGCCAACCCATGAAATGAGCATACGGGTGCTCAACCGGCTGGAAGGTAGAATGCGTAAGCCAAGGATTAGCCCAGTCCCCCTATGTGCTGTCGATCCTGCTGCTGGTCCTGCTGCTACAACCCTCGGTCTAGTCTGATCTTAGACTGGGAATGAACTTTGTATGCTTAGACATGGAATGAACTCTGTATGCTAAGCCAACCCATGTAACGAGCGTACGGGCGCTCAGCCGATCGAAAAGGTAGAATGTGTAAGTCGGGGACCGGCCCGATACCCCCTACGTGCTATCGATCCTGCTACCACAACCCTCGGTTTGGTCTGATCTTAGACTGGGAATGAACTTCGTATGCCTAAGTCAACCCATGAAATGAGCATGCGGGCACTGAGCCGGTCAAAGAGGCATAACCCTCTGCATGCTGCTGGTCCCGCTGCCACAACCCTCGGTCTTGCTGGGGCTTAGACATGGAATGAACTCCCTATGCCTAAGCCAAGCAATGAAACAGGCGTGCGGGTACTCAACAGGTCGAAGAGGCAGAATGCGTAAACCGGGATCGACCCGGTCCCCCCTGCATGCTACTGATCTTGCTGATGCAACCCTCGATCCGATTTGATCTTAGACTAGGAATGAACTCCGTATGCTTAGACTGGGGATGAACTCCGTATGCCTAAGTTAACCCATGAAACGAGCATTCGGACGTTCAGTCGACTAGAGAGGCAGGATGCGCAAGCCGAGGATCGAACGGGTGGTAGGTGGGTTCAAGCACATCTTCATATTTCTGCCATGCCAATGCCATTTTTATGGCTTGTAAATTCATACAATGGTCCCCTACGCCTTCATGTGAAGTTTCATGGCAAGACGACCCGTTTTCTATTTTTCACGATTTTTGAAACTTTTTGCGGTTCGGGATTTTTTAAAATATTTTTAGAAAGATTTTTGTCCCCAAATATTTTAGAGGTGATCCATGTATTTTTGTTGGCATGCATAAAAAAATTCAGCTAAAAACTTGAAGTGGAGAAGATTTTGTGACCGTTTGAAAAAAATGTCCCCATTTGTGACACTTTAATGGCTACTGGCAGCAAACCTATAAAATCTCAAATGCTCTTTAAGGGGGTGTGAGTTCTCGAGGTTTGATGAGGGATAGGGGGCCAATATAAGGGCCAAGTACCAGCACCCATTGCACATCATGTGCGCACACCCCCCGGCCCCCCCAATCACCGAAACCCCCAATGCCGTCGGTTAGGCTCTCCAGCGACGCTCCGGCGATGGTGCCCCGAGTGAAAAAAATGCGGCACCAGCACATGCCTGAGCTCAACATGTGCACCGTGGCTCAAACTCTTAGACTGGGAATGAACTCCGTATGCTTAGACATGGAATGAACTCCGTATGCCTAAGCCAACCCACGAAACGAGTGTGCGGGCGCTCAGCCGGTCGGAGAGGCAAAATGCACGAGCCGGAGATCAGCCCGGTCCCCCTCTACGTGCTACTGGTCCTGCTGCCACACCCTCGGTCCCATTGAGGCTTAGACATGGAATGAACCCCTATGCCTAAGCCAACCAAAGAAACATGTGTGCGGCACTCTGTCGGTTGGAGAGGCAGAATGCGTAAGCCGGGGATCGGCCCGGTCCCCCCTGCGTGCTGTCGATCCTGTTGTCGTAACCCTTGGTCTGGTCTGATCTTAGACTGAGAATGAACTCCGTATGCTTAGACTGGGGATGAACTCCGTATGCCTAAGTCAACCCAAGAAACGAGCGTGCAGACGCTCAGCCGACCAGAGAGGTAGGATGCGTAAGCCGGGGATCGAACGGGTGGTAGGTGGGTTCAAGCACATCTTCATATTTCTACCATGCCAATGCCATTTTTATGGCTTGTAAATTCATACAATGGTCCCCAATGCCTTCGTGTGAAGTTTCATGGCAAGACGACCCGTTTTTTATTTTTCACGATTTTCGAAACTTTTTACAGTTTTGGATTTTTTAAAATTTTATTAGAAAGAGTTTTGTCCCCAAATTTGGTAGAGGTAATCCTTATATTTTTGTTGGCATGCACAAAACAATTATGCTAAAAACTCGAAGTGGAGAAGATTTTGTGACTATTTGAAAAAAGTATCCTCATTCCAGACACTTTAATGGCTCAGCCGGCCGGAGAGGCAGAATGCGCAAGCCGGGGATCAGCTCGATCCCCATTTGTGACACTGTAATGGCTACTGGCAGCAAACCTATAAAATCTCAAATGCTCTTTAAGGGGGTGTGAGTTCTCGAGGTTTGATGAGGGATAGGGGGCCAATATAATGGCCAAGTACCAGCACCCATCACACATCATGTGCGCACACCCCTCGGCCCCCCCAATCGTCAGAACCCCCAATGCCGCCGGTTAGCCTCTCCGGCAATGCTCCGACGATGGTGCCTTGGGCGAAAAAAAATGTGACACCAGCATATGCTCGAGCCCAGCATGTTCACCATGGCTCAAAATCTTAGACTGGGAATGAACTCCGTATGCTTAGACATGGAATGAACTCTGTACACCTAAGCCAACCCTCGAAATGAGCATGCGGGTGCTCAGCCGATCGAAGTGGTAGAATACGCAAGCCGGGGATCGACCTGGTCCCCCCTGCGTGCTGTCGATCCTTTTACTGTAACCCTCGGTCTGGTCTGATCTTAGACTGGGAATGAACTCTGTATGCATAAGTCAACCAATGAAATGAGCGTACGGGCGCTGAGCAGGCTAAAGAGGCATAATGCGCAAGTCGGGGATCGACCCGATCCCCTCTGCGTGCTGCCTATCTCGTTGCCACAAACCTCGGTCCGGCTGGGGCTTAGACATGGAATGAACTCCCTATGCCTAAGCCAACCCACGAAACGGGCGTGCGGGCGCTCAGTCAGTCGGAAAAGCAGAATGCGTAAACCGGGGACCGACCCGGTCCCCCTTGCGTGTTGTCGATACAACTGTCGCAGTCCTTGGTCCGGTCCAATCTTAGATTGGGAATGAACTCCGTATGCTTAGACTGGGGATGAACTCCGTATGCCTAAGTCAACCCACGAAACGAGCGTATGGGTGACCAGCCGATCGGAGAGGCATAATGCGCAAGCTGAGGATCAACCCGGTCCCCCTCTACGTGCTGTCGATCCCACTGTCGGTTATGCTGCCATAACCCTCGTTTCAGCTAGGGCTTAGACATGGAAGGAACTCCCTATGCCGAAGCCAACCCATGAAATGGACGTGCGGGCGTTCAGCTTGCCAGAGAGGTAGAATGCTCAAGCCAAGATCAGCCTGATCCCCTATGCGTACTGTCGATCCTGATGTCGTAACCTTCAGTCTGGTCTGATCTTAGACTGGGAATGAACTCCATATGCTTAGACTGGGGATGAACTCTGAATGCCTAAGTCAACCCATAAAATGAGCATCCAAGCGCTCAGCCGGTCGGAGAGGCATAATGCGCAAGCTGAGGATCAACTCGGTCCCCCTCTTTATGCTATCGATCCTGCTGCCACAACCCTCAGTCCGGCTGGGGCTTAGACATGGAATGAACTCCGTATGCCTAAGCCAACCCACAAAACGAGCGTGCGGGTGCTCAGCCAACCGGAGATGCAGAATGTGCAAGTCAAGGATCAGCCCCGTCCCCCCTATGTGCTATCGATCCTGATGCTGGTCCTACTGCTGCAACCCTCGGTCTGATCCAATCTTAGACTGGGAATGAACTCCGTATGCTTAGACATGGAATGAACTCCGTATGCCTAAGCCAACCCATGAAATGAGCGTGCGTGCGGGTGCTCAACCGACCAGAGAGGCAGAATGCCCAAGCCAGGGATCGACCTGGTCCACCCCTACGTGCTGTCGATCCTGCTGCCGCAACCCTCCATCTGATCTGGCCTGAGATAGGGAATGAACTCCGTATGCCTAAGTCAACCCACGAAAGGAACGTGCGGGTGCTGAACAGATCGGAGAGGCATAATGTGCAAGCTAGGGATTGGCCTGGTCCCCCTCTGTGTGTTGTCGGTCTCGCTGCCACAACCCTCGGTCCGGCTGGGGCTTAGACATGGAATGAACTCCCTATGCCTAAGCCAACCCACAAAAAGGGCATGCGGGGCCTCAACCGATCGGAGAGGCAAAATGCGCAAGTCGGGGATCAGCTCGGTCCCCCCTGCATGCTGTCGATCCTGCTATCGCAACGCTCAGTCTAGTCTGATCTTAGACTAGGAATGAACTCCATATGCTTAGACTGGGGATGAATTCCGTATGCCAAAGTCAACCCATGACATGAGCGTGCGGACGCTCAGCCGACCAGAGAGGCAGGATGCGGAAGCCGGGGATCGAATGAGTGGTAGGTGGGTTCAAGCACATCTTCATATTTATATCATGCCAATGCCATTTTTATGGCTTGTAAATTCATACAATGGTCCCCTAAGCCTTCATGTGAAGTTTCGTGGCAAGACGACCCGTTTTCTATTTTTCACGACTTTCAAAACTTTTTGTGGTTCAGGTTTTTTTAAAATTTTTTTAGAAAGATTTTTGTCCCCAAATTTGGTAGAGGTGATCCTCATATTTTTATTGGCATGCACAAAATAATTCAGCGAAAAACTTGAAGTGGAGAAGATTTTGTGACCATTTAAAAAAAGTGTCCCCATATCAGACACTTTAATGGCTACTGCCAGCAAACCTATAAAATCTCAAATGCTCTTTAAGGGGGTGTGAGTTCTCGAGGTTTGATGAGTGATAAGGGGCCAATATAAGGGCCAAGTACCAGCACCCATCGCACATCATGTGCGCACACCCCCCCGGCCCCCCAATCGTCGAAACCCCAAATGCCGTCGGTTAGGCTCTCCGATGATGCTCCAACGATGCTCCGGTGATGGTGCCTCGGGTGAAAAAAATGTGGCACCAGCACATGCCCGAGCCTAGCATGTGCACCGTGGCTCAAAATCATAGACTGGGAATGAACTCCGTATGCTTAGACATGGAATGAACTCCGTATGCCTAAGCCAACCCAAGAAACGAGCGTGCGGGAGCTCAGCCGACTGGAGAGGCAGAATGCACAAGTCAGGGATCAACTTAGTCCCGCCCTATGTGCTGTCAATCCTACTGCCGCAACCCTCGGTCCAGTCCGATCTTAGACTAGGAATGAACTCCGTATGCATAAGTCAACCCACGAAACAAGCGTGCGGGCATTGAGCCGATCGAAGAGGCAAAATGTGCAAGTCTGTGATCGGCCCAGTCCCCCTCTGTGTACGTCTGGTCCCGCTGCCACAACCCTCAGTCCGGCTGGGGCTTAGACATGGAATGAACTCCCTATGCCTAAGCCAACCCACGAAACGGGCGTGCGGGCGCTCAGTCGGTCGAAGAGGCAGAATGCGCAAGCCGGGGATCGGCCTGGTACCCCTACGTGCTGTCGATCCTGCGGCCGTAACCCTCGGTCCGGTCCGATCTTAGACTAGGAATGAACTCCATATGCTTAAACTGAGGATGAACTCCGTATGCCTAGGTCAACCCACGAAACGAGAGTGCGGGCACTTAGCCGATCGGAGAGGTCGACCGGAGAGACATAATGTGTAAGCCGAGGATCAACCCGGTCCACCTCTCCGTGCTGCTGATCCTGCTGTTGGTCCTACTGCCACAACCCTCGGTCCGACTGGGGCTTAGACATGGAATGAACTTCGTATGCCTAAGCCAACCCACGAAATGAGCGAGCGGGCGCTCCGCCAACCGGAGAGGCAGAATGCTCAAGCCGGGGATCGGCTCGATCCCCCCTGCGTACTGTCAATCCTGCTTCTGGTTCTGCTACCGCAACCCTCGATCTGGCTCGATCTTAGACTGGGAATGAACTCCGTATGCTTAGACATGGAATGAACTCTGTATGCCTAAGCCAACCCACGAAATGAGCGTGCGGGCGCTTAGCTAACCGGAGAGGCAGAATGTGCAAGCCGGGGATCGACCCGGTCCCCCCTGCGTGCTATCGGTCCTACTGTCGCAACCCTCAGTTTGGTCTGATCTAAGATTGGGAATGAACTCCGTATGCCTCAGTAAACCCACTAAACGAGCATACGGGTGCTGAGCCGGTCGGAGAGGCATAATGCGCAAGCCAGGGATTGGCCCGGTCCTCTTTTGCATGCTGTCGGTCTCGCTACCACAACCCTCAGTCCCACTGGGGCTTAGACATGGAATGAACTCCCTATGCCTAAGCCAACCCATGAAACGGGTGTGCGGGCGCTCAGTCGATCGGAGGGGCATAATGCGCAAGCCGGGGATCAGCTCGGTCCCCCCTGCGTGCTGCCGATCCTACTGTCGTAACCCTCGGTCTGATCTGATCTTAGACTGGGAATGAACTCCGTATGCTTAGACTGGGGAAGAACTCCGTATGCCTAAGTCAACCCACGAAACGAGCGTTCGGGCACTGAGCCAGCCAAAAAGGCATAATGCACAAGTCGGGGACAGGCCCGGTCCCCCTCTGCGTGCTGTCGGTCCTACTGCCACAATCTTCGGTCTGACTGGGGCTTAGACATGGAATGAACTCCCTATCCCTAAGCCAACCCATGAAACGGACGTGCGGGTGCTCAGCCGGCCGGAGAGGTAGAATGTTCAAGCCGGGGATCGGCCTGGTCCCCCTACATGCTGTCGATCCTGCTGTCGTAACCCTCGGTCTGGTCTGATCTTAGACTGGGAATGAATTTCGTATGCTTAGATTGGGGATGAACTCCGTATGCGTAAGTCAACCCACGAAACGAGAGTGCAGACGCTCAGTCGACCAGAGAGGTGGGATGCACAAGCCAGAGATTGAACGGGTGGTAGGTGGGTTCAAGCACATCTTCATATTTCTATCATTCCAATGCCATTTTTATGGCTTGTAAATTCATACAATGGTCCCCTAAGCCTTCATGTGAAGTTTCGTGGCAAGACGACCCGTTTTCTATTTTTCATGATTTTTGAAACTTTTTGCGATTCGGGATTTTTTAAAAATTTTTAGAAAGAGTTTTGACCTCAAATTTGGTAGACGTGATCCTTGTATTTTTTTTACCATGCACAAAAAAATTCAGCTAAAAACTCAAAGTGGAGAAGATTTTGTGACCATTTGAAAAAAGTGTCCCCATTTCAGACACTTTAATGGCTACTGGCAGCAAACCTATAAAATCTCAAATGTTCTTTAAGGGGGTGTGAGTTCTTGAGGTTTGATGAGGGATAGGGGGCCAATATAAGGGCCAAGTACCAGCACCCATGGCACATCATGTGCGTACACCCCCCCGGCCCCCCCATTCGCCGGAACCCCCAATGCCACCGGTTAGGCTCTCCGGTCGATGCTCCGGCGATGGTGCCCTGGGTGAAAAAAGTGTGGCACCAGCACATGCCCGAGTCCAGCATGTGCACCATGGCTCAAACTCTTAGACTCAAAATGAACTCCGTATGCTTAGACATGGAATGAACTCCGTATTCCTAAGCCAACCAACGAAACGAGCGTGCGGGCGCTCAGCCAGTCGGAAAGGTAGAATGCGCAAGCCGGGGATCGGCCCGATCCCCCTCTACGTGCTGCCGGTCCTGCTGCCACAACCCTCGGTCTGGCTAGGGCTTAGACATGGAATGAACTCCCTATGCCTAAGCAAACCCACGAAACGGGCGTGTGAGCGCTCGGTCGATCGGAGAGGCAGAATGTGCAAGCCGAGGATCGGTCCGATCCCCCCTACGTGCTACCGATCCTGCTACCTCAACCCTCGATCTGATCTGATATTAGACTGGGGATGAACTCTGTATGCCTAAGTCAACCCACAAAATGAGCGCGCGGGTGCTCAGCCGATGGAGAGGCAGAATGCGTAAGCCAGGGATCAGCCCGGTCCCCCCCTGCGTGCTGTCGATCCTGCTACTGGTCCTGCTACCGCAACCCTCAGTCCGGTCCGATCTTAGACTGGGAATGAACTCTATATGCTTAGACATGGATTGAACTCTGTATGCGTAAGCCAACCCACGAAACAAGCGTGCGGGCGCTCAGTTGGTCGGAGAGGCAGAATGCGCAAGTCGGGCACCGACCCGATCCCCCTCTGCTTGCTGTCGATCCTGCTACCGCAGCGCTTGGTCTGATCTGATCCTAGACTGGGAATGAACTCCATATGCATAGACTGGGGATGAACTCCATATGCCTAAGTTAACCAACGAAACGAGTGTGCGGACGCTCAGCCGACCAGAGAGGCAAGACGTGCAAGCCGGGGATCGAACGGGTGGTAGGTGGGTTCAAGCACATCTTCATATTTCTGCCATGCCAATGCCATTTTTATGGCTTGTAAATTCATACAATGGTCCCCTAAGCCTTCATGTGAAGTTTCGTGGCAGGACGACCCGTTTTCTATTTTTCACGATTTTTAAAACTTTTTGCGATTCGGGATTTTTTAAAATTTTTTTAGAAAGAGTTTTGTCCCAAAATTTGGTAGAGGTGATCCTTGTATTTTTTTTTTGGCATGCACAAAAAAATTCAGCTAAAAACTCGAAGTGGAGAAGATTTTGTGACCGTTTGAAAAAAGTGTCCCCATTCCAGACACTTTAATGGCTACTGGCAGCAAACCTATAAAATCTCAAATGCTCTTTAAGGCGGTGTGAGTTCTCGAGGTTTGATGAGGGATAGGGGGCCAATATAAGGGCCAGGTACCAGCACCCATCGCACATCATGTGCGCACACCCCTCGGCCCCCCAATCGTCAGAACCCTCAATGATGCCGGTTAGGCTCTCGAGCGATGCTCCGACGATGGTGCCCCGAGCAAAAAAAGTACGGCACCAGCACATGCCCGTGCCCAGCATGTGCACCGTGGCTCAAACTCTTAGACTGGGAATGAACTCCGTATACTTAGACATGGAATGAACTCCGTATGCCTAAGCCAACTCATGAAACAAGCGTGCGGGCGCTCAATCGGCCAAAGAGGTAGAATGCACAAGTCAGGGATCGGCCCGGTCCCCCTCTGCGTGCTGCCAGTCCCGCTACCGTAACCTTCGGTCCGACTGGGGCTTAGACATGGAATGAACTCCCTATGCCTAAGTCAACCCACGAAACAAGCGTACGGGCACTCAGCCGGTCGGAGAGACAGAATGTGCAAGCCGAGGACCGGCATGATCCCCCCTGCGTGCTGTCGATCTTACTGCCGCAACCCTCAGTCTGGTTCAATCTTAGACTGGGAATGAACTCCATATGCCTAAGTCAACCCAAAAAATGAGCGTGCGGGCGCTGAGTCGATCGGAGAGGCATAATGCGCAAGCCGGGGATCGGCTCGATCCCCCTCTGCGTGCTGTCGGTCCCACTGCCACAACCCTCGGTCCGGCTGGGGCTTAGACATTGAATGAACTCCCTATGCCAAAGCCAACCCATGAAACGGGCGTGCGGGCGCTCAGCCGGTAAGAGAGGTAGAATGCGCAAGCCAGGGATCGATCTGGTCCCCTCTGCGTACTATTGATCCTACTGGCGCAACCGTCGGTCCGGTCCAATCTTAGACTAGGAATGAACTGCATATGCTTAGACTTGGGATGAACTCCGTATGCCTAAGTCAACCCACAAAAATAGCATGCCGACGCTCAACCGACCAGAGAGGCAGGATGCGCAAGCCGGGGATCAAACGGGTGGTAGGTGGGTTCAAGCACATCTTCATATTTCTACCATGCCAATGCCATTTTTATGGCTTGTAAATTCATACAATGGTCCCCTACACCTTCATGTGAAGTTTCGTGGCAAGATGAGTCGTTTTCTATTTTTCACGATTTTTAAAACTTTTTACGGTTTGGGATTTTTTTAAAATTTTTTTAGAAAGAGTTTTGTCCCCAAATTTAGTAGAGGTGATCCTTGTATTTTTTTTGGCATGCACAAAAAAATTCAGCTAAAAACTCGAAGTGGAGAAGATTTTGTGACCGTTTGAAAAAAGTGGCCCCATTTCAGACACTTTAATGGCTACTGGCAGCAAACCTATAAAATCTCAAATGCTCTTTAAGGGGGTGTGAGTTCTCAAGGTTCGATGAGGGATAGGGGGCCAATAAAAGGGCCAAGTACCAGCACCCATCGCACATCATGTGCACACACCCCCGGCCCCCCCAATCGTCGGAACCCCCAATGCCGCCGGTTAGGCTCTCCGACGCTACTCCGGCGATGGTGCCCCGAGCAAAAAAAATGAGGCAACAGCACATACCCGAGCCTAGCTTGTGCACCGTGGCTCAAACTCTTAGACTGGGAATGAACTCCGTATGCTTAGGTATGAATCAACTCCGCATGCCTAAGCTAACCTAAGAAACGGGCACTCACCGACTGGAGAGGCAGAATGTGCAAGCCGGGGATCGGCCTGATCCCCCTCTGTGTGCTGCCGGTCTTGCTGCCACAACCCTCGATCTGGCTGGGTCTTAGACATGGAATGAACTCCCTATGCCTAAGCCAACCCATGAAACGGGTGTCTGGGCACTCAGCCGGCCAGAGAGGTAGAATGCGTAAGCCGGGGATCGACCCAATCCCCCCTGCGTGCTATCGATCCTGCTACCGTAACCCTCGATCCGGTTCAATCTTAGACTAGGAATGAACTTCGACTGCTTAGACTGGGGATGAACTCCGTATGCCTAAGTCAACCCATGAAACGAGCGTGCAGGCGCTCAGCCGGCCGGAGAGGCCGACCGGAGAGGAAAAATACGCAAGCCAGGGCTCGCCCCGGTCCCCCCTACGTGTTGCCGATCCTGTTGCTAGTCCAGCTGCCGCAACCCTTGGTCCAGTCTGATCTTAGACTGGGAATGAACTCCTTAAGCTTACACTTGGAATGAAGTCCGTATGCCTAAGCCAACCTACGAAATGAGCGTGCGGGCATTCAGCCGACCGGAGAGGTAGAATGTGTAAGCCGGGGATCGGCCCAGTGCCCCCCTGTGTGCTATCGATCCTACGGCCGCAACCGTCAGTCCGATCTGATCTTAGATTGGGAATGAACTCCGTATGCCTAAGTCAACCCACGAAACGAGCGTTCGGGCGTTGAGCCGATCGGAGAGGCATAATTTGCAAGTCGGGGGTCGGCCCGGTCCCCCTCTGCATGCTATCGGTCCCGCTACCACAATCCTCGATCTGGCTGGGGCTTAGACATGGAATGAACTCCCTACGCCTAAGCCAACCCATAAAACGGGCGTGCGGGCACTCAGCCAACCGAAGAGGCAGAATGCGCAAGCCGGGGATCGGCCCAGTCCACCTTACGTGCTGTCAATCCTGCTGTCACAACCCTCGATCTGATCTGATCTTAGATTGGGAATGAACTCTTTATGCCTAAGTCAACCCACAAAACGAGCGTGCAGGTGCTGAGCCGATCGGAGAGGCATAATGTGCAAGCCGAGGATCAGCCTGGTCCCCCTCTGCGTGCTGTCGGTCCCGTTGCCACAACCCTTGGTCCGACTGGGGCTTAGACATGGAACGAACTCCATATGCCTAAGCCAACCCACGAAACGGGCGTGCGGGTGCTCAGTCGGCCAGAGAGGCATAATGCGCAAGTCGAGGACCGACCCGGTCCCCGCTTACGTGCCATCGATCCTGCTGCCACAACCTTCGACCCGATCCGATCTTAGACTGGGAATGAACTTCGTATGCCTAAGTCAACCCACGAAATGAGCGTGCGGGTGTTGAGCCGGTCGGAGAGGCATAATGTGCAAGCCGGGGATCGGCTCGGTCCCCTTTACGTGCTGTCGGTCCCACTGCCACAACCCTTGGTCTGGCTGGGGCTTAGACATGGAATGAACTCCCTATGCCTAAGCCAACCCACGAAACGGGCGTGCGAGCACTCAGTCAGTTGGAGAGGCAGAATGCGTAAGCCGGGGACTGGCCCGATCCCCTTACGTGCTATCGATCCTGCTGCCGCAACCCTCTGTCCGATCTGATCTTAGACTGGGAATGAACTCCGTATGCTTAGATGGGGATGAACTCTATATGCCTAAGTCAACCCACGAAACGAGCGTGCGGACGCTCAGCCGACCAGAAAGGCAGGATGCACAAGCCGGGAATCGAACAGGTGGTAGGTGGGTTCAAGCACATCTTCATATTTCTGCCATGCCAATGCCATTTTTATGGCTTGTAAATTCATACAATGGTCCGCTAGGCCTTCATGTGAAGTTTCGTGGCAAGATGAACCGTTTTCTATTTTTCACAATTTTCAAAACATTTTGCGGTTCGAGATTTTTTAAAATTTTTTTAGGAAGAGTTTTGTCCCCAAATTTGGTAGAGGTGATCCTTGTAATTTTGTTGGCATGCACAAAACAATTCAGCTAAAGCTCGTAGTGGAGAAGATTTTGTGATCGTTTGAAAAAAGTGTCCCCATTTCAGACACTTTAATGGCTACTTGCAGCAAACCTATAAAATCTGAAATGCTCTTTAAGGGGGTGTGAATTCTCGAGGTTTGATGAGGGACAGGGGGCCAATATAAGGGCCAAGTACCAGCCCCCATCGCACATCATGTGTGCACACCCCCCGGCCCCCCCAATCGCCGAAACTCCAATGTCGTCGATTAGCCTCTCTGGTGATGCTCCGGTGATGGTGCCCCGCTTGTGTGCTATTGATCCTGCTGTCGCAACCCTTGGTTCGATCTGATCTTAGACTGGGAATGAACTCTGTATGCCTAAGTCAACCCATGAAATGAGCGTGCGGGCGCTGAGCCAGTCGGGGAGGCATAATATGCAAGCCAGGGATCGGCTCGGTCCCCCTCTGCGTGCTGTCAGTCCCGCTGCCATAACCCTCGGTCTGGCTGGGCTTAGACATAGAATGAACTCCCTTGCCTAAGCCAACCCACGAAACGGGCGTGCGGGCTCTCAGCTGGCCGGAAAGGCAAAATGCGCAAGCCGGGGATCGGCTCGGTCCCCCCTACGAGCTGTCTATCCTGCTGCCGTAACCCTCGGTCCGGTCTGATCTTAGACTTGGAATGAAATTTGTATGCTTAGACTAGGGATGAACTCTGTATGCCTAAGTCAACCCACGAAACGAGCGTGCGGGCACTCAGCCGACCAGAGAGGCATGATGCGCAAACCGGAGATCGAACAAGTGGTAGGTGGATTGAAGCACATCTTCATATTTCTACCATGCCAATGCCATTTTTATGGCTTGTAAATTCATACAATGGTCCCCTAAGCCTTCATGTGAAGTTTCGTGGCAAGACGACCCGTTTTCTATTTTTCACGATTTTTGAAACTTTTTGCGGTTTGGGATTTTTTTAAATTTTTTTAGAAAGAGTTTTGTCCCCAAATTTTGTAGAGGTGATCCTTGTATTTTTGTTGGCATCCATAAAAAAATTCAGCTAAAAACTGGAAGTGGAGAAGATTTTGTGACCGTTTCAAAAGAGTGTCCCCATTTTAGACACTTTAATGGCTACTGGCAGCAAACCTATAAAATCTCAAATGCTCTTTAAGGGGTGTGAGTACTTGAGGTTTGATGAGGGATAGGGGGCAAATGTAAGGGCCAATTACCAGCACCCATCGCACATCATGTGCGCACACCCCCCGGCCCCCCCAATCGTCGAAACCCCCAATGCCATCGGTTAGGCTCTCCGACGATGCTCCGGCGATGGTGCCCCGGGCAAAAAAAATGCGGCACCAGCACATGCCCGAGCCCAGCATGTGCACCGTGGCTCAAAATCTTAGACTGGGAATGAACTCCGTATGCTTAGACATTGAATGAACTCCGTTTGCCTAAGCCAACCCACGAAACAAGCGTGCGGGCGTTCAATCGACCGGAGAGGCAGAATGCGCAAGCTGGGGATCCGCCTGGTCCCCCCCAGCATGCTATCGATCCTGCTACTGCAACCCTTCATCCGGTCCAATCTTAGACTGGTAATGAATGCTATTTGCATAAGTCAACCTACGAAATGAGCGTGCGGGTGCTGAATCGGTCGAAGAGGCATAACGCGCAAGCCGGGGATCGGCCCGATCCCCCTCTGCATGCTGCCGGTCCCGCTGCCACAACCCTTGGTCCGACTGGGGCTGAGACTTGGAATGAACTCCCTATGCCTAAGCCAACTCACGAAACGGGCGTGCGGGCGCTCAGCTGATCGGAAAGGCAGAATGTGCAAGCCGGGGATCGACCCGATCCCCCCTGCGTGTTGCCGATCCTACTGTCGCAACCCTCGGTTCGATCTGATCTTAGACTGGGAATGAACTCCGTATGCTTAGATTGGGGATGAACTTCATATGCCTAAGTCAACCTACGAAATGAGCGTGTGGGCGCTCAGCCAGCTGGAGAGGCATAATGCACAAGCCGGGGATCAACCTGGTCCCCCTCTGCGTGCTGGCGATCTCGCTGCCGATCTCGTTGCCGATCCTCCTGCCAGTCCTGCTGCCACAACCCTCAGCCCGACTGGGGCTCAGACATGGAATGAACTCCGTATGCCTAAGCCAACAGATGAAACGACCGTGTGGGCGCTCAGCCAGCCGGAGAGGCAAAATACGCAAGCCAGGGACTGGCCTGGTCCCCCCTGTATTTCTGCATTGCCAATGCCATTTTTATGGCTTGTAAATTCATACAATGGTCCCCTAGGCCTTCATGTGAAGTTTCGTGGCAAGATGAACCGTTTTCTATTTTTCACAATTTTCAAAACTTTTTGCGGTTCGGGAATTTTTAAAATTTTTTTAGGAAGAGTTTTGTCCCAAAATTTGGTAGAGGTCATCCTTGTAATTTTGTTGGCATGCACAAAACAATTCTGCTAAAAGCTCGTAGTGGAGAAGATTTTGTGACCGTTTGAAAAAAGTGTCCCCATTTTAGACACTTTAATGGCTACTAGCAGCAAACCTATAAAATCTCAAATGCTCTTTAAGGGGGTGTGAGTTCTCGAGGTTTGATGAGGGATAGGAGGCCAATATAAGGGCCAAGTACCAGCACCCATCGCACATCATGTGCGCACACCCCCCGACCCCGCCAATCACCAAAACCCCCAATGCCACTAGTTAGGCTCTCCGACGATGGTGCCTCGGGCAAAAAAAATGCAACACCAGCACATGCCTGAGCCCAGCATGTGCACCATGGCTCAAAATCTTAGACTGGGAATGAACTCCATATGCTTAGACATGGAATGAACTTCGTATGCCTAAGCCAACCCATGAAATGAGCGTGCGGGTGCTCAGCCAGCTGGAGAGGCAGAATGCGCAAGCCAGAGATCGACCTGATCCCCCCTACGTGCTGTCGATCCTACTGCCGCAACCCACAGTCTGGTCCAATCTTGGATTGGGAATGAACTTCGTATGTACAAGTTAACCCACGAAACGAGCGTGCGGGCACTGAGCTGATCAAAGAGGCATAATGCGTAAGCCAGGGATTGGCCCGGTCCCCTCTTGCGTGCTGTCGGTCCCGTCGCCACAACCCTTGGTCTAGCAGGGGCTTAGACATGGAATGAACTCCCTATGCCTAAGCCAACCCACGAAACGAGCGTGCGGGTGCTCAGTCAACCGGAGAGGCAGAATCCGCAAGCCGGGGATCGACCTGATCCCCCCTGTGTGCTGTCGATCTTACTACCGCAACCCTCGGTCCGGTCTGATTTTAGACTGGGAATGAACTCTGTATGCTTAGACTGGGGATGAACTCTGTATGCCTAGGTCAACCCACGAAACGAGCGTGCGGGCGCTCAGCCAGCCAGAGAGGTAGAATGCGTAAGCCAGGGATCGGCTCGGTCCCCCCTATGTGCTATCGATCCTACTGCTGGTCCTGCTGTCGCAACCCTCAGTCCAGTCCGATCTTAGACTGGAAATGAACTTCGTATGCTTAGACATGGAATGAACTCCGTATGCCTAAGCCAACCCACGAAACGAGCGTGCGAGCGCTCAACCGGCCAGAGGGGTAGAACGCGTAAGCCGAGGATAGGCCTGATCCCCCCTATGTACTGTCGATCCTATTGTCGCAACCCTCAGTCCGATCCGATCTTAGACTGGGAATGAACTCCGTATGCCTAAGTCAAGCCATGAAATGAGCGTACGGCGCTGAGGCGATTGGAGAGGCATAATGCATAAGAGGAGGATCGATCCGGTCCCCCACTGTGTGCTGTCGGTCCCACTGTCTCAACCCTCAGTTCGGCTGGGGCTTAGATATGGAATGAACTCCCTTTGCCTAAGCCAACCCATGAAACAGGTGTGCGGGCACTCAGCCGATCGAAGAGGCAAAATACGCAAGCCGGGGATCAGCCTGGTCTCCCCTATGTGCTGTCGATCCTACTACCGTAACCCTCAGTCCAGTCCGATGGAATGAACCCCGTATGCTAAGACTGGGGATGAACTCCGTATGCCTAAGTCAACCGACGAAATGAGCGTGCAGGGGGGCACTCAGCCGACCAGAGAGGCAGGATGTGCAAGCCGGGGATCGAACGGGTGGTAGGTGGGTTCAAGCACATCTTCATATTTCTGCCATGCCAATGCCATTTTTATGGCTTGTAAATTCATACAATGGTCCCCTAAGCCTTCATGTGAAGTTTTCGTGGCAAGATGACCCCGATTTCTATTTTTCAACGGATTTTGACAACTTTTTACGATTTGGGGATTTTTTAAAATTTTTTTGGGAGAGTTTGTCCCCAAATTTGGTTAGAGGTGATCCTTGTATTTTTATTGGCATGCACAAAAATATTCAGTTAAAAAATCGAAGTGGAGAAGATTTTGTGACCGTTTGAAAAAAGTATGCCTATTTCAGACAGTTAATGGCTACTGGCAACAAACCTATAAAATCTCAAATGCTCTTTAAGGGGGTGTGAGTTCTGGAGGTTTGATGAGGGATAAGGGGCCAATATAAGGGCCAAGTACCAGCACCCATCGCACATCATGTGCGCACACCCCCCGGCCCCCCCAATCGTCGGAACCCATAATATCGCTGGTTAGGCTCTCCGGTGATGGTGCCCCGGGGGAAAAAATGTGGCACTAGCACATGCTTGAGCATAGCATGTGCACCGTGGCTTAAACTCTTAGACTGGGAATGAACTCCGTATGCTTAGACGTGGAAAGAATTTCGTATGCCTAAGCTAACCCACGAAACGAGCGTGCGGGCGCTCGACCGACCGGAGAGGCAGAATGCACAAGCCAAGGATCGGCCCAGTCCCCCCTACGTGCTGTCGATCCTACTGCCGCAACCCTCTGTCCGGTCTGATCTTAGACTGGGAATGAACTCTTTATGCATATGTCAACCCACGAAATGAGCGTGCGGGCGCTGAGCCAGCCAAAGAGGCATAATGCATAAACTAAGGATCAGCCCGGTCCCCTTCTGTGTTCTGCCGGTCCCGCTGCCACAACCCTCGATCCAACAGGGGCTTAGACATGGAATGAACTCCCTATGCCTAAGCCAACCCACGAAACGAGCATGCGGGCTCTTAGTTGGCTAGAGAGTAGAATATGCAAGCCAGGGATCAGCCCGATCCACCCTGCATACTGTCGATCTTGCTGTCGCATCCCTCGATCCGATCTGATCTTAGACTGGGAATGAACTCCGTATGCTTAGACTGGGAATGAACTTCGTATGCTTAGACTAGAGATGAACTCCGTATGCCTAAGTCAACCCACAAAACGAGCGTACGAGCGCTTACCCGGCGGAGAGGCCGACCGGAGAGGCAGAATGGGTAAGCTGGGGATCGACTCGATCCCCCCTTCGTGCTACAGATCGTGCTGTTGGTTCTGCTGTCGTAACCCTCGATCCGATCTGATCTTAGACTGGGAATGAACTCCGTATGCTTAGACATGGAATGAACTTCATATGCCTAAGCCAACCCACGAAACAAGCGTGTGGGCACTCAGCCGGTCGGAGAGGCAGAATGCGCAAGCCAGGTATCGGCCCAGTCCCCCCCTGTGTGTTGTCGATCTTGCTGCCGTAACCCTCAGTCCGATCTGATCTTAGACTGGGAATGAACTCCGTATACCTAAGTCAATCCATGAAACGAGCGTGTGGGCGCTGAGCCAACCGAAGAGGCTTAATGCGCAAGTCGGGGTCCGACCCGATCCCTCTCTGTGTACTGTCGGTCCCGCTACGACAACCCTTGGTCCGACTGGGGCTTAGACATGGAATTAACTCCATATGCCTAAGCCAACCCACGAAACGGGCGTGCGGCCGTTCAGCCGGTCGGAGAGGCAGAACGTGCAAGCTGGGGATCGACCCAGTCCCCTCTACATGCTACCGATCCTGTTGTCGCAACCCTCGGTCCGGTCTGATCTTAGATTGGGAATGAACTCCATATGCTTAGACTGGGGATGAACTCCGTATGCCTAAGTCAACCCACAAAACGAGCGTGCGGACACTCAGCCGACTAGAGAGGCAGGATGCGTAAGTCGGGGATCGAACGGGTGGTAGATTGGTTCAAGCACATCTTTATATTTTTGCCATGCCAATGCCAAATTTATGGCTTGTAAATTCATACAATGGTCCCCTAAGCCTTCATGTGAAGTTTTGTGGCAAGATGACCCGTTTTCTATTTTTCATGATTTTTGAAAAGTTTTGCGGTTCGGGATTTTTTAAATTTTCTTTAGAAAGAGTTTTACCCCAAATTTAGTAGAGGTGATCCTTGTATTTTTGTTGGCATGAACAAAAAAATTCAGCTAAAAACTTGCAGTGGAGAAGATTTTGTGACCGTTTGAAAAAAGTGTCCCCATTTCAGACACTTTAATGGCTTCTGGCAGCAAACCTATAAAATCTCAAATGCTCTTTAAGGGGGTGTGAGACCTCGAGGTTTGATGAGGGATAGGGGGCCAATATAAGGGCCAAGTAGCAGCACCCATCGCACATCATGTGCGCACACCCCCCGGCCTCCCCAATCGTCAGAACCCCCAATGCCGCTGGTTAGGCTCTTCGGCAATGCTCCGACGATGGTGCCCCGGGCAAAAAAAATGCAGCACCAGCACATGCCCAAGCCCAGCATGTGCACCGTGGCTCAAAATCTTACACTGGGAATGAACTCCTATGCTTAGACATGGAATGAACTCTGTATGCCTAAGCCAACCCATGAAACGAGTGTGCGGGCACTCAGTCGATCGGAGAGGCAGAATGTGCAAGCCGGGAATTGGCCCGATCCCTCCTGCATGCTCTCAATCTTGCTGTCGCAACCCTCAGTCCGGTCTGATTTTGACTGGGAATGAACTCCGTATGCGTAAGTCAACCCACAAAACGGGCGTACGGGCGCTGAACCGGCCAAAGAGGCATAATACGCAGGCCAGGGATTGGCCCTGTCCCCCTACGTGCTGCTGGTCCTGCTGCCACAACCCTCGATTCAACTGGGGCTTAGACATGGAATGAACTCCCTATGCCTAAGCCAACCCACGAAACGAGCGTGCGGGCACTCAGCTGGCCAGAGAGGCAGAATGCGCAAGTCGGGGATCAGCCCGGTCCCCCCCGGTGTGCTGTCGATCCTGCTACCGCAACCCTCGATCCAATCCGATCATAGACTGGGAGTGAACTCTGTATGCCTAAGTTAACCCACAAAACGAACGTTCGGGCCCTGAGCCGATCGGAGAGGCATAATGCACAAGCTGGGGATCGGCTAGGTCCCCCTCTACATGCTACCGATCTCGCTGCCACAACCCTCAGTCCGATTGGGGCTTAGACATGGAATGAACTCCCTATGCCTAAGCCAACCCACGAAACGGGCGTGCAGGCTCCGATCCCCCCCTGCGTGCTACCGATCCTACTGTCGCAACCCTCGATCTGGTCTGACTTAGACTGGGAATGAACTCGGTATGCTTAGACTGGGGATGAACTCCGTATGCCTAAGTCAACCCACGAAACGAGCGTACAGGTGCTCAGTCGATCGAAAAGGCATAATGCGTAAGCCGGGGATTAGCCCAGTCCCCCTTACGTGCTGTCGATCTCACTGTCGGTCTTGCTGCCACAACCCTCGATTCGGCTGGGGCTTAGACATGGAATGAACTCTGTATGCCTAAGCCAACCCACGAAACGAGTATGCGGGCGCTCAGCCGATCGAAGAGGCAGAATGTGCAAGCCAAGGATCGACCAGATCCTCCACTACGTGCTGTCGATCCTGCTGTTGGTCCTGTTATCGCAACCCTTAGTCCGATCTGATCTTAGACTGAGAATGAACTCTGCATGCTTAGACATGGATTGAACTCTGTATGCCTAAGCCAACCCACGAAACGAGCGTGCGGGCGCTCAACCGGTCGGAGAGGCAGAATGCGTAAATCGGGGGATCGACTCGATCTCCCCTACGTGCTGTTGATCCTACTACCGCAACCCTTGGTCCATTCTGATCTTAGAATGAGAATGAACTCCGTATGCCTAAGTCAACCCATGAAATGAGCGTGCGGATGCTGAGCCGGTCGGAGAGGCATAATGAGAAAGTTGGGGATCAGTTCAGTCCCCCTCTGCGTGCTGTCGATCCCACTGCCACAACCCTCGGTCCGACTGGGGCTTAGACAAGGAATGAACTCCCTATGCCTAAGCTAACCCATGAAACGGGCGTGCGGGCACTCAGCCGATCGGAGTGGCAGAATGCGTAAATCAGGGATCGACCTGGTCCCCCCTGCGTGTTGCCGATCCTGCTACCGCAACCCTTAGTCCGGTCTGATCTTAGACTAGGAATGAACTCCATATGCTTAGACTGGGGATGAACTCCATATGCCTAAGTCAACCCACGAAACGAGAGTGCGGGCATTCAGCCGACCAGAGAGGCAGGATGCGAAAGTCGGGGATCGAACGAGTGGTGGGTGGGTTCAAGCACATATTCATATTTCTGCCATGCCAATGCCATTTTTATGGGTTGTAAACTCAAACAATGGTCCCCTAAGCCTTCATGTGAAGTTTCGTGGGAAGATGACCCGTTTTCTATTTTTCACGATTTTTGAAACTTTTTGCGTTTTAGGATTTTTTAAAATTTTTTAGAAAGAGTTTTGTCCCCAAATTAGGTAGAGGTGATCCTTGTACTTTTGTTGGCATGCCCAAAAAAATTCAGCTAAAAACTCGAAGTGGAGAAGATTTTGTGACTGTTTGAAAAAATTGTCCCCATTTCAAACACTTTAATGTCTACTGGTAGCAAACCTATAAAATCTCAAATGCTCTTTAAGGGAGTGTGAGTTCTCGAGGTTTGATGAAGGATAGGGGGCCAATATAAGGGCCAAGTACCAGCACCCATCGCACATCATGTGCGCACAACCCCGGCCCCCCTAATCGCCAGAACCCCCAATGCCGTCGATTAGGCTCTCCGGCGATGCTCCGGTGATGTTCCGACGATGGTGCCCCGAGCGAAAAAAATGTGGCACCAGCACATGCTCAAGCCCAGTATGTGCATCGTGGCTTAAAATCTTAGACTGGGAATGAACTCTGTATGCTTAGACATGGAATTAATTCTGTATGCCTAAGCCAACCCATGAAACTAGCGTGCGGGCGCTCAGTCGGTCGGAGAGGCAGAATGCGCAAGTCGAGGATCGACCTGGTCCCCCCTACGTGCTGTCGATCCTGCTACTGTAACCCTCGGTCTGATCGGATCTTAGACTGGGAATGAACTCCGTATGCATAAGTCAACCCATGAAACGAGCGTGCGGGCACTGAGCCGGCCGAAGAGGCATAATGTGCAAGTCGGGGATCGACCCGGTCCCCCTCTGCATGCTGCGGGTCCCACAGCCACAACCCTCAGTCTAGCTTGGGCTTAGACAGGGAATGAACTCCCTATGCCTAAGCCAACCCACGAAATGGGCGTGCGGGCACTGAGTCAATCGAAAAGGCAGAATGCGTAAGCCAGGGATCGGCCCGGTCCCCCTTCGTGCTGTCGATCCTGCTGTCGCAACCTTCAGTCCGATCCGATCTTAGACTGCGAATGAACTCCATTTGCTTAGACTAGGGATGAACTCCGTATGCCTAAGTCAACCCACGAAATGAGTGTGCGGGCGCTCAGCCGGTCGGAGAGGCATAATGCACAAGCCAGGGATTAGCCCGATCCCCCGCTGCGTGCTGCCGATCCCGCTACCACAACCCTCGGTCCATCTGGGGCTTAGACATGGAATGAACTCCCTATGCCTAACCCAACCCATGAAATGGGCGTGCAGGCACTGAGCCGATCGAAGAGGCAGAATGCGTAAGCCGGGGATTGGCTCGGTCCCCCTTTCGTGCTGCTGATCCTGCTGTCGCAACCCTCGGTCCGATCCGATCTTAGACTGGGAATGAACTCCATTTGCTTAGACTAGGGATGAACTCCGTATGCCTAAGTCAACCCACGAAACGAGTGTGTGGGAGCTCAACCGATCGGAGAGGCATAATGCATAAGTCGGGGATTAGCCCAATCCCCCGTTGCGTGTTGCCGGTCCCGCTGCCACAACCCTCGGTCCGACTGGGGCTTAGACATGGAATGAACTCCCTATGCCTAAGCCAACCCATGAAATGGGTGTACAGGCGCTCAGTCGGCCGGAGAGGCAGAACACGTAAGTCAGGGATCGACTTGGTCCCCCCTACGTGCTATCGATCCTGCTGCTGCAACCCTCGATCCGGTTTGATCTTAGACTGGGAATGAACTCCGGATGCTTAGACTGAGGAAGAACTCCGTATGCCTAAGTCAACCCACGAAACAAGCGTGTGGGTGCTCAGTCGATCAGAGAGGCACAATACGCAAGCCGAGGATCAGCTCCGTCCCCCACTGCGTGCTGTCGGTCCCACTGCCACAACCCTCGATCCAGCTGGGACGTAGACATGGAATGAACTCCCTATGCCTAAGCTAACCCACAAAATGGGTGTGCGGGCGCTCAGCCAGTCGGAGAGGTAGAATGCGCAAACCGGGGATCAGCCCTGTCCCCCCTGCGTGCTACTGATCCTGCTATTGCAACCCTCAGTCCGGTCCGATCTTAGACTGGGAATGAACTTCGTATGCTTAGATTGGGGATGAACTCCGTATGCCTAAGTCATCCCATAAAACGAGCGTGTGGGTGCTCAACCGGCCGGAGAGGCATAATGCGTAAGCCGAGGATCAGCTCGGTCCCCCGCTGTGTGCTGTCAGTCTCGCTGCCACAACCCTCAGTCCGGCTGGGGCTTAGTCTCGGAATGAACTCCCTATGCCTAAGCCAACCCATGAAACGAGCGTACGGGCGCTCAGTCGGTTGGAGAGGCAAAATGCGTAAGCCGAGGATCGGCTTGGTCCCCCCCTGCGTGCTGTTGATCCTACTGCCTGTCCTGCTGTCGCAACCCTCGGTCTGAACTGATCAAAGACTGAGAATGAACTCCGTATGCTTAGACATGGAATGAACTCCATATGCCTAAGCCAACCCATGAAACGAGCGTGCGGGCTTTCAGTCGGCCGGAGAGGCAGAATGCACAAGCTGCAGATAGGCCCAGTCCCCCCTATGTGCTCTCAATCCTGCTGTCACAACCCTCGATCCGGTCCGATCTTAGACTGGGAATGAACTCCGCATGCATAAGTCAACACATAAAACAAGTGTACGGGCGTTGAGCCGATCGAAAAGGCGTAATGCGCAAGCCAGGAATCATCCCGGTCCCCCTCTATGTACTGCCAGTCCTACTGCCACAACCCTTGATCTGGCTGGGGCTTAGAGATGGAATGAACTCCCTACGCCTAAGCCAACCCATGAAACGGGTGTCCGGGCGCTCAACCGACCGAAAAGGCAGAATGTGTAAGCTGGGGATCGGCCTAGTCCCCCCTACGTGCTACCGATCTTACTGCCCCAACCTTCGGTCTGGTTCGATCTTAGACTGGGAATTAACTCTGTATGCTTAGACTGGGGATGAACTCCGTATACGTAAGTCAACCCATAAAAACGAGCGTGTGGGAGCTTAACCGGCCGGAGAGGCATAATGCACAAGCCAGGGATCAGCCCAATCCCTCGTTGCATGCTGCCGATCTCACTGCCACAACCCTCGGTCTGGCTGGGGCTTAGACATGGAATGAACTCCCTATGCCTAAGCCTACCCATGAAATGGGAGTGCGGGCGCTCAGCCAGCCGGAGAGGCAGAATGCACAGGCTAGGGATCGGCCTGGTCCCCCCTACGTGCTGCCAATCCTGCTGTCGTAGCCCTCGATCTAGTCCAATCTTATTCTGGGAATGAACTCCGTATGCTTAGACTGGGGTTGAACTCTGTATGCCTAAGTCAACCCATGAAACGAGCGTGCAGGCGCTTAACCGGCAGGAGAGGCCAGTCGGATAGGCTTAATGCGCAAGCTAGGGATCAGCCCAGTCCCCCTCTGCGTTCTGTCGATCTCGTTGTCGGTCCTGTTGCCACAACCCTCGGTCTGGCTGGGGCTTAGACATGGAATGAACTTTGTATGCCTAAGCCTACCCACGAAACGAGCGTACAGGCACCCATCAGACCGAAGAGGTAGAATGCGCAAGTCGAGGAATGGCCCGATCTCCCCCAGTGCGCTATTGATCTTGCTGCCGCAACCCTCAGCCCAGTTCGATCTTAGACTGGGAATAAACCCCGTATCCTTAGACATGGAATAAACTCCGTATGCCTAAGACAACCCTCAAAACGAGCGTACGGGCGCTCAGCCAATCGGAGAGGCAGAATGCGCAGGCTGTGGATCGGCCCGATCCCCCCCTGTGTGCTGTTGATCCTGCTACCGCAACCCTTGATCCGATCTGATCTTAGACTGGGAATGAACTCCATATGCCTAAGTCAACCTACGAAATGAGCGTGCGGGCGCTCAGTCGGCCGGAGAGGTATAACACGCAAACCAGAGATCAGCCTGGTCCCCCTCTGCGTACTATCGGTCCCACTGCCACAACCCTTGGTCCGACTGGGGCTTAGACATGGAATGAACTCCCTATGCCTAAGCCAACCCACGAAACGGGCTTAGACATGGACGTGTGGGCGCTCAACCGGACGAAGAGGGAGAATGCGCAAGCTGGGGATCGGCCCGGTCCCCCCTGCGTGCTGCCGGTCCTGCTACCGCAACGCTTGGTCCGGTTCGATCTTAGACTGGGAATGAACTCTGTATGCTTAGACGTGGAATGAACTCCGTATGCCTAAGCTAACCCATTAAACGAGCGTGCGGGCGTTCAGCCGACTGAAGAGGCAGAATGCGCAAGTCGGGGATCGGTCTGGTCCCCCACTATGTGCTCTCAATCTTGTTGCCACAACCCTCAGTCTAGCCAAATCTTAGACTGGGAATGAACTCCGCATGCCTAAGTCAACCCATGAAACGAGCGTGCAGGCGCTGAGCTGGTCGGAGAGGCATAATTGCAAGTCGGGGATCGGCCTGGTCCCCCTCTGTGTGCTGCCAGTCCCGCTACCACAACCCTCGGTCCAGTGGGAGCTTAGACATGGAATGAATTCCCTATGCCTAAGCCAACCCATGAAACGGGCGTGCGGGCGATCAGTTGGCCGAAGAGATAGAATGCGTAAGCTGGGGATCAGCCCGATCCCCTCTGCATGCTGCCGATCCTGTTACCGTAACCCTCGATCCGGTCTGATCTTAGACTGGGAATAAACTTCGTATGCTTAGACTGGGGATGAACTCCGTATGCCTAAGTCAACCCACAAAATGAGCGTGCGGGCGCTCAGTCGACTAGAGAGGTAGGATGCACAAGTCGAGCATCGAACGGGTGGTAGGTGGGTTCAAGCACATCTTCATATTTCTGCCATGCCAATGCCATTTTTATGGTGTGTAAATTCATACAATGGTCCCCTAAGCCTTCATGTGAAGTTTCCTGGCAAGACAACCCGTTTTCTATTTTTCATGATTTTTGAAACGTTTTGTGGTTCAGGATTTTTTAAAATTTTTTTAGAAATAGTTTTGTCCCCAAATTTGGTAGAGGTGATCCCTGTATTTTTTTTGGCATGCATAAAAAAATTCAGCTAAAAACTCGAAGTGGAGAAGATTTTGTGACCGTTCGAAAAAAGTGTCCCCATTTCAGACACTTTAATGGCTACTGGCAGCAAACCTATAAAATCTCAAATGCTCTTTAAGGGGGTGTGAGTTCTCGAGGTTTGATGAGGGATAGGGGGCCAATATAAGGGCCAAGTACCAGCACCCATCGCACATCATGTGCGCACAATCCACCGGCTCCCTCTATCACCGGAACCCCAATGCCGTCGGTTAGGCTCTCCGGCGATGCTCCGACGATGCTCCGGCGATGGTGCCCCGAGTGAAAAAAAATGCTGCACCAGCACATGCCCGAGCCCAGCATATGCACTGTGGCTCAAAATCTTAGATTGGGAATGAACTCCGTATGCTTAGACATGGAATGAACTCCGTATGCCTAAGCCAACCTACGAAACGAGCGTGCGGGCGCTCAGCCGGTCGGAGAGACAGAATGTGCAAGCCAGGGATCGGCTCGATCCCCCCTACGTGTTGTCGATCCTGCTGCCGCAACCCTCGGTCTGGTCTGATCTTAGTCTCAGAATGAACTCCATATGCATAAGTCAACCCACGAAACGAGCGTACGGGCGTTGAGTCGGTCGAAGAGGAATAATGCGCAAGTCGGGGATTGGCCCGATCCCCCTTTGCGTGCTGCTGGTCCCAGTACCACAACCCTCGGTTCGGCTGGGGCTTAGACATGGAATGAACTCCCTATGCCTAAGCCAACCCACGAAACGGACGTGTGGGTGCTCAGCCGACCGAAGAGGCAGATTGTGCAAGCCGGGGATCGGCTCGGTCCCTCCTGCGTGCTGTCGATCGTACTGCCACAACCCTCGGTCCAACTAGGGCTTAGGCATGAAAAGAACTCCATATGCTTAAGCCAACCCACGAAACGGGCGTACGGGTGCTCAGCCGGCCGGAGAGGTAAAATGCGCAAGCCGGGGATCAGCCTGGTCCCCCCTGCATGCTATCGATCCTGCTGTCGCAACCCTCGGTCTGATCCGATCTTAGACCAGGAATGAACTCCGTATGCTTAGATTAGAGATGAACTTCGTATGCCTATGTCAACCTATGAAACAAGTGTGCGGGTGCTCAGTCAGCCGGAGAGGCATAATGAGCAAGCCGAGGATCAGCCCCGTCCCTCTCTGCATGCTGTCGATCTGGTTGTCGGTCCTGCTGCCACAACCCTCGGTCCGGCTGGGGCTTAGACATGGAATGAACTCCCTAAGCCTAAGCCAACCCACGAAACGAGTGTACGGGCACTCAGCCAATCGGAGAGGCAGAATGCGTAAGCCAGGGATTGGCCCGATCCCTTCTACGTGCTGTCGATCCTATTGCCGCAACCCTCGATCTGTTCTGATCTTAGATTGGGAATGAACTCCGTATGCTTAGACTAGGGATGAACTCCGTATGCCTAAGTCAACCCACGAAACGAGCCTGCAGGCGTTCAGCCGACCAGAGAGGTAGGATGCACAAGTCGGGGATCGAACAGGTGGTAGGTGGGTTCAAGCACATCTTCACATTCCTGCCTTGCCAATGCCATTTTTATGGTGTGTAAATTCATACAATGGTCCCCTAAGCCTTCATGTGAAGTTTCATGGCAAGACGACCCATTTTCTATTTTTCATGATTTTTGAAACATTTTACGGTTCGGGATTGTTTAAAATTTTTTTACAAAGAGTTTTGTCCCCAAATTTGGTAAGGTGATCCTTGTATTTTTGTTGGCATGCACAAAAAAATTCAGCTAAAAACGCAAAGTGGAGAAGATTTTGTGACCGTTTGAAAAAAGTGTCCCCATTTCAGACACTTTAATGACTACTGGCAGCAAACCTATAAAATCTCAAATGCTCTTTAAGGGGGTGTGAGTTCTCGAGGTTTGATGAGGGATAGGGGGCCAATATAAGGGCCAAGTACCAGCACCCATCGCACATCATGTGCGTAAAACCCCCCGGCCCCCAATCACCGGAACCCTGTATGCTTAGACTGGGAATGAACTCTGTATGCTTAGACATAAAATGAACTTCGTATGCCTAAGCCAACCCACAAAATGAGCATGCAGGCACTCAGCTGGCCAGAGAGGCAGAATACGTAAGGTAGGTGGGTTCAAGCACATCTTCATACTTCTGCCATGCCAATGCCATTTTTATGGCTTGTCAATTCATACAACGGTCCCCTAAGCCTTCATGTGAAGTTTCGTGGCAAGACGACCCGTTTTCTATTTTTCATGATTTTTGAAACATTTTACGGTTCAGGACTTTTTTAAAATTTTTTATTGCCAACTTTGGTAGAGGTGATCCTTTTATTTTTGTTGCCATGCACAAAAAAATTCAGCCAAAAACTCGAAGTGGAGAAGATTTTGTGACCTTTGAAAAAAGTGTCCCCATTTCAGACACTTTAATTGCTACTGGCAGCAAACCTATAAAATCTCAAATGCTCTTTAAGGCGGTGTGAGTTCTCGAGGTTTGATGAGGGATAGGGGGCCAATATAAGGCCAAGTATGAGCACCCATTGCACATCATGTGTGCACACCCCTCGACCCCCCCAGTCGCCGGAACCCCCAATACCGCCGGTCAGGCTCTCTGACGATGCTCCGACGATGGTGCCCCGGGCGAAAAAAATGCGGCACCAGCACTTGCCCAAGCCCAGCATGTGCACTGTGGCTCAAAATCTTAGACTGGAAATGAACTTCGTATGCTTAGACATGGAATGAACTCTGTATGCCTAAGCCAACCCATAAAACAAGCATGCGGGTGCTCAGTCGGTCGGAGATGCAAAAAATGTAAGCCGAGGATCGATTGAGTCCCCCCCTATGTGCTATCGATCTTGCTACTGCAACCATCGGTCTGATCTGATCTTAGACTGGGAATGAACTCCGTATGCATAAGTCAACCCATGAAACGAGCGTGTGGGCGCTGAGCCAGCCGAAGAGGCATAATGCGCAAGCCAGGGTTTGACCCAGTCCCCCTCTGCGTGCTGCCGGTCCAGCTGCCACAACCCTTAGTCTGGCTGTGCATTAGACATGGAATGAACTCCCTATGCCTAAGCCAAGCCACGAAACGGGCGTGCAGGCGCTCAGCCAACTAGAGACGCAGAATGCGCAAGCCGGGGATCGAATGGGTGGTAGGTGGGTTTAAGCACATCTTCATATTTCTGCCATTCCAATGCCATTTTTATGGCTTGTAAATTCATACAATGGTCCCCTAAGCCTTCATGTGAAGTTTCGTGGCAAGACGACCCGTTTTGTATTTTTCACGATTTTGGAAACATTTTGCGGTTCGGGATTTTTTTAAAATTGTTTTAGAAAGAGTTTTGTCTCCAAAATTGGTAGAGGTGATTCTTGTATTTTTTTTGTGATGCACAAAAAAATTCAGCTAAAAAGTCGAAGTGGAGAAGATTTTGTGACACTTTAATGGCTATTGGCAGCAAACCGATAAAATCTCAAATGCTCTTTAAGGGGGTGTGAGTTCTCGAGGTTTGATGAGGGATAGGGGGCCAATATAAGGCCAAGTACTAGCACCCATCGAACATCATGTGCGCACACCCACCCTGACCCCCCCAATCGTCGGAACCCCCAATGCTGTCAGTTAGGCTTTCTGACAATGCTCCGACGATGGTGCCCCGAGAGAAAAAAATACGGCACCAGCACATGCCCGAGCCCAACATGTGCACCGTGGCTCAAATTCTTAGACTGGAAATGAGCTCCGTATGCTTAGACTGGGGATGAACTCCGTTTGCCACAACCCCCGATCCGACTGGGGCTTAGACATGGAATGAACTCCGTATGCCTAAGCTAACCCACGAAACGAGCGTACGGGCACTCAGCCGGTTGGAGAGGTAGAATGCGTAAGCCGGGGATCGGCCTAGTCCCCTTCTGCATGCTACCGATCCTGCTGCTGGTCCTGCTACCGCAACCCTTGATCCGACACGATCTTAGACTGGGAATGAACACCATGTGCTTAGACATGGAATGAACTCCGTATGCCTAAGCCAACCCACGAAATGAGCGTACGGGCGCTCAGTCGGCCGGAGAGGTAGAATGCGCAAGTCGGGGATTGACCTGGTCCCCCTACGTGCTGTCGATCCTGCTGCTGCAACCCTCGGTCCGGTTCGATCTTACACTGGGAATGAACTCCGTATGCCTAAGTCAACCCAAGAAATGAGCGTGCAGGCGCTGAGCTGGCCGGAGAGGCATAATACGCAAGCCGGGGATCGGCTCGGTCCACCTCTACATGCTGCCGATTCCGCTGCCACAACCCTCGGTCCGGCTAGAGCTTACACATGGAATGAACTCCCTATGCCTAAGCCAACCCATGGAACGGGCGTGTGGGTGGTCATTCGGCTGGAGAAGTAGAATGCACAAGCTGGGGATCGGCCTGGCCCCCCTGCGTGCTTTTCGATCCCGCTGCCATAACCCTCGGTCCGACTGGGGCTTAGACATGGAATGAACTCCCTATGCCTAAGCCAACCCATGAAACGGGCGTGCGGGCCAATTGCCGGTCAGAGAGGCAGAATGCGTAAGTCGAGAATCGGCCCAGTCCCCCCTGCATGCTGTCGATCCTGCTGTCACAACCCTCGGTCTGATCTGATCTTAGACTGGGAATGAACTCCGTATGCTTAGATTGGGGATGAACTTCGTATGCCTAAGTCAACCCATGAAACGAGCGTGCAGGCGCTTAGCCGATCGGAGAGGTCGATCGGAGAGGCATAATGCACAAGCCGGGGATCAGCCCGATCCCCCTCTACGTGTTGTCGATCACGCTATCGGTCCTGCTGCCACAACCCTCGGTCTGGCTGGGGCTTAGACATGGAATGAACTCCGTATGCCTAAGCCAACCCACGAAATGAGCGTACGGGCGTTCAGTCGGCCGGAGAGGCAGAATGCGTAAGCCTGGGATCGGCCTGGTCCCACCCTGCATGCTGTCGATCTTGTTGCTGGTCCTGCTACCGCAACCCTCAGTCCGATCTGATCTTAGATTGGGAATGAACTCCATATGCTTAGACATGGAATGGACTCCGTATGCCTAAGCCAACCCATGAAAGGAGCGTGCGGGCACTCAGCCGACCGAAGAGGCAAAATGCATAAGTCGGGGATTGACCCAGTCCCTCCCTGCGTGCTGTCTATCCTGCTGATGCAACCCTCAGTCCAGTCTGATCTTAGACTGGGAATGAACTCCGTATGCTTAAGTCAACCCATGAAATGAGCGTGCGGGTGCTGAGCTGGCCGGAGAGGCATAATGCGCAAGTCAGGGATTGGCCCGGTCCCCCTCTACGTGCTGCCAGTCCCGCTTGCACAACCTTTGGTCCGACTGAGGCTTAGACAAGGAATGAACTCCCTATGCCTAAGCCAACCCATGAAACGGGCGTGTGGGCGCTCAATCGACCGGAGAGGCAGAATACGCAAGCCGGGGATTGGCCCGATCACCCCTGCGTGCTGCCGATCCTGTTGCCGCAACCCTCGGTCCGGTCCAATCTTAGATTAGGAATGAACTCCGTATGCTTAGACATGGAATGAACTCCCTATTCCTAAGCCAACCCATGAAACGGGCATGCGGGTGCTCAGCCGACCGAATAGGTAGAATGCGCAAGTCGGGGATCAGCCCGATCCCCCCTACGTGCTGTCGATCCTACTACCGCAACCCTCGATCCGGTGCGATCTTAGACTGGCAATGAACTCCGTATGCTTAGATTGGGGATGAACTCTGTATGCCTAAGTCAACCCATGAAATGAGCGTGCGGACGCTCAACCAACCAGAGAGGTAGGGTGCGCAAGCCGGGGATCGAACGGGTGGTAGGTGGGTTCTAGCACATCTTCATATTTCTGCCATCCCAATGCCATTTTTATGGCTTGTAAATTCATACAATGGTCCCCTAAGCCTTCATGTGAAGTTTCGTGGCAAGATGACCCGCTTTCTATTTTTCATGATTTTTAAAACTTTTTACGATTCGGGATTTTTTAAAATTTTTTTAGAAAGATTTTTGTCCCCAAATTTTTTAGAGGTGATCCTTGTATTTTTGTTGGCATGCACAAAAAAATTCAGCTAAAAACTCGAAGTGGAGAAGATTTTGTTCCCCTTTGAAAAAAGTGTCCCCATTTTTAGACACTTTAATGGCTACTGGCAGCAAACCTATAAAATCTCAAATGCTCTTTAACGGGGTGTGAGTTCTTGAGGTTTGATGAGGCATAGGGGGCCAATATAAGGGCCAAGTACTGGCACCCATCGCACATCATGTGCGTACACCCCCTGGCCCCCCTAATCGTTGGAACCCCCAATGCCTTCGGTTTGGCTCTCCGGCGATGCTTCGATGATGGTGCCCCGGGCGAAAAATTACGGCACCAGCACATGCTCGAGCCCAGCATGTGCACTATGGCTCAAACTCTTAGACTGGAATTGAACTCCGTATGGTTAGACATGGAATGAACTCCGTATGCCTAAGTCAACCCATGAAACGAGCGTGTGGGCGCTGAGCTGATCGGAGAGGCATATGCGCAAGTCGGGGATCAGCCCGATCCCCCTCTGCATGCTGCCAGTCCCGCTGCCCCAACCCTCGGTTTGACTAGGGCTTAGACATGGAATGAACTCCCTATGCCTAAGCCAACCCACGAAATGGGCGTGCGGGCACTCAGCCGGCTGGAGAGGCAGAATGTGCAAGCCGGGGATCGACCTGATCCCCCTTGCGTGCTGTCGATCCTGCTATCGCAACCCTCGATCTGATCCGATCTTAGTCTGGGAATGAACTCTGTATGCTTATACTGGGGATGAACTCCCTATGCCTAAGTCAACCCACAAAACGAGCGTGCGGACGCTCAGTCGACCAGAGAGGCAGGATGCGCAAGCCGGGGATCAAACGGGTGGTAGGTGGGTTCAAGCACATCTTCATATTTCTGCCATGCCAATGCCATTTTTATGGCTTGTAAATTCATACAATGGTCCCCTAAGCCTTCATGTGAAGTTTCGTGGCAAGACGACCCGTTTTCTATTTTTCATGATTTTCAAAACTTTTTGTGGTTTGAGATTTTTTAAAATTCTTTTAGAAAGATTTTTGTCCCCAAATTTCGTAGAGGTGATCCTTGTATTTTTATTGGCATGCAAAAAAACATTCAGCTAAAAAATTGAAGTGGAGAAGATTTTGTGACCGTTTGAAAAAAGTGTCCCCATTTCAGACACTTTAATGGCTACTGGCAGCAAACCTATAAAATGTCAAATGCTCTTAAAGGGGTGTGAGTTCTCGAGGTTTGATGAGGGATAGGGGGCCAATATAAGGGCCAAGTACCAGCACCCATCACACATCATGTGTGCACACCCCCCGGCCCCTCCAATCGCCGGAACCCCCAATGCCGCCGGTTAGGCTCTCCGATGATGCTCCGACAATGGTGCCCCGGGCAAAAACAATGTAGCACCAGCACATGCCTGAGCCCAGCATGTGCACCGTGGCTCAAACTCTTAGACTGGGAATGAACTCCGTATGCTTAGACATGAAATGAACTCCGTATGCCTAAGCCAACCCATGAAACAAGCGTGCGGGCGCTCAGCCAGCCGGACGGTAGAAAGTCAAGTCGGGGATCAGCCCAGTCCCCCCTACGTGCTATCGATTCTGCTGTCGTGACCCTCGATCCGGTCTGATCTTAGACTGGGAATGAACTCCCTATACCTAAGCCAACGCACGAAATGAGCATGCAGGCACTGCACTAATATGAGAGGCATAATGCGCGAGCCAGGGATCGGCCCGATCTCCCTCTGCGTGCTGCAGGTCCCGCTGCCAAAACCCTCGGTTTGGCTGGGGCTTAGACATAGAATGAACTCCCTATGCCTAAGCCAACCCATGAAACCGGCATCCGGGTGCTCAGCCGGCCGAAGAGGTAAAATGTGCAAGTCGGGGATCGATCCGGTCCCCCCTACGTGCTGCTGATCCTACTGTCACAACCCTCGATCCGGTCCGATCTTAGACTGGGAATGAACTCCGTATCTTAGACTGGGAATGAACTCCGTATGCCTAAGTCAACCCACGAAACGAGCGTGCGGACACTCAGCCGACCAGCGAGGCAAGATGCGTAAGCCGGGGATCGAACGGGTGGTAGGTGGGTTCAAGCACATCTTCATATTTCTACCATACCAATGCCATTTTTATGGCTTGTAAATTCATACAATGGTCCCCTACACCCTCATGTGAAGTTTCGTGGCAAGACGACCCGTTTTCTATTTTTTATGATTTTTGAAACTTTTTACGGTTCGGGATTTTTTAAAATTATTTTAGAAAGAGTTTTCTCCCCAAATCTGGTAGAGGTGATCCTTGTATTTTTTTTGTCATGCACAAACAAATTCAGCTAAAAACTCCAAATGGAGAAGATTTTGTGACCGTTTGAAAAAAATGCCCTCATTTCAGACACTTTAATGGCTACTGGCAGCAAACCTATAAAATCTCAAATGCTCTTTGAGGGGGTGTGAGTTCTCGAGGTTTGATGAGGGATAGGGGGCCAATATAAGGGCCAAGTACCAGCACCCATCGCACATCATGTGCGCACACCCCCCGGCCCACCCAATCGCTGGAACCCCCAATGCTACCGGTTAGGCTCTCCGACGATGCTCCGACGACGGTGCCCCAGGCAAAAAAAATACGGCGCCAGCACATGCTCGAAACCAGCATGTGCACCGTGGCTCAAACTCTTAGATTGGGAATGAACTCTGTATGCTTAGACATGGAATGAACTCCGTATGCCTAAGCTAACTCATGAAATGAGCATGCGGTCGTTCAGCCGACTAGAGAGGCAAAATGTGCAAGCCAGGGATCGGCCCGATACCCCTCTGCGTGCTACCAGACTCGCTATCACAACCCTCAGTTCGGTTAGGGCTTAGACATGAAATGAACTCCCTATGCCTAAGCCAACCCACAAAACGGGCATACGGGCGCTCAGCCGACCGGAGAGGCAGAATGCACAAGCCGAGGATCGACTCGGTCTCGTCTACGTGCTACCGATCCTGCTACTGCAACCCTCGGTCTGCTTAGATCTTAGACTGGGGATGAACTCTGTATGCCTAAGTCAACCCACGAAACGAGCGTACAGGTGCTCAGCCAACCGGAGAGGCTAGCCGAAGAGGTAGAATGTGTAAGCCGAGGATCGGCCCGGTCCCCCCCTATGTGCTACTGATCCTGTTGCTAGTCCTGCGGTCACAACCCTCGGTCCGATCCAATCTTGGACTGGGAATGAACTCCATATGCTTAGACATGGAATGAACTCCGTATGCCTAAGGCAACCCACAAAATGAGCGTGCGGGCGCTCAGTCGATCGGAGAGGCAGAATGCGCAAGCTGGGAACCGACCCGGTTCACCCCTACGTGCTGTCGATCCTACTACCATAACCCTCGGTCCGATCTGATCTTAGACTGGGAATGAACTCCGTATGCTTAGACTGGCGATGAACTCCGTATGCCTAAGTCAACCCACGAAACGAGCGTGTGGACGCTCAGTCGACCAGAGAGGCAGGATGCGTAAGCCATGGATCAAACAGGTGATAGGTGGGTTCAAGCACATCTTCATATTTCTGCCATGCCAATGCCATTTTTATGGCTTGTAAATTCATACAATGGTCCCCTACGCCTTCATGTGAATTTTCGTGCAAGACGACCCGTTTTTCTATTTTCATGATTTTCAAAACTTTTTACGGTTCAGATTTTTTTAAAACTTTTTTAGAAGAGTTTTGTTACCAAATTTGGCAAGGTGATCCTTGTATTTTTGTTGGCACCTACAAAAAATTCAGCTAGAAACTCGAAGTGGAGAAGATTTTGTGACGTTTGAAAACGTGTCCCATTTTAGACACTTTAATGGCTACTGGCAGAAAACCTATAAAATCTCAAATGCTCTTTAAGAAGGTGTGAGTTCTCAAGGTTTGATGAGAGATAGGGGCCAATATAAGGGGCAAGTACCAGCCCATCGCACATCATGTGCACACACCCCCCGGCCCCCCAATCGCTGGAACCCAAAGCCGTCGTTTAGGCTTCCGCGATGCCCGGCGATGGTACCGCAGGCGAAAAAAATGCGGCACCAAGCACATGACCAAGCCCAGCATGTGCACCGTGCCTCAAACTCTTAGACTGGGAAAGAACTCCGTATGCTTGACATGGAATATACTTCGTATGCCTAAGCCAACCCACGAAACTAGCCTGCGGGCATTCAGTCGGTCGGAGAGGCAAAATGCGAAAGCCAGGGATCGGCTCAGTCCCCCTCTGCATGCTGCCGATCCTGCTGCCACAACCCTCGATCTGACTGGGGCTTAGACATGGAATGAACTCCCTATGCCTAAGCCAACCCATGAAACGAGCGTGCGGGCGCTCAACTGATCGGAGAGGCAGAATGCGTAAGCTAGGGATCGGCCCGGTCCCCCCTACGTGCTGTCGATCCTGCTGCCGCAACCCTCGGTCTGATTCGATCTTAGACTGGGAATGAACTCTGTATGCATAGACTGGGGATGAACTCCGTATGCCTAAGTCAACACATGAAACGAGCGTGCGGACACTCAACCGGCTGGAGAGGCCGACCGAAGAGGCATAATGCGTAAGCCGAGGATCAACCCGATCCCCCTCTGTGTGCTACCGATCTCACTGCCGGTCCTGTTGCCACAACCCTCGGTCCAGCTGGGGCTTAGACATGGAATGAACTCTGTATGCCTAAGCCAACCCACAGACAAGCGTGCAGACGCTCAGTTGTCCGGAGAGGCAGAATGCGTAAGTCGAGGATCGGCCTGATCCTCCCCTGTGTGCTGCCGATCCTGCTGCCGCAACCCTCGGTCCGATCCAATCTTAGACTGGGATTGAACTTCGTATGCCTAGACATGGAATGAACTCCGTATGCCTAAGCCAACCCATGAAACGAGCGTTCGGGCACTCAGTCGGTTGGAGAGGTAGAATGCGTAAGTCGAGGACTGGCTCGATCCCTCCTGCGTGCTGTTGATCCTGCTACCGTAACCCTCTGTCTAGTCTGATCTTAAACTAGAAATGAACTCCGTATGCCTACGTCAACCCACGAAATGAGCATATGGGTGTTGAGCCAGTCGGAGAGGCATAATGCGTAAGTCAGGGATCGGCCCGATCCCCTTCTGCGTGCTGCTAGTCCCGCTGCCACAACCCTCGGTCTGGCTGGGGCTTAGACATGGAATGAACTCCTTATGCCTAAGCCAACCCACGAAACGGGTGTACGGGTGCTCAGCCAGTCGGAGAGGTCGAATGCGCAAGCCCGGGATCGGTCCGATCCCCCCTGCGTGCTGTGGACCCTGCTACCGTAACCCTCAGTCCAGTTCGATCTTAGACTGGGAATGAACTCCGTATGCTTAGACTGGGGATGAACTTTGTATGCCTAAGTCAACCCACGAAACGAGCGTGTGGATGCTCAGCCGACCAGAGAGGCAGGATGCGCAAGCTGGGGATCGAACGGGTGGTCGGTGGGTTCAAGCACATCTTCATATTTCTGCCTTGCAAATGCCATTTTTATGACTTGTAAATTCATACAATGGTCTCCTACGCCTTCATGTGAAGTTTCATGGTAAGACGACTCGTTTTCTATTTTTCACGATTTTCAAAACTTTTTACGGTTCGGGATTTTTTAAAATTTGTTTAGAAAGTGTTTTGTCCCCAAATTTCTTAGAGGTGATCCTTGCATTTTTGTTGGAATGTATAAAAAATTCAGCTAAAAACTCGAAGTGGAGAAGATTTTGTGACCATTTGAAAAAAGTGTCCCCATTTTAGACACTTTAATGGCCACTGGCAAGAAACCTATAAAATCTCAAATGCTTTTTAAGGGGGTGTGAGTTCTCGAGATTTGGTGAGGGATAGGGGGCCAATCTAAGGGCCAAGTACCAACACCCATCGCACATCATGTGGGCACACCCCCCTGGCCCCCCCAATAGCCGTTACCCCCAATGCTGTCGGTTAGTCTTTCGGGCAAAAAAAATGCGGCACCAGCACATGCCCGAGCCCAGCATGTGCACCGTGGCTCAAACTCTTAGACTAGGAATGAACTTCATATACTGAGATAGGGAATGAATTCCGTACGCCTAAGCCAACCCACGAAACGAGCGTGCGGGCGCTTAGCCGGCCAAAGGGGTAGAATGCGCAAGCCGAGGACCAACCTGACCCCCCTGCATGTTGTCGATCCTGCTGTCGCAACCCTTGGTCCAGTCCGATCTTAGACTGGGAATGAACTCCGTATGCCTAAGTCAACCCACGAAACGAGCGTTCGGGCGTTGAGCCGATCGGAGAGGCATAATGCGCAAGCCGAGGATCGGTCTGATCCTCGTCTGTGTGCTATCGGTCCTGCTGCCATAACCCTCTGTCCAACTAGGGCTTAGACATGGAATGAACTCCCTATGCCTAAGCCAACCCATGAAACGGGCGCTCAGCCGACCGAAGAGGCAGAATGCGCAAGCCGGGGATCGACCCGATCCTCACTGCATGCTGTCGATCCTACTACCTCAAGCTTTGGTCCGGTCTGATCTTATACTGGGAATGAACTCCATATGCTTAGACATGGAATGAACTCCGTATGCCTAAGCCAACCCATGAAAAAAATGCGTGCGGATGTTCAACCGATCGAAGAGGCAGAATACGCAAGCCAGGGATCAGCCCGATCCCCCCTGCATGCTGTCGATCCTGCTACTGGTCCTGCTGTAGTAACCCTCGATCCGGTCCGATCTTAGACTGGGAATGAACTCTGTATGCTTAGACATGGAATGAACTCCGTATGCCTAAGCCAACCCACGAAATGAGCATGCGAGTGCTCAGCTGGTCGAAGAGGCAGAATGCGTAAGCCGGGGACCAGCCCGATCCCCCCTACCTGCTGTCGATCCTACTACTGCAACCCTTGGTCCTATCCAATCTTAGACTGGGAATGAACTCCGTATGCCTAAGTCAACCCACGAAACGAGTGTGCGGGCGCTCAGCCGACCGGAGAGGCATAATGCGTAAGCCGAGGATTGGCCCGATCCCCCTCTGCGTGCTGCCAGTCCCGCTGCCATAACCCTCGGTCCAGCTGGGGCTTAGACATGGAATGAATTCCCTATGCCTAAGCCAACCCTTGAAACAGGCGTACGGGTGCCTAGCCGACCGGAGAGGCAGAATGCACAAGCCAGGGATCGGCTCGATCCCCTCTACATGCTACCGATCCTGCTACCGTAACCCTCGGTTCGGTCCGATCTTAGACTAGGAATGAACTCCGTATGCTTAGACTAGGGATGAACTCCGTATGCCTAAGTCAACCTACGAAACGAGCGTGCAGGTGCTCAACCGACCGGAGAGGTCGGCCAGAGAGGCATAATGACAAGTCTTACTGTCGATCCCGTTGCCGGTCCTACTGCCACAACCCTCGATCTGACTGGGCTTAGACATGGAATGAACTATGTATGCCTAAGCCAACATACGAAATGAGCGTGTGGGCGCTCAGCCGATCGGAGAGGCAGAATGCGCAAGTCGGGGATGAATCCGATCCCCCTCTGTGTGCTACTGATCCTACTGCTGGTCCTGCTACCGCAACCCTCGGTCCGATCCAATCTTAGACTGGGAATGAACTCCGTATGCTTAGACATGGAATGAACTCCATATGCCTAAGCCAACGAACAAAACGAGCGTGCGGGCGCTTAGTCGGCTGGAGACGCAGAATGCGCAAGCCGAGGACCGACCCGGTCCCCCTACGACTGTCGATCCTACTGTCGTAACCCTCAGTCCGATCCGATCTTAGACTCAGAATGAACTCTGTATGCTTAGATTGGGGATGAACTCCGTATGCCTAAGTCAACCCACAAAACGAGTGTGCGGACACTCAGCTGACCAGAGAGGCAAGATGCGTATTTCTACTGTGCTATGCCATTTTTAAGGCTTGTAAATTAATACAATGGTCCCTTATGCCTTCATGTGATTTTTCGTGGCAAGACGACCCGTTTTTTATCTTTCACGATTTTTGAAACTTTTTATGGATCGAGATTTTTTAAAAATTTTTTACAAAGAGTTTTGTCCCCAAATTTGGTAGAGGTGATCCTTGTATTTTTGTTGGCATGCACAAAAAAATTTAGCTAAAAACTCGAAGTGGAGAAGATTATGTGACTGTTTGAAAAAAGTGTCCCCATTTTAGACACTTTAATGGCTACTGGCAGCAAACCTATAAAATCTCAAATGTTCTTTAAGGGGGTGTGAGTTCTTGAGGTTTGATGAGGGATAGGGGGCCAATATAAGGGTCAAGTACCAGCACCCATTGCACATCGTGTGCGCACACCCCTCGGCCCCCCAATCGTCGGAACCCCCAATGCCGTCGGTTAGGCTCTCTGGCGATGCTCTGACGATGCTTCGACGATGGTGCCCGGGCGAAAAAAATGCAGCACCAGTACATGCCCGAGCCCAGCATGTGCACCGTGGCTCAAACTCTTAGATTGGGAATGAACTCCATATGCTTAGACATGGAATGAACTCCGTATGCCAAAGCCAATCCATGAAACGAACGTGCGGGCGCTCAGTCGATCGGAGAGGCAGAATGTGCAAGTCGAGGATCGACCCGGTCCCCCTTGCGTGCTGTCGCAACCCTTGGTCCGGTCTGATATTAGACTCAAAATGAACTCCGTATGCTGAGACTGGGGATGAACTCCGTATGCCTATGTCAACCCACGAAACGAGCGTGCGGATGCTCAACTGACCAGAGAGGCAGGATGCGCAAGCCGAGGATCGAACGGGTGGTAGGTGGGTTCAAGCACATCTTCATATTTCTGCCATGCCAATGCCATTTTTATGGCTTGTAAATTCATACAATGGTCCCCTACACCTTCATGTGATTTTTTGTGGCAAGACGACCCATTTTCTATTTTTCATGATTTTTGAAACTTTTTGTGGTTCGAGATTTTTTAAAATTTTTTTAGAAAGATTTTTGTCCCCAAATTTGGTAGAGGTGATCCTTGTATTTTTGTTGGCATGCACAAAAACATTTAGCTAAAAACTTGAAGTGGAGAAGATTTTGTGACCGTTTGAAAAAGGTATCCCCATTTCAGACACTTTAATGGCTACTGGCAGCAAACCTATAAAATCTCAAATGCTCTTTAAGGGGGTGTGAGTTCTCAAGGTTTGATGAGGGAAAGGGGGCCAATATAAGGGCCAAGTACAAGCACCCATCACACATCATGTGCGCACACCCCTCGGCCCACCCAATCGTCGGAACCCCTAATGCCGCCGGTTAGGCTTTCTGATGATGCTCCGACGATGGTGCCCGGACGAAAAAAATGCAGCACCAGTACATGCCCGAGCCCATCATGTGCACCGTGGCTCAAACTCTTAGACTGGGATTGAACTCCGTATGCCTAAGCCAACCCAGAAATGAGTGTACGGGAGCTTAGCCGACCGAAGATGCAGAATGCGCAAGCTGGGGATCAGCCCGGTCCCCCTCTGCATGCTGTCGGTCCCGCTGCCACAACCCTCGGTCTGGCTGGGGCTTAGACATGGAATGAATTCCCTATGCCTATGCCAACCTACGAAACGGGCGTGTGGGCGCTTAGCCGGCCCCCCTCTGCGTGCAGCCAGTCCCACTGCCACAACCCTCGGTCCGATTGGGGCTTAGACATCGAATGAACTCCCTATGCCTAAGCCAACCCATGAAATGGGTGTGCAGGTGCTCAGTCGGCCAGAGAGGCAGAATGCGCAAGTTGGGGCTCAACTCCGTCCCCCCTGCGTGCTACTGATCTTGCTATCACAACCCTCATTCTAGTTTGATCTTAGTCTGGGAATAAACTCTGTATGCTTAGACTGGGGATGAACTCCGTATGCCAAAGTCAACCCATGAAATGAGCATGCGAGCGCTTAGTCGACCGGAGAAGTTGATCAAAGAGGCAGAATGCACAAGTTGGGGGTCGGCCTGATCCCACCCTGTGTGCTGCCGATCCTACTGCTGGTCCTGCTGTCGCAACACTTGGTCCGGTCCATTCTTAGACTTGGAATGAACTCCGTATGCCTAAGCCAACCCATGAAACGAGCATGCGGGCGCTCAGCCAGCCGGAAAGGCATAATGTGTAAGTCAGGGACCGACCTGGTCAACCCTACGTGCTGTCGATCCTGCTGCCGCAACCCTCAGTCTGGTCTGATATTAGATTGGAATGAACTCCGTATGCCTAAGTCAACCCACGAAACGAGCGTGCGGGCGTTGAGCCGACCGGAGAGGCATAATGCGCAAGTCGGGGATCGGCTCGATCCCCCTCCGTGCTGTCGGTCTCACTACCACAACCCTCGGTCCGGCTGGGGCTTAGACATAGAATGAACTCCCTATGCCTAAGCCAACCCACAAAATGGGTGTGCGGGCGTTCAGCCGGCCGGTGAGGCAGAATGCGCAAGCTGGGGACCGACCCGATCCCCCCTACGTACTGTCGATCCTGCTGTCGCAACCCTCGGTCCGATCTGATCTTAGACTGGGAATGAACTCTGTATGCTTAGATGGGGGATGAACTCCGTATGCCTAAGTAAACCCATGAAACGAGCGTGCAAGCGCTCAGCCGACCAGAGAGGCAAGATGCGCAAGTCGAGGATCGAACGGGTGGTATGTGGGTTCAAGCACATCTTCATATTTCTGCCATGCCAATGCCATTTTTATGGCTTGTAAATTCATACAATGCTCCCCTAAGCCTTCATGTGAAGTTTCGTGGCAAGACGACCCGTTTTCTATTTTTCACGATTTTTGAAACTTTTTAGGGTTCGGGATTTTTTAAAATTTTTCTAGAAAGAGTTTTGTCCCCAAATTTGGTAGCCTTCTATTTTTGTTGGCATGTACAAAAAAATTCACCTAAAAACTCGAAGTGGAGGAGATTTTGTGATCGTTTGAAAAAAGTGTCCGCATTTCAGACACTTTAATGGCTGCTGGCAGCAAACCTATAAAATCTCAAATGCTCTTTAAGGGGGTGTGAGTTCTCGAGGTTTGATGAGGGATAGGGGGCCAATATAAGGGCCAAGTACCAGCACCCATCGCACATCATGTGCGCACACCCCCCGGGCCCCCCAATCGTCGGAACCTCCAATGCCGCCGGTTAGGCTCCAGGTGATGCTCCGACGATGGTGGCCCGGGTGAAGAAAATGCAGCACCAGCATATGCCCGAGCCCAGCATGTGCACCGTGGCTCAAAATCTTAGATTGGGAATGAACTCCGTATGCTTAGACATGGAATGAACTCCGTATGCCTAAGCTAACCCACAAAACGAGCGTGCGGGTGCTCAACCGGTCAGAGAGGTAAAATACGCAAAACAAGGATCCGCCCTGTACCCCCTGCATGTTGTCGATCTTGCTACCTCAACCCTCGGTCTGGTTCAATCTTAGACTGGAAAAAAACTTCGTATGCATAAGTCAACCCATGAAATGAGCGTACGGGCGTTGAGCCGGCCGAAAAGGCATAATGCGCAAGCCGGGGATCGGCCCACTCCCCAACTGCGTGCTGCCGATCTCGCTACCACAACCCTCAGTCTGACTGGGGCTTAGACATGGAATGAACTCCCTACGCCTAAGCCAACCCACGAAACGGGCGTGCGGGCGCTCAGCCTATCAGAGAGGCAAAATGCGTAAGCCGAGGATCGGCTCGATCCCCCTTGCTTCCTACTGATCCTACTACTGCAACCCTCATTCCAGTCTGATCTTAGATTGGGAATGAACTCTGTCTGCTTAGACTGGGGATGAACTCCGTATGCCTAAGTCAACCCACAAAACGAGCGTGCGGGCGCTCAGCCAGCTAGAGAGGTCGGTCGGAGCGACATAGTGCGTAACCTAGGGAACAGCCCGATCCCCCTCTACGTGCTGTCGATCCCGCTGTCGGTCCTGCTGCCATAACCCTCGGTCCAGCTGGGGCTTAGACATGGAATGAACTCCGTATGCCTATGCCAACCCATGAAATGAGGGTACGGGCGCTCAGCCTGCCAGAGAGGTAGAATGCGCAAGCCAAGGATCGGCCCGATCCCTCCTGCGTGCTGCCGATCCTGCTGCTGGCCCTGCTGTCGCAACCCTCAGTCCGATCTGATCTTAGACTGGGAATGAACTTCGTATGCTTAGACATGGATTGAACTCAGTATGCCTAAGCCAACCCATGAAACGAGCGTACGGACGCTCAGTCGGCTGGAGAGGAAAAATACGCAAGCCAGGGATCGGCCCGATCCCCCCTGCGTGTTGTCGATCTTGCTGCCGTAACCCTCAGCCCGGTCTGATCTTAAACCTGGAATGAACTCCGTATGCTTAGACTGGGGATGAACTCCATATGCCTAAGTCAACCCACAAAACGAACATACAGGGGTTGAGCCGGCCAGAGAGGCATAATGCGCAAGCCGAGGATCGACCCAATCCCCCTCTGAGTGCTGCCGGTCCCGCTGCCACAACCCTCGATCTGGCTGGGGCTTAGACATGGAATGAACTCCCTATGCCTAAGCCAACCCACGAAACAGGCGTATGGGCACTCAATCGACCGGAGAGGCAGAATGCGCAAGCTGAGGATCGGCCCGGTCCCTCCTACGTGCTGTCAATCCTGCTGCCGCAACCCTCAGCCCGGTCTGTTCTTAGACTGGGAATGAACTCTGTAGGCTTAGACTGGGAATGAACTCCGTATGCCTAAGTCAACCGATGAAGCGAGCGTGCGGGAGCTGAGTCATCCGGAGAGGCGTAATGCACAAGCCGGGGATCAGCCCGATCCTTTTCTGTGTGCTGCCAGTCCCGCTGCCATAAACCTCGGTCCAGTTGGGGCTTAGATATGGAATGAACTCCCTATGCCTAAGCCAACCCATGAAATGGGTGTGTGGGCACTCAGCTGGCCGGAGAGGCAGAATCCGTAAGCTTGGGATCGATCCGGTCCTTCCTACGTGCTACCGATCTTGCTGTCGCAACCCTCGGCCCGGTCTGATCTTACACTAGGAATGAACTCCGTATGCTTAGACTGGGGATGAACTCCGTATGCCTAAGTCAACCCACGAAACGAGCGTGCGGGCGCTCAGCCGACCAGAGAGGCAGGATGCGTAAGCCGCGAATCGAACGGGTTATAGGTGGGTTCAATCCATCTTCATATTTTTGCCGTGCAAATGCCATTTTTATGGCTTGTAAATTCATACAGTGGTCCCCTAAGCCTTCATGTGAAGTTTCGTGGCAAGACGACCCGTTTTCTATTTTTCATGATTTTTGAAACGTTTTGCGGTTTGGGATTTTTTAAAATTTTTTTAGAAAGAGTTTTGTCCCCAAATTAAATAGCGGTGATCCTTGTATTTTTGTTGGCATGCACAAAAAAATTTAGCTAAAAACACGAAGTGGAGAAGATTTTGTGACCGTTTGAAAAAAGTGTCCCCATTTCAGACACTTTAATGGCTACTGGCAGCAAAGCTATAAAATCTCAAATGCTCTTTAAGGGGGTGTGAGTTCTTGAGGTTTGATGAGGGATAGGGGGTCAAAATAAGGGCCAATTACCAGCACCCATCGCACATCATGTGCGCACACCCCCCGGCCCCCCAATTGCCGGAACCCCCAATGCCGTCGGTTAGGCTCTCCGGTGATGCTCTGACAATGGTGCCCCGGGTGAAAAAAATGCGGCACCAGCACATGCCCGAGCCCAGCATGTGCACTGTGGCTCAAAATCTTAGACTAGGAATGAACTCCGTATGCTTAGACATGGAATGAACTCAGTATGCCTAAGCCAACCCATGAAACGAGCGTGCGGGCGCTCAGCCGGTCGGAGTGGTAGAATGCGCAAGTCGGGGATGGGCCCGGTCCCCCCTTTGTGCTATCGATCCTACTGCCATAACCCTCGGTCTGGTCTGATTTTAGACTGGGAATGAACTCCGTATGCATAAGTCAACCCACGAAACGAGCGTGCGGGTGCTGAGCCTGCCGAAGAGGCATAATGCGCAAGCCGGGGATCGACCCGGTCCCCCTTTGCGTGCTGTCGGTCCCGCTGCCACAACCCTCGATCCGACTGGGGCTTAGACATGGAATGAACGCCCTATGCCTAAGCCAACCCACGAAACGGGTGTGCGGGCGCTTAGCCAGCCGAAGAGGCAGAATGCGTAAGCCGGGGACCGGCCCGATCCCCCCTGCGTGCTGTCGATCCTGTTGCCGCGACCCTCGGTCCGGTTCGATCATAGACTGGGAATGAACTCTGTATGCTTAGACTGGGGATGAACTCCGTATGCCTAAGTCAACCCACGAAATGAGCGTGCGGGCGCTCAGCCGACCAGAGAGGCAGGATGCGCAAGCCGGGGATTGAATGAGTGGTCGGTGGGTTCAAGCACATCTTCATATTTCTGCCATGCCAATGCCATTTTTATGGCATGTAAATTCATACAATGGTCCCCTAAGACTTCATATGAAGTTTCGTGGCAAGATGACTAGTTTTTTATTTTTCATGATTTTGCAACTTTTTGTAGTTCGGGATTTTTTAAAATTTTTTTAGAAAGAGTTTTGTCCCCAAATTAAATAGCGGTGATCCTTGTATTTTTGTTGGCATGCACAAAAAAATTTAGCTAAAAACACGAAGTGGAGAAGATTTTGTGACCGTTTGAAAAAAGTGTCCCCATTTTAGACACTTTAATAGCTACTGGTAGCAAACCTATAAAATCTCAAATGCTCTTTAAGGGGGTGTGACTTCTCGAGGCTTGATGAGGGATAGGGGGCCAATATAAGGGCCAAGTACCAGCACCCATCGCACATCATGTGCGCACACCGACCCCCCCAATCGTCGGAACCCCCAATGCCGTCGGTTAGGCTCTCCAGCGATGCTCCGGTGATGGTGCCCCAGGCGAAAAAAATGCGGCACCAGCACATGCCCGAGCCCAGCATGTGCACCGTGGCTTAAAATATTAGACTGGGAATGAACTTCGTAGGCTTAGACATGGAATGAACTCCGTATGCCTAAGCGAACCCACGAAACGAGCGTGTGGGCACTCAGCCGACCAGAGAGGTAGAATGCGTAAGCCATGGGTTCAAGCACATCTTCATATTTCTGCCATGCCAATGCCATTTTTATGGCTTGTAAATTCCTACAATGGTCCCCTCAACCTTCATCTGAAGTTTCGTGGCAAGACAACCCGTTTTCTATTTTTCACGATTTTCAAAACCTTTTATGATTCGGGATTTTTTAAAATTTTTTTAGAAAGAGCTTTGTCCCCAAATTTGGTAGAGGTGATCCCTGTATTTTTGTTGGCATGCACAAAAAACTTCAACTAAAAACTCAAAGTGGAGAAGATTTTGTGATCATTTTGAAAAAAGTGTCCCCATTTTAGACACTTTAATGGCTACTGGCAGCAAACCTATAAAATCTCAAATGCTCTTTAAGGGGGTATGAGTTCTCGAGGTTTGATGAGAAATAGGGGGCCAATATAAGGGCCAAGTACCAGCACCCATCACACATCATGTGCACACACCCCCCGACCTCACCAATCGTCGGAACCACTAATGCTGTCGGTTAGGCTCTCCGGCGATGCTCCGACGATGGTGCCCCGGGCAAAAAAAATGAGGCACCAGCACTTGCCCGAGCCCAGCATGTGCACCGTGGCTCAAAATTTTAGACTGGGAATGAACTCCGTATGCTTAGACATGGAATGAACTCTATATGCCTAAGCCAACCCACGAAACGAGCGTGCGGGTGCTTAGCCGATCGGAGAGGTAGAATGTGCAAGCCGTGGATCAGTCTGGTCCCCCTCTACGTGTTGTCCATCCTGCTGCTACAATCGTGATCTGGTCTGATCTTAGACTAGGAATGAACTCTGTACGCATAAGTCAACCCACGAAACGAGCGTACGGGCATTGAGCCGACCAAAAGAGGCATAATGCATAAGTCAGGGATTAGCCCGGTCCCCTTCAACGTGCTGCCAGTCTTGCTGGCACAGCCCTCGGACTGGCTGGGGCTTAGACATGGAATCAATGCCCTATGCCTAAGCCAACCCACGAAACGGGCATGCGGGTGCTCAACCGGCTGGAGAGGCAGAATACGTAAGCCGGGGATCGGCACGATCCCCCCAGCGTGCTGTCAATCCTGCTACCGCAACCCTTGGTCCGATCTGATATTAGACTAGGAATGAACTCCGTATGCATAAGTCAACCCACGAAACGAGCGTGCGGGTGCTGAGCCGATAGAAGAGGCATAATGCACAAGCCGGGGATCAGCCCAGTCCCCCTCTGCATGCTGCCAGTCCCGCTACCACAACCTTTGGTCTGGCTAGAGCTTAGACATGGAATGAACTCCCTATGCCTAAGCCAACTCATGAAATGGGCGTGCGGATGCTCAGTCAGCCAGAGAGGCAGAATGCACAAGCCAAGGATCGGCTCAGTCCCCCTGCATGCTGCCGATCTTACTGTCGCAACCCTCAGTCCCGTCTGATCTTAAACTGGGAATGAACTCCGTATGCTTAGACTAGGGATGAACTTTGAATGCCAAAGTCAACCCACGAAACGAGCGTACGAGTGCTCAACCGATCGAAGAGGTCGGTCGGAGAGGCCTAATGTGCTAGCCAAGGATCAGCCTGATCCCCCTCTGCGTGCTGCCAATCCCGCTGTCGGTCCTGCCGCCACAACCCTTGGTCTGGCTAGGGCTTAGACATGGAATGAACTCCGTATGCCTAAGCCAACCCACGAAATGAGCGTGCGGGTGCTCAACCGATCGGAGAGGCAGATTGTGGAAGCCGGGGATCGACCCTGTCCCCCCCTGCGTGCTGCCGATCCTGCTGCGGCAACCCTCGATCCGGTCCGATCTTAGACTGGAATGAACTCCGTACGCTTAGACATGGAATGAACTCCGTATGCCTAAGCCAACCCACGAAATGAGCGTGCCGGCGCTCAGCTGGCCGGAGAGGCAGAATGCACAAGCCGAGGATCGGCCCAGTCCCCCCTGCGTGCTATCGATCCTGCTACCGCAACCCTCGGTCTGATCCGATCTTGAACTAGGAATGAACTCCGTATGCCCCACGAAACAAGCGTGCGGGCGTTGAGCCGGTCGGAGAGGCATAATCCGCAAGTCGGGGATTGGCCCGGTCCCTATCTGCATGCTGCCGATCCCGCTGCCACAACCCTCGGTCCAGCTGGGGCTTAGACATGGAATGAACTCCCTATGCCTAAGCCAACCCACGAAACGGGTGTACGGGTGCTCAGCCGACCGGAGAGGCAGAATGCGTAAGTCAGGGATCGGCCCGATCCCTCCTACGTGCTGTCGATCCTGCTGTCACAACAATGGTCTGCTCTGATCCTAGACTGGGAATGAACTCTGTATGCTTGACTGAAGATGAACTCCGTATGCCTAAGTCAACCCATAAAATGAGCGTGCAGGCGCTCAACCGACCAGAGAGGCAGGATGCGCAAGCCGGGGATCGAACGGGTGATAGGTGGGTTCAAGCACATCTTCATATTTCTGCCATGCCAATGCCACTTTTGTGGCTTGTAAATTCATAGAATGGTCCCCTAAGCCTTCATGTGAAGTTTCGTGGCAAGACGACCCGTTTTCTATTTTTCACGATTTTCAAAACATTTTGCGGTTCGGGATTTTCTAAAATTTTTTTAGAAAGCGTTTTGTCCCCAAATTTGGTAGAGGTGATCCTTGTATTTTTATTGGCATGCGCAAAAAAATTCAGCTAAAAATGTGAAGTGGAAAAGATTTTGTGACCGTTTGAAAAAAGTATCCCCATTTTAGACACTTTAATGGCTACTGGCAGCAAACCTATAAAATCTCAAATGCTCTTTAAGGGGGTGTGAGTTCTCGAGGTTTGATGAGGGATAGGGGGCCAATATAAGGGCCAAGTACCAGCACCCATCGCACATCATGTGCGCACACCCCCCGGCCCCCAATCGTCGGAACCCCCAATACCGTCGGTTAGGTTCTCCAGCGATGCTCCGGCGATGGTGCCCCAGGCAAAAAAAATGTGGCACCAGCACATGCCCGAGCCCAGCATGTGCACCATGGCTCAAACTCTTAGACTGGGAATGAACTCCGTATGCTTAGACATGGAATGAACTCCGTATGCCTAAGCTAACCCACGAAACGAGCGTGCAGGTGCTCAGCCGACCGGAGAGGTAGAATATGCAAGCTGGGAATCAGCCCGGTCCCCCCTATGTGCTGTCTATCCTGCTACTGCAACCCTCGATTCGGTCTGATCTTAGACTGGGAATGAACTTTGTATGCATTAGTCAACCCACGAAATTAGCGTGCGGGTGCTGAGCAGGTCGAAGAGGCATAATATGTAAATCGAGGATTGGCTTGGTCCCCCTCTGCGTGCTGCCAGTCTCGCTGTCACAACCCTCAGTCCGACTGGGGCTTAGACATGGAATGATATCCCTATGCCTAAGCCAACCCATCAAACGGGCGTACGGGCGCTCAGACTGGGAATGAACTCCGTATGCTTAGACTGGGGATGAGCTTCCGTATGCCTAAGTTAACCGACGAAACGAGCGTGTGGGCGCTCAACCGGCCGAAAAAGCCAACCGGTGAGGCATAATGCACAAGTCAGGGATCAGCCCGATCCCCCTCTGCGTGCTACCGATCCCGCTACCGGTCCTGCTGCCACAACCCTTGGTCCGGCTGGGGCTTAGACTTGGAATGAACTCCTATGCCTAAGCCAACCCACGAAACGGGCGTATGGGTGCTCAGTCAGTCGGAGAGGTAGAATGAGCAAGCCGAGGATCGACTCGATCCCCCTGCGTGCTATCGATCCTACTGTCGCAACCATCAGTCTGGTCCGATCTTAGACTGGGAATGAACTCCGTATGCTTAGACTAGGGATGGACTCTGTATGCTTAAGTCAACCCTTGAAACGAGCGTGTGGGCACTCAGCTGGCCAGAGAGGCCGATCGGAAAGGCATAATGCGCAACTCGGGGATTGACCCGATCCCCCCCTTCGTGCTGTCGATCCTGCTGCTGCAACCCTCGGTCCGATCCGATCTTAGACTGGGAATGAACTCCGTATGCTTAGACATAGAATAAACTCCGTATGCCTAAGCCAACCCATGAAACGAGCGTACGGGTGCTCAGCTGGTCGGAGAGGCAGAATGTGCAAGCTGGGGATCGGCCTGGACCCCCTTGCATGCTGTCGATCTTGCTGCCTCAACCCTTGGTCCGGTCTGATCTTAGATTAGGAATAAACTTCGTATGCCTAAGTCAACCCATGAAACGAGCGTCCGGGCGTTTAGCCGGTCGAAGAGGCATAATGCGCAAGCCAGGGACCGACCCGGTCCCTCTCTACGTGCTGTTAGTCCCACTGCCACAACCCTCGGTTCGGCTGGGGTTTAGACATGGAATGAACTCCCTATGCCTAAGCCAACCCACGAAATGGGCATGCGGGCGCTCAACTGGCCAGAGAGGCAAAATGCGTAAGCCGGGGATCGACCCAGTCCCCCATGCGTGCTGTCGATCCTACTTCGTAACCCTCGATCTGGTCCAATCTTAGACTGAGAATGAACTCCACATGCTTAGACTGGGGATGAACTCCGTATGCCTAAGTCAACCCACGAAACGAGCGTGCGGGTGCTCAGTCAACCAGAGAGGCAGGATGCGCAAGTCGGGGATTGAACGGGTGGTAGGTGGGTTCAGGCACATCTTCATATTTCTGCCATGCCAATGCCATTTTTATGGCTTGTAAATTCATACAATGGTCCCCTAAGCCTTCATGTGAAGTTTCATGGCAAGACGACCCGTTTTCTATTTTTCATGACTTTTGAAACATTTTGCGGTTCGGGATTTTTTAAAATTTTTTTAGAAAGAGTTTTGTCCCCAAATTTGGTAGAGGTTATCCTTGTATTTTTGTTGGCATGCACAAAAAAATTCAGCTAAAAACTCTAAGTGGAGAAGATTTTTGTGACCGTTTGAAAAAAGTGTCCCCATTTCAGACACTTTAATGGCTACTGGCAGCAACCTATAAAATCTCAAATGCTCTTTCAGGGGGTGTGAGTTCTCAAGGTTTGATGAGGGATAGGGGGCCAATATAAGGGCCAAGTACCAGCACCCATCACACATCATGTGCGCATACCCCCCGACCCCCCAATCACCGGAACCCCCAATGCTGCCGGTTACACTCTCTGACGATGCTCCGGTGATGGTGCCCCGAGGGAAAAAAATACGGCACCAGCACATGCCCAAGCCCAGTATGTGCACTGTGGCTCAAAATCTTAGACTGGGAATAAACTCCGTATGCCTAAGGCAATCCATGAAACGAGTGTGCGAGCGTTCAGTTGGCCAGAGAGGCAGAATCCGCAAGCCAGGGATCGACCCGGTCCCTCCTGCATGCTATCGATCTCGGTGCCGCAACCCTCGGTCTGGTCCGATCTTAGACTGGGAATGAACTCCATATGCATAAGTCAACCAACAAAATGAGTGTGCGGGTGCTGAGCCGATCGAAAAGCCATAATACGTAAGCCGGGGATCGACCCGATCCCCCTCTGCGTGCTACCGATCCCGCTGCCACAACCCTCAGTCTGGCTGGGACTTAGACATGGAATGAACTCTGTATGCCTAAGCCAACTCATGAAATGAGCGTGCGGGCGCTCAACCGATAGGGGAGGCATAATGCGTAAACTGGGGATCGACCTGGTCCCCTGCGTGATGTCGATCCTGCTGCCGTAACCCTTGGTCCGATTCGATCTTAGACTGGGAATGAACTCTGTATGCTTAGACTGGGGATGAACTCTGTATGCCTAAGTCTACCCATGAAACGAGCATGCGGGTGCTCAACCGGCCGGAGATGCCGGTGGGAGAGGCATAATGAGCAAGCCGAGGATCAGCCCGATCCCCCTCTGCGTGCTATCGATCCCGCTTTCGGTCCTACTGCCACAACCCTCGGTCTGGCTGGGGCTTAGACATGGAATGAACTCCGTATGTCTAAGCCAACCCATGAAACAAGCGTGTGGGCACTCAGCCGGCCAGAGAGGTAGAATGCGCAAGTCAGGGATCGGCCCGGTCCCCCCCTGTGTGCTGCCAATCCTACTGCTGGTACTGCTGTCACAACCCTCGGTCCGATCCAATCTTAGACTGGGAATGAACTTCGTATGCCTAAGCGAACCCACGAAAGGAGCGTGTGGGCACTGAGCCAGCTTGAGAGGCGTAATTCGTAAGCTGGGGATAGACATGGAATGAACTCCCTATGCCTAAGCCAACCCATGAAACGGGTGTGTGGGAACCCAACCGACCGGAGAGGCAGAATGCACAAGCCAGAGATCGACTCGATCCCCTCTGCGTGCTGCTGATCCTGCTACTGCGACCCTCAGTCCGGTCTGATCTTAGACTAGGAATGAACTCCGTATGCTTAGACTAGGGATAAACTCCGTATGCCTAAGTTAACCCACGAAACGAGCGTGCGGGTGCTCAACCGGTCAGAGAGGCATAATGTGCCACCCGAGGATCGACCCAATCCCCCTCTGCATGCTGTCGATCCCGCTGTCGATCCCGCTGCCGGTCCTACTGCCACAACCTTCGGTTCGGCTGGGGCTTAGACATGGAATGAACTCCATATGCCTAAGCCAACCTACGAAACGAGCATGCGGGGGCTCAGTCAGCCGGAGAGGCAGAATGCACAAGCTAGGGATTGGCTCGATCCACCCCTGTGTGCTATCGATCTTGCTGCTAGTACTGCTTCCGTAACCCTCGGTTTGGTCTGATCTTAGATTGGGAATGAACTCCGTATGCTTAGACATGGAATGAACTCTGTATGCCTAAGCCAACCCACGAAACGAGCGTGCGGGCACTTAGCCGGCCGGATAGGCAGAATGCGTAAGTCAGGGATCGACCCGGTCACCCCTGTGTGTTGTCGATCCTGCTACTGCAACCCTTGGTCTGGTCCGATCTTAGATTGGAATGAACTCCGTATGCCTAAGTCAACCCATGAAACGAGTGTACGGGCGTTGAGCCTGCCAGAGAGGCATAATGCGCAAGCTGGGGATCGGCCCGATCCCCCTCTACCTGCTACCAATCCCGCTGCCACAACCCTCGGTCCGTCTGGGGCTTAGACATGGAATGAACTCCCTATGCCTAAGCCAACCCACGAAATGGGCGTACGGGCGCTCAGCTGATCGGGGAGACAGAATGCGTAAGCCGGGGATCGGCCCAGTCCCCCCTGCGCATTGTCAATCCTGCTTCCGTAACCCTCGGTCCAATTGGATCTTAGATTGGGAATGCACTCCGTATGCTTAGACTGGGAATGTACTCCGTATGCCTAAGTCAACCCATGAAACAAGTGTCCGGGCGTTGAGCCGGCCAGAGAGGCATAATGCGTAAGCCAAGGATGGGCCCGATCCCCCTCTACCTACGGGTGGTCCCGCTGCCACAACCCTCGGTCTGGCTGGGGCTTAGACATGGAATGAACTCCCTATGCCTAAGCCAACCCACGAAATGAGCTTACGGGCGCTCAGCCGAACGAAGAGGCAGAATGCTTAAGCTGGGGATCGGCCCGATCCCCCCTTACGTGGTGTCGATCCTGCTGCAGCAACCCTCGTTCGATCTGATCTTAGACTGGGAATAAACTCCGTATGCATAAGTCAACCCAAGAAACGAGCGTGTGGGTGTTGAGTCGGCCGAAGAGGCATAATGCGCAAGCTGGGGATCGGCTCGATCCCCCTTTACGGGCTGCCGGTCCCATTGCCACAACACTCGGTCCGGCTGGGGCTTAGACATGGAATGAACTCCCTATGCCTAAGCCAACCCATGAAACGGGCGAGCGGGCGCTCAGCCGACCGGAGAGGCAGAATGCGCAAGCTGGGGATCGACCCGGTCCCCCCTGCGTGCTGTCGATCCTGCTGCCACAACCCTCGGTCTGATCCGATCCTAGACTGGGAATGATCTCCGTATGCTTAGATTGGGGATGAACTCCGTATGCCTAGGTCAACCCATAAAATGAGCATGTGGGCACTCAGTCGACCTAAGAGGCAAAATGCACAAGCCGGGGATTAGCCCAGTCCCCCGCTGCGTGCTGTCGGTCCCGCTGCCACAACCCTCAGTCCGGCTGGGGCTTAGACATGGAATGAACTCCCTATGCCTAAGCCAACCCATGAAACGAGCGTGCAGGCGCTCAGCCCGTCGAAGAGGTAGAATGCGTAAGCCGAGGATTGGCCCGATCCCCCCTGCGTGCTGTAGATCCTGCTGCTTGTCCTGCTGTCGCAACCTTCGATCCAGACCGATCTTAGACTGGGAATGAATTCTGTATGCTTAGACATGGATTGAACTCCGTATGCCTAAGCCAACCCACGAAACGAGCATGCGGGCTCTCAGCCGGCTGGAGAGGTAGAATGCGCAAGCTGGGGATCGGCTCGGTCCCCCTTTACGTGCTATCGATCCTGCTGCTGCATCCCTGGGTCTGGTCTGTTCTTAGACTGGGAATGAACTTCGTATGCATAAGTCAACCCACAAAACGAGTGTGCGAGCGCTGAACTGACCGAAAAGGCATAATACACAAGCCAGGGATTGACTCGGTCCCCCTCTGTGTGCTGTCGGTCCCGCTACCATAACCCTCAATCCAACTAGGGCTTAGACATGGAATGAACTCCCTATGCCTAAGCCAACCCATGAAACGGGCATCCGAAGAGGCAGAATGCATAAGCCGGGGATCGACCCGATCCCTCCTGCGTGCTATCGATCCTGCTGCCGAAACCCTCGATCCAGTCTGATCTTAGACTGGGAATGAACTCCGTATGCCTAAGTCAACGCATGAAACGAGTGTGCTGGCATTGAGCCTGCCAGAGAGCCATAATGCTTAAGCCGAGGATCAGCCTGATCCCCCTCTACCTGCTACCGGTCCCGCTGCCACAACCTTCGATCTGGCTGGGGCTTAGACATGGAATGAACTCCCTATGCCTAAGCCAACCCACGAAACGGGCGTGCAGGCGCTCAGTCAATCGGAGAGGCAGAATCTGTAAGTCGGGGATCGACCCGGTCCCCTCTGCATGCTGTCGATCTAGCTACCACAACCCTCGATCCAATCCGATCTTAGACTGGGAATGAACTCCGCATGCTTAGATGGGGGATGAACTCCGTATGCCTCAGTCAACCCACAAAACGAGCATACGGGTGCTCAGTCGATCGGAGAGGCATAATGCGCAAGTCGAGGATCAGCCCGGTCCCCCTCTGCGTGCTGCCGATCTCGCTGTCGGTCCTACTGCAACAACCCTTCGTCGGCTGGGGCTTGGACATGGAATGAACTCCGTATGCCTAAGCCAACCCACGAAACGAGCGTGTGGGTGCTCAGTCGGTCGGAGAGGCAGAATGCGCAAGCCGGGGATCAGCTCAATTCCCCTCTGTATGATGCCGATCCTGCTGCTGGTCCTACTACCACAACCATCGGTCCGGTCTAATCTTAGACTGGGAATGAACTCCGTATGCTTAGACATGGAATGAAATCCGTATGCCTAAGCTAACCCACGAAACGAGCGTGCGTGCGGGCGCTCAATCGGACGGAAAGGTAGAATGCGCAAGACGGGGATCGGCCTGGTTCCCCCTACGTGCTGTCGATCCTGCTGCTGCAACCCTCAGTGCGGTTCGATCTTAGACTGGGAATGAACTCTGTATGCCTAAGTCAACCCATGAAAGGAGCGTGCGGGCGCTGAGCCGACCGAAGAGGCATAATACGCAAGCTGGGGATCGGCCCGATCCCACTACCACAACCCTCGATCTGGTTAGGGCTTAGACACAGAATGAACTCCCTATGCCTAAGCTAACCCATGAAATGGGTGTGCGGGCGCTCAGCCGACCGGAGAGGCAAAATGCGCAAGTTGAGGATCGGCTCGGTCCCCCCTACATGCTGCCGATCCTGCTATCGCAATCCTCGATTCAGTGTGATCTTAGATTGGGAATGAACTCCGTATGCTTAAACTGGGGATGAACACCGTATGCCTAAGTCAACCCACGAAACGAGCATGCGGGCACTCAGCCAAACAGAGAGGCAGGATGCATAAGCCGAGGATCGAACGGATGGTAGGTGCATTCAAGCACATCTTCATATTTTTACTATGCCAATGCCATTTTTATGTCTTGTAAATTCATAAAATGCTCCCCTAAGCCTTCATGTGAAGTTTCGTGGCAGGACGACCCGTTTTCTATTTTTCATGATTTTTGAAACTTTTTGTGGTTCGGGATTTTTTAAAATTTTTTTAGAAAGAGTTTTGTCCCCAAATTTGGTAGAGGTGATCCTTGTATTTTTTTTGGCATGCACAAAAACGTTCAGCTAAAAATTTGAAGTGGAGAAGATTTTGTGATCGTTTGAAAAAAGTGTCCCCATTTTAGACACTTTAATGGCTACTGGCCATAAACCTATAAAATCTCAAATGCTCTTTATGGGGGTGTGAGTTTTTGAGGTTTGATGAGGGATAGAGGGCCAATATAAGGGCCAAGTACCAGCACCCATCGCACATCATGTGCGCACACCCCCCGCCCCCCCAATCACCGGAACCCCTACTGTTGCCGGTTAGGCTCTTTGACGATGCTCCGACGATGGTGCCCTGGGCAAAAAAAATGTGGCACCAGCACATGCTCGAGCCCAGCATATGCGTCGTGGCTCAAAATCTTAGACTAGGAATGAACTCCATATGCTTAGACATGGAATGAACTCCGTATGGCCTTATGCTAACAAGCGAATGCAGCATGCGCAAGCCGGATCGACTTCGGTCAGAGAGCAGAAGTGCGCAAGCCGGGATCGAACTCGGTCCCCAACTACGTGCTGTCGTCCTACTGTCACAACCCTCAATTCCGGTTGATCTTAGACCGGGAATGAACTCCGTATGCATAAGTTCAACCCACAAACGAGCATACAGGCGCTGAGCCGGGGTGAAGAGGCATAATGCGCAAGCTGGCGGATCGACCCCGACCCCCTCTGTGTGCTGTCCGTGTCCCGCGTACCAACAACCCTACGGTCTGGCTGGGGCTTAGACATGGAATGAACTCCTATGCCTTAAGCCAACCTTTTTTATTTTGGATTAACTGGGCGTACGGGCGCTCATCCGGTCGCCGAGAGGTAGAATGCGTAAGCCAGGATCGGCCTTGTTCCCCCCGGTGTTGCTGCCGATCCCGCTGCCACAACCATCGATCCAGTTGGGGCTTAGACATGGAATGAACTCCCTATGCCGAAGCCAACCCATGAAATGGGCGTGCTGGTGCTCAGCTGGTCGGAGAGGCAGAATGCACAAGTCGGGGATCGCCTGGTCCCCTGCGTGCTGTGATCCTGCTACCGTTTCAACCTCGGTTCGGCTCGATCTTAGACGGGAAACTACGTATCTTGTGGGGATGAACTTCGTATGCTACGTCAATCCACGAAACGAGCGTGCGGGCACTCAGCCAGTCGAGTGTCGACCGGAGAGGCATAATCACAATCCGGGATCACCCAGTCCTCCTGCGTCTGTCATCCCGCTTGTTTGGTCCTGCTGCACAACCCTCGATCCGGCTGGGGGCTTAACCATGGAATGAACTCCGTATCCTCAGCAACCTACGTAAACAGTTGCAGGCACTCAAGCCAGTCGGAGAGCAGAAATGCGTAAGCCGGGGAATTTGGCCCCGATCCCCTACGTGCTACCATCCTGTTACTGGTCCTGCTACCGTAACCCTCGGTCCGGTCCAATCTTAGCCTACGAATGAACTCCGTATGCTTAGACATGGAATGAACTCTGTATGCCTAAGCCAACCCATGAAACAAGCGTGTGGGTGCTCAGCTGCCGGAGAGGCAGAATGTGCAAGCCAGGGATTGGCTCGGTCCCCCCTGTGTGCTGTCGATCCTGCTACCACAACCCTTGGTCCGGTCCGATCTTAGACTAGGAATGAACTCCGTATGCCTAAGTCAACCCATGAAACGAGTGTGCGGGTGCTGAGTCAATCAAAGAGGCATAATGCGCAAGCCGGGGATTAGCCCGGTCCACCTCTGCATGCTACCGATCCCGCTGCCACAACCCTCGGTCCGACTGGGGCTTAGACATGGAATTAACTCCCTATGCCTAAGCCAACCCACGAAATGGGCGTGCGGGTGCTCAGTCGACCGGAGAGGCAGAATGCGCCAGTCAGGGATTGGCCCGATCCCCCCTATGTGCTGTCGATCCTGTTACCGTAACCCTTGGTCTCATCCAATCTTAGATTGGGAATGAACTCTGTATGCCTAAGTTAACCCATGAAACGAGCGTGCGGACGCTCACCGACCAGAAAGGCAGGATGCGCAAGCCGAGGATCGAATGGGTGGTAGGTGGGTTCAAGCACATCTTCATATTTCTGCCATGCCAATGCCATTTTTATGGCTTGTAAATTCATACAATGGTCCCCTAAGCCTTCATGTGAAGTTTCATGGCAAGACCAGCCATTTTCTATTTTTCACGATTTTTGAAACATTTTACGGTTCGAGATTTTTTTAAATTTTTTTAGAAATATTTTTGTCCCCAAATTTGGTAGAGGTGATCCTTGTATTTTTATTGGCATGCACAAAAAAATTTAGCTAAAAACTTGAAGTGGAGAAGATTTTGTGACCGTTTGAAAAAAGTGTCCCCATTTCAGACACTTTAATGGCTACTAGCAGCAAACCTATAAAATCTCAAATGCTCTTTAAGGGGGTGTGAGTTCTTGAGGTTTGATGAGGGATAGGGGGCCAATATAAGGGCCAAGTGTCACCCCTTGGGTGAGCGTGCCAGGCACATTGGACGCACCAGCAGGCGGGCCAGAGGTTGAGGACCGCAGACTAGACGTGCCGACGGGTATCTGTGCGCAAAGCCTAGCAAACGAGTTCAGAAGGCCCACCCAACTTGCAGGCCAGCCTGTGAGACCAAGGCCTGGTATACAAGCTGCCCAAACCACATCCAAAAGGGCCGAAGGTGCTGGACATGCAAGGGAAGCTTCTGGAAGCAGGCAGGATCAGCAACAGCATCCTGGCAGATTTGGTTGACCCTGAAAATCAGGAGTTAGCATCCTGATTGATTGTAATCTATATAATCCCATGATTTTAGCCTTTATTCTAGGGATATTGCCATTAAGTCTAAGCTGGAGCCTCAACTATAAATAAAGGGCTGCTCCTCCCTCATTTGTACACCATCAAACACTTCTGTTTCAGTGAATACAAGAGCATTTCCAGAATTTTGCCTTCTTATCCTATTTATCTTTAACTTGCGTAATCAGCCTTTCCTATTGTTCTAGTGCCCGTACACTTGTGCTTTAGGCTGACTTAGGCTTAAAGGAGGAGATTCCAAGCCTAAGGCTGCACGGTTTTTGAGTTTAAGGTCAGAGCCCGTGACAGTTGGTATCAGAGCAAGTTCGATTCTGCTTGTTTGTGTTGTGCAGGTTAGAAGAGATGGCATCCCAAAGTGACGCTGCTAACCAACAACCAGAGGCCCAGGAGCATGGGCATGGAAGAGGGAGGAAAGCCAGTTCTAGAGATATCTGGTCTACCATGGACGGTAGGCTGGCCAAGGTGGAGGTGACCATGGGCAACATGGGGGAGAAGCTTGAGGGGGTAGAGACTCACATTGCATCGCTAGACTCCATGAGGGAGGAGATCCAAAGTGAGCTACAAGCTGCTCTCAACAAAGGCTTGGACATGTTTACCTAAAAGAATCAGACCTTGGAGGCTGAAGTGCTGACCTTGCATGATGGCATGGAGGCTATGTGCCAGCGGATGGAGGAGCTTACTAGTGAGCTCGTTGCTTGCAAGACTGCCATTGGGAATGGCATGTTTGCTGGAGTGTCCAAGTCTAGATTGGATGTCCCCAAGCCTAAGGAGTTTAAGGGGATTAGGGCGACCAAGGAAGTAGATAACTACCTTTGGGGTATGGAGCAGTATTTTCAGGCCATGGGCATGCAAGACGAGGCGATAAAGGTAAGCACCGCTGCTATGTATCTCACTGATGTAGCCTTATTGTGGTAAAGGCAGCAGGTGTGATGATGTCAGGCATGGGAACGCCAAGATTGGAAGCTGGGCAGAGTTTCAAAAAGAGTTTAGAGAACAATTTTACCCGGAGTATACCGATGATGAGGCGCGAGCAAAGTTCCATAGGTTGAGCCAGCAAGGGGACATAAGGGAGTATGTCCAAAAATTCTCTGAACTGATGCTATAGATCTTGGATCTAGGCGAGAAGGATGCTTTATTTGCTTTGATGGATGGGCTGAAGCCGTGGGTGAAGCATGAGCTACAAATGAGAGGAGTTCATGGCTTGGCTAAAGCTATGACTACTGCCGAGGCCTTGATAGAGTTCAAGCCTCTGAACAAGTTCGAGTCTACCAAGCCCAAGGGTAAAGGCAGGGACGATAGGGACCGAAAGAAGTAGTCCAAAGGGAAGGACCGTGACTGAGAGTCCAAGGATGGAGACCGAGACCGTTTAACCAAGGATGGCGAGAGGAAGCCACCAGCAAGCAAGTGGAAAGCAAAGGGGGACTGAGAGCCACTAGCATGCTACCTATGTGGAGGGAGCCACATAGCATGTAATTACCCGCAGAAGGGCAAGCTGGCTGCTGTAGACAAAGAGTCTGACAAGGAGCCAGAGTCAGGGGCAGTAAAGCTTGGGTCATTGGTGCTCAATGCTGTCCAGAGTAAAGGGAGCCGCAAGCCAAAAGGCTTGATGTTTATGGATCTGATGGTTGCGGGTCAGAAGGTGAGCGCACTGGTGGACACAGGTGCCTCACATCTTTTTATTTCAGGTGATAGAGCCCGGAAGCTCGGACTAAGGTGCAAAAAGGGATTGGTACATCAAAACAGTGAACTCTAAAAAAGTTCCAGCCATTGGAGGTAGCGAGGGAGGTGGAGTTGCAGCTTGGAGACTGGAAAGGCAAGGAGACCATTGAGGTAATACCCCTGACGACTATGAGTTTGTGATTGGGTTGGATTTTCCTTGTTCACATTAACACCCTCCTTGTGCCTTTTGCCAATTGTGTTTCCATCTTGGATGCACGGTGCCAATGCCTAGTGCCATTGAAAAGAGGGTCTGGAGTTGGGTTGCGGGTGGTGTCAGCCATCCAATTTGCCTAGGCGGTAAGCAGACAGGAAGACACCTTCTTTGCAGCCCTGAAATATGATGAGCCAAGGGAGAAGGAGATCGAGTCACCCTTGGAGGTGCTAAAGGTGCTGAAGACCTTTAGTGATGTGATGCCCACAAAGCTACCTATCAAGCTACCAACTAAGAGGAAGGTGGACCACAAGATCGAGCTGGTGTCCGAGGCCAAGCCACCAGCTAGAGCCCCTTACAAAATGTCTCCACCAGAGTTGGAAGAGTTGAGGAAGTAGCTTAAAGAGTTAGTTGATGCTGGCTTCATCAGGCCATCGAAGGCACCCTATGGTGCACTGGTTCTATTTCAGTGCAAGCATGATGGGTCATTGTGACTGTGCATAGACTACCAGGCTTTGAACAAGCTAACCATCAAGAACAAGTACCTCACATCTTAGAATGGGCAAGCCGGGGATCGACCCAGTCCCCCCTGCGTGCTGTCGATCCTGCTGCCGCAACCTTCAGTTCGGTCCAATCTTAGACTGGGAATGAACTCCGTATGCTTAGACTGAGGATGAACCCCGTATGCCTAAGTCAACCCACGAAATAAGTGCACGGGTGCTCAACCGGTCGGAGAGGCATAATGCGTAAGCCGGGGATCAGCCTGATCCCCCTCTGCATGCTATCGATGCCGCTGTCGGTCCTACTAGCACAACCCATGGTCCGGTTGGGGCTTAGACATGGAATGAACTCCGTATGCCTAAGCAAACCCATGAAACGAGCATACGGGCGCTCAGCCAATCGGAGAGGCAAAATCTACAAGTCAAGGATCGGCTCGGTCCCCCCCTGTGTGCTGTCAATCCTGCTACTGGTCCTGCTACTGCAACCCTCGATCCAGTTCGATCTTAGACTGGGAATGAACTCTGTATGCTAGACATGGAATGAACTCCATATGCCTAAACTGGGGATCAGCCCAGTCCCTCTCTGCATGCTGTCGATCCCGCTACCGGTCCTGCTGCCACAACCCTTGGTCCGACTGGGGCTTAGACATGGAATGAACTCCGTATGCCTAAGCCAACCCATGAAACAATGGTGCGGGTGCTCAGTCGACCGGAAAGGCAGAATGCATAAGCCAGGGATTAGCCTGGTCCCCTCCTACATGCTGTCTATCCTGCTACTGCAACCCTCAGTCCGATCTGATCTTAGACTGAGAATGAGCTCCGTATGCCTAAGTCAACCCACGAAATAAGCGTACGGGCGTTAAGCCAGCCAGAGAGGCGTAATGCGCAAGCCGAGGATTGGCCCGATCCCCCTCTGCTTGTTGTCGGTCCCACAGCCACAACCCTCGATCTCACTGGGGCTCAGACATGGAATGAACTCCCTATGCCTAAGCCAACCCACGAAACAAGCGTGCAGATGCTCAGCCGACTGGAGAGGCAGAATGCGCAAGTTAGGGATCGACCCAGTCCCCCCTGCATGCTATCGATCCTACTACCGTAACCCTCGATCCGGTCTGATCTTAGACTGGGAATGAACTCTGTATGCTTAGACTGGGGATGAACGCCGTATGCCTAAGTCAACCCATGAAACGAACGTGCGGGTGCTCAGTCGACCGGAGAGGCATAATGCGTAAGCCGAGGATCAGCCAGATCCCCTTCTGCATGCTGTCGATCCCACTGCCGGTCCTGCTGCCACAACCCTCGGTCCGATTGGGGCTTAGACATGGAATGAACTTCGTATGCCTAAGCCAACCCATGAAACGAGCGTGCGGGCGCTCAGCCAGCCAAAGAGGCAAAATGCACAAGTCGGGGATCAGCCCAGTCCCCCCCTGCGTGCTGACAATCCTGCTGGTGGTCTTGTTGTCGGAACCCTCTGTCTGATCTGATCTTAGACTAGGAATGAACTCTGTATGCTTAGACATGAAATGAACACCGTATGCCTAAGCCAACCCACGAAACAAGCATGCGGGCGCTCAGCCGATCGGAGAGGTAGAATGCGCAAGCTGGGGATCGGCCCGGTCCCCCTCTGCGTGCTACCGATCTTGCTACAACAACCCTCGGTCCGGCTAGGGCTTAGACATGGAATGAACTCCCTATGCCTAAGCCAACCCATGAAATGGACGTGCAGGCACTCAGCCTACCGGAGATGTAGAATGCGCAAGCCGGGGATCGGTCCGATCCCCCCTACGTGCTTTCGATCCTGCTGTCGCAACCCTCGATCCGGTTTGATCTTAGACTGGGAATGAACTCCGTATGCTTAGACTGGGGATGAACTCCGTATGCCTAAGTCAACCCACGAAACGAGCGTACGGGTGCTCAATCGGTAGGAGAGGCATAATGCGTAAGCCGAGGATCAGCCTGATCCCCTCTGCGTGCTGTCGATGTCGCTGCCGGTCCTACTACCACAACCCATGGTCCGGTTGGGGCTTAGACATGGAATGAACTCCGTATGCCTAAGCAAACCCACGAAACGAGCATACGGGCGCTCAGCCAACCGGAGGGCAAAATCTACAAGCCGAGGATCGGCTCGGTCCCCCCTGTGTGCTGTTAATCCTGCTACTGGTCCTGCTACTGCAACCCTCGATCCGGTCTGATCTTAGACTGGGAATGAACTCCGTATGCATAGACATGGAATGAACTCCATATGTCTAACTCGGGGATCAACCTGGTCCCTCTCTGCGTGCTGTCGATCCTGCTGTCGGTCCTACTACCACAACCCTCGGTCTGACTGGGGCTTAGACATGGAATGAACTCCGTATGCCTAAGCCAACCCATGCAACGATGGTGCGGGTGCTCAGTCGACCGGAGAGGCAGAATGCGTAAGCCAGGGATTAGCCCGGTCCCCTCCTACATGCTGTCTATCCTGCTACTGCAACCCTCAGTCCGATCTGATCTTAGACTGAGAATGAGCTCCGTATGCCTAAGTCAACCCACGAAATAAGCGTACGGGCGTTAAGCCAGCCAGAGAGGCGTAATGCGCAAGCCGAGGATTGGCCCGATCCCCCTCTGCTTGTTGTCGGTCCCACAGCCACAACCCTCGATCTCACTGGGGCTCAGACATGGAATGAACTCCCTATGCCTAAGCCAACCCACGAAACAAGCGTGCAGATGCTCAGCCGACTGGAGAGGTAGAATGCGCAAGTTAGGGATCGACCCAGTCCCCCCTACGTGCTATCGATCCTACTACCGTAACCCTCGATCCGGTCTGATCTTAGACTGGGAATGAACTCTGTATGCTTAGACTGGGGATGAACGCCGTATGCCTAAGTCAACCCATGAAACGAACGTGCGGGTGCTCAGTCGACCGGAGAGGCATAATGCGTAAGCCGAGGATCAGCCAGATCCCCTTCTGCATGCTGTCGATCCCACTGCCGGTCCTGCTGCCACAACCCTCGGTCCGATTGGGGCTTAGACATGGAATGAACTTCGTATGCCTAAGCCAACCCATGAAACGAGCGTGCGGGCGCTCAGCCAGCCAAAGAGGCAAAATGCACAAGTCGGGGATCAGCCCAGTCCCCCCCTGCGTGCTGACAATCCTGCTGGTGGTCTTGTTGTCGGAACCCTCTGTCTGATCTGATCTTAGACTAGGAATGAACTCTATATTCTTAGACATGAAATGAACACCGTATGCCTAAGCCAACCCACGAAACAAGCATGCGGGCGCTCAGCCGATCGGAGAGGTAGAATGCGCAAGCTGGGGATCGGCCCGGTCCCCCTCTGCGTGCTACCGATCTTGCTACAACAACCCTCGGTCTGGCTAGGGCTTAGACATGGAATGAACTCCCTATGCCTAAGCCAACCCATGAAATGGACGTGCAGGCACTCAGCCTACCGGAGATGTAGAATGCGCAAGCCGGGGATCGGTCCGATCCCCCCTACGTGCTTTCGATCCTGCTGTCGCAACCCTCGATCCGGTTTGATCTTAGACTGGGAATGAACTCCGTATGCTTAGACTGGGGATGAACTCCGTATGCCTAAGTCAACCCACGAAACGAGCGTACGGGTGGTCAATCGGTAGGAGAGGCATAATGCGCAAGCCGAGGATCAGCCTGATCCCCCTCTGCGTGCTGTCGATGTCGCTGCCGGTCCTACTACCACAACCCATGGTCCGGTTGGGGCTTAGACATGGAATGAACTCCGTATGCCTAAGCAAACCCACGAAACGAGCATACGGGCGCTCAGCCAACCGGAGGGGCAAAATCTACAAGCCGAGGATCGGCTCGGTCCCCCACTGTGTGCTGTTAATCCTGCTACTGGTCCTGCTACTGCAACCCTCGATCCGGTCTGATCTTAGACTGGGAATGAACTCCGTATGCATAGACATGGAATGAACTCCATATGTCTAACTCGGGGATCAACCTGGTCCCTCTCTGCGTGCTGTCGATCCTGCTGTCGGTCCTACTGCCACAACCCTCGGTCTGACTGGGGCTTAGACATGGAATGAACTCCGTATGCCTAAGCCAACCCATGCAACGATGGTGCGGGTGCTCAGTCGACCGGAGAGGCAGAATGCGTAAGCCAGGGATTAGCCCGGTCCCCTCCTACATGCTGTCTATCCTGCTACTGCAACCCTCAGTCCGATCTGATTGTAGACTGAGAATGAGCTTCGTATGCCTAAGTCAACCCACGAAATGAGCGTACGGGCGCTAAGCCCGCCAGAGAGGCGTAATGCGCAAGTCAAGGATCGACCTGATCCCCCTCTACTTGCTGCCGGTCCCGCAGCCACAACCCTCGGTCCGACTGGGGCTTAGACATGGAATGAACTCCCTATGCCTAAGCCAACCCACGAAACAAGCGTGCGGGTGCTCAACCGATCGGAGAGGCAGAATGCACAAGCTGGGGATCGACCCGGTCCCCCCTGCATGCTATCGATCCTGCTGCCATAACCCTCGGTCCGGTCTGATCTTAGACTGGGAATGAACTCCGTATGCTTAGACTGGGGATGAACTCCGTATGCCTAAGTCAACCCACGAAACAAACGTGCGGGCACTCAGTCGGCCAGAGAGGCATAATGCACAAGCCGAGGATCAGCCAGATCCCCTTCTGCATGCTGTCAATCCCTCTGCCTGTCCTGCTGCCACAAACCTCGGTCCGATTGGGGCTTAGACATGGAATGAACTTCGTATGCCTAAGCCAACCCATGAAACGAGCGTGCGGGCACTCAACCGGCCAAAGAGGTAGAATGCACAAGTCAGGGATCAGCCCAATCCCCCCTGCGTGCTGCCAATCCTGCTACTGGTCCTGTTGTCGGAACCCTCTGTCCGGTCTGATCTTAGACTAGGAATGAACTCCGTATGCTTAGACATGGAATGAACCCCGTATGCCTAAGCCAACCCTCAAAACAAGCATGCAGGCGCTCAACCGACCGGAGATGCAGAATGAGCAAGCCGGGGATTGGCCCGGTCCCCCTCTGCGTGCTGCCGATCTTGCTACAACAACCCTCGGTCCAGCTGGGGTTTACATGGAATGAACTCCCTATGCCTAAGTTAACCCATGAAACGGTTGTGTGGGCACTCAGCCTGCCAGAAAGGTAGAATGCGTAAGCCGAGGATCGGTCCGGTCCCCCTACGTGCTTCCGATCTTGCTACCGCAACCCTCGATCTGATTCGATCTTAGACTGGGAATGAACTCCGTATGCTTAGACTGGGGATGAACTCCATATGCCTAAGTCAACCCACGAAATGAGCGTATGGGTGCTCAACCGGTCGGAGAGGCATAATGCGTAAGCCGAGGATCAGCCTGATCCCTCTCTGCGTGCTATCGATGCCGCTGTCGGTCCTACTACCACAACCCATGGTCTGGTTGGGGCTTAAACATGGAATGAACTCCGTATGCCTAAGCAAACCCACAAAACGAGCATACGGGTGCTCAGCCAACCGGAGAGGCAAAATCTACAAGCCGAGGATCGGCTAGATCTCCCCTATGTGCTGTCGATCTTGCTACTGGTCCTGTTACTGCAACCCTCGATCCGATCCGATCTTAGACTGGGAATGAACTCCGTATGCGTAGACATGGAATGAACTCCATATGCCTAAGCCGAAGATCAGCCCGATCCCTCTCTGCGTGCTGTCGATCCCGCTGTCGGTCCTGCTGCCACAACCCTCGATCCGATTGGGGCTTAGACATGGAATGAACTCCGTATGCCTAAGCCAACCCATGAAACGATGGTGTGGGTGCTCAGTTGACCAGAGAGGTAGAATGTGTAAGCCAGGGATTAACCCGATCCCCTCCTACAAACTGTCTATCCTGCTACTGCAACCCTCAGTCCGATCTGATCTTAGACTGAGAATGAGCTCCATATGCCTAAGTCAACCCACAAAATGAGCGTACGGGCGCTAAACCGGCCAGAGAGGGGTAATGCGCAAGTCGAGGATCGGCCCGATCCCCCTCTACTTGCTGCCGGTCCTGCAGCCATAACCCTCGGTCCGACTGGGGCTTAGACATGGAATGAACTCCCTATGCCTAAGCCAACCCACGAAACAAGCGTGCGGGTGCTCAACCAACCGGAGAGGCAGAATGCGCAAGTTGGGGATCGACTCGGTCCCCCTTGCGTGCTATCGATCCTGCTGCCGTAACCCTCGGTCCGGTCCAATCTTTGACTGGGAAAGAACTCCGTATGCTTAGACTGGGGATGAACTCCGTATGCCTAAGTCAACCCACGAAACGAACGTGCAGGCGCTCAGTCGGCCGGAGAGGCATAATGCGTAAGCCGGGGATCAGCCAGATCCCCTTCTGCATGCTGTCGATCCCGCTGCCGGTCCTGCTGCCACAACCCTCGATCCAATTAGGGCTTAGACATGGAATGAACTTCGTATGCCTAAACCAACCCATGAAACGAGCGTGCGGGCTCTCAACCGGCCAAAGAGGCAGAATGCACAAGTCGAGGATCAGCCCAGTCCCCCCCTATATGCTGCCAATCTGCTGCTGGTCCTGTTGTCGGAACCCTCTGTCTGATTCGATCTTAGACTAGGAATGAACTCTGTATGCTTATACATGGAATGAACTCCATATGCCAAAGCCAACCCACGAAACAAGCATGCGGGTACTCAGCCGACCGGAGGGGCAGAATGCGCAAGCCGGGGATTGGCCCGGTCCCCCTCTGTGTGCTGCCGATCTTGCTACAACAACCCTCGGTCCCGCTGGGGCTTAGACATGGAATGAACTCCCTATGCCTAAGCCAACCCACGAAATGGGCGCGCGGGCACTCAGCCTACCGGAGAGGCAGAATGCGTAAGCCGGGGATCGGTCCGGTCCCCCCTACGTGCTTTCGATCCTGCTACCGCAACCCTCGATCCGATTCGATATTAGACTAGAAATCAACTCTGTATGCTTAGACTGGGGATGAATTCCGTATGCCTAAGTCAACCCATGAAACGAGCATGCAGGCGCTCAGTCGACCAGAGAGGCAGAATGCACAAATCAGGGATCGACCCGATCTCTCCTGCATGCTGTAGATCCTTCTGCTGGTTCTGTTACCCAACCATTGGTCCGGTCTGATCGTAGACTGGGAATGAACTCCGTATGCTTAGACATGGAATGAACTCGTGTGCGTGTTACCGGGCCCGCTACCACAACCCTCGGTCCGGCTGGGGCTTAGACATGGAATGAACTCCCTATGCCTAAGCCAACTCACGAAATGGGCGTACGGGGGCTCAACCGACTGGAGAGGCAGAATGTGCAAGTCAGAGATCGGTTCGGTCCCTCTTGTATGCTACCACAACCCTCGATCTGATCCGATCTTAGAGTGGGAATGAACTTCGTATGCTTAGACTGGGGATGAACTCTGTACGCCTAAGCCAACTCACGAAACGAGCGTGCGGGCGCTCAGTCGGTCGGAGAGGTCGGCCAAATTGACATAATGCACAAGCCGGGGATAAGCTCGATCTGCCTCTACATGCTGCGATCCCGCTGCTGTTCTTGCTACCACAACCTTCGGTTCGACTGGGGATTAGACATGGAATGAACCCCGTATGCCTAAGCCAACCCACGAAACAAGTGTGTGAGCATTCAGTCGATCAGAGAGGCAGAATGCGCAAGCCGAGGATCGACCCAGTCCCTCCTACGTGCTGTCGATCCTGCTGCTGGTCTTGCTGTCGTAACCCTCGATCCGGTTTGATATTAGACTAGGAATGAACTCCGTATGCTTAGACATGGAATGAACTCCGTATGCCTAAGCCGAAGATCAGCCCGATCCCCCTCTGCGTGCTGTCGATCCTGCTGCTGGTCCTACTGCCACAACCCTCGATCTGACTAGGGCTTGGACATGGAATGAACTTTGTATGCCTAAGCCAACCCACGAAACGAGCATGCGGGCACTCAGTCGGCTGGAAAGGCAGAATGTGTAAGTCGGGATCAGCCCGAAGATTCTCTGCGTGCTATCGATCCTGCTGTCGCAACCGTTGGTCCGGTCTGATCTTAGACTAGGAATGAACTCTGTATGCCTAAGTCAACCCACGAAATGAGCGTGCGGGTGCTGAGCCGGCCAGAGAGGCATAATGCACAAGCCGAGGATCGGCCTGGTCCCCCTCTGCGTGTTGCTGGTCCCGCCACCACAACCCTCGGTCTGGCTGGGGGTTAGACATGGAATGAACTCCCTATGCCTAAGCCAACACACGAAACAGGTGTGCGGGTGCTCAGTCGGTCAGAGAGGCAGAATGCGCAAGCCGGGGATCGGTCCGATCCCCCTGCATGCTACTGATGCTACTATCGTAACCTTCAGTCCGATCCGATCTTAGATTGAGAATGAACTCTGTATGCTTAGACTGGGGATGAACTCTGAATGCCTAAGTCAACTCACAAAATGAGCGTGCGATCGTTTAGCCGACCAAGAGGCAGGATGCGCAGGCCGGGGATCGAATGGGTGGTAGGTGGGTTCAAGTAGATCTTCATATTTCTGCCATGCCAATGCCATTTTTATGGATTGTAAATTCATACAATGGTCCCCTAAGCCTTCATGTGAAGTTTCGTGGCAAGATGATCCGTTTTCTATTTTTTCATGATTTTCCAAACTTTTTGCGGTTCTGGATTTTTTAAAATTTTTTTAGAAAGAGTTTTGTCCCCAAATTTGGTAGAGGTGGTCCTTGTATTTTTTTTGACATGGAAAAAAAAATTCAGCTAAAAACTAGAAGTGGAGAAGATTTTGTGACCATTTGAAAAAAGTGTCCCCATTTCAGACACTTTAATGGCTACTGGCAGCAAACCTATAAAATCTCGAATGCTCTTTAAGGGGGTGTGAGTTCTCGAGGTTTGATGAGGGATAGGGGGCCAATATAAGGGCCAACTACCAGCACCCATCACACATCATGTGCGCACACCCCCCCGGTCCCCCTAATCGCCGAAACCCCCAATGCCGTCGGTTAGGCTCTCCGGCGATGCTCCAACGATGGTGCCTCGGGCGAAAAAAATGCGGCACCAGCACATGCCCGAGCCCAGCATGTGCACCGTGGCTCAAAATCTTAGACTGGGAATGAACTCCGTATGCTTAGACATGGAATGGACTCCGTATGCCTAAGCCAACCAATGAAACGAGCGTACGGGCGCTCAGCCAGTCGGAGAGGCAGAATGCGCAAGCCGGGGATCGGCCCAATCCCCCCTTGTGTGCTGTCGATCCTACTACCTTAACCCTTGGTCCGGTCCAATCTTAGACTGGGAATGAACTCCGTATGCATAAGTCAACCCATGAAACGAGCATGCGGGTGCTGAGCCAGCCGAAAAGGCATAATGCACAAGCTGAGGATCGGCCCGATCCCCCTCTATGTGCTACCGGTCTCACTGCCACAATCCTCAGTCTGACTGGGTCTTAGACATGGAATGAACTCCCTATGCCTAAACCAACCCACGAAACGGGCATGCGGGTGCTCAACCGACTGGAGAGGCAGAATGCGCAAGTCGGGGATCGGCTCAGTCCCCCCTACGTGCTGTCGATCCCACTGTCGCAACCCTCGGTCTGATCCGATCTTAGACTGGGAATGAACTCCGTATGCCCAAGTCAACCGATAAAATGAGTGTGCGAGCGCTGAGCTGACCGTAGAGGCACAATGCGCAAGCCGGGGATCGGCCCAGTCCCCCCTGCGTGCTGTCGATCCTACAGCCGTAACCCTCGGTCTGATCCGATCATAGACTGGGAATGAACTCCGTATGCTTAGACTGGAGATGAACTCTGTATGCCAAAGTCAACCCATGAAATGAGCGTACGGGCGCTCAGTCGATTGGAGAGGCTGGTCGAAGAGGCATAATGCGCTAGCTGGGGATTAGCCCGATCCCCCTCTACGTGCTATCGATCCACTGCCGATCTCACTACCATAACCCTA
>NW_019167826.1:15340799-15365557 GCF_002303985.1 Durio zibethinus
CACAGTCACAATGACCCATCATGCTTGCACTGAAATAGAACCAGTGCACCATAGGGTGCCTTCGATGGCCTGATGAAGCCAGCATCAACTAACTCTTTAAGCTACTTCTCAACTCTTCCAACTCTGGTGGAGACATTCTGTAAGGGGCTCTAGCTGGTGGCTTGGCCTCGGACACCAGCTCGATCTTGTGGTCCACCTTCCTCTTAGTTGGTAGCTTGATAGGTAGATTTGTGGGCATCACATCACTAAAGGTCTTCAGCACCTTTAGCACCTCTAAGGGTGACTCAATCTCCTTCTCCCTTGGCTCATCATATTTCAGGGCTGCTAAGAAGGTGTCTTCCTGTCTGCTTACCGCCTAGGCAAATTGGATGGCTGACACCACCCGCAACCCAACTCCAGACCCTCTTTTCAATGGCACTAGGCATTGGCACTGTGCATCCAAGATGGAAACACAATCGGCAAAAGGCACAAGGAGGGTGTTAATCCGAACAAGGAAATCCAACCCAATCACAAACTCATAGTCATCAAGGGGTATTACCTCAATGGTCTCCTTGCCTTTCCAGTCTCCAAGCTTCAACTCCACTCCCCTCGCTACTCCAATGGCTGGAACTTCCTTAGAGTTCATTGTTTTGATGGTACCAATCCCTTTTTGCACCTTTAGTCCGAGCTTCTGGGCTCTATCACCTGAAATAGAAAGATGTGAGGCACCTGTGTCCACCAGTGCGCTCACCTTCTGACCCGTAACCATCAGATCCATAAACATCAAGCCTTTTGGCTTGTGGCTCCCTTTACTCTGGACAGCATTGAGCACCAATGACCCAAGCTTTACTGCCCCTGACTCTGGCTCCTTGTCAGACTCTTTGTCTACAGCAGCCAGCTTACCCTTCTGCGGGTAATTACATGCTATGTGGCTCCCTCCATATAGGTAGCATGCTAGTGGCTCTCAGTCCCCCTTTGCTTTCCACTTGCTTGCTGGTGGCTTCCTCTTGCCATCCTTGGTTAAACGGTCTCGGTCTCCATCCTTGGACTCTCAGTCACGCTCCTTCCCTTTGGACTGCTTCTTTCGGTCCCTATCGTCCCTGCCTTTACCCTTGGGCTTGGTAGACTCGAACTTGTTCAGAGGCTTGAACTCTATCAAGGCCTCGGCAGTAGTCATGGCTTTAGCCAAGCCATGAACTCCTCTCATTTGTAGCTCATGCTTCACCCACGGCTTCAGCCCATCCATGAAAGCAAATAAAGCATCCTTCTCGCCTACATCCAAGATCTATAGCATCAGTTCAGAGAATTTTTGGACATACTCCCTTATGTCCCCTTGCTGGCTCAACCTATGGAACTTTGCCCGCGCCTCATCATCGGCATACTCTGGGTAAAATTGTTCTCTAAACTCTTTTTGAAACTCTGCCCAGCTTCCAATCTTGGCGTTCCCATGCCTGACATCATCACACCTGTGCCTTTACCACAATAAGGCTACATCAGTGAGATACATAGTAGCGGTGCTTACCTTTATCGCCTCGTCTTGCATGCCCATGGCCTGGAAATACTCCTCCATACCCCAAAGGTAGTTATCTACTTCCTTGGTCACCCTAGTCCCCTTGAACTCCTTAGGCTTGGGGACATCCAATCTGGACTTGGACACTCCAGCAAACATGCCATTCCCAATGGCAGTCTTGCAAGCAACGAGCTCACTGGTAAGCTTCTCCATCCGCTGGCACATGGCCTCCATGCCATCATGCAAGGTCAGCACTTCAGCCTCCAAGGTCTGATTCTTTTAGGTAAACATGTCCAAGCCTTTGTTGAGAGCAGCTTGCAGCTCACTTTGGATCTCCTCCCCCATGGAGTCTAGCGATGCAATGTGAGTCTCTACCCCTTCAAGTTTCTCCCCCATGTTGCCCATAGTCACCTCCACCTTGGCCAGCCTACCATCCATGGTAGACCAGATATCTCTAGAACTGGCTTTCCTCCCTCTTCCATGCCCATGCTCCTGGGCCTCTGGTTATTGGTTAGCAGCATCACTTTGGGATGCCATCTCTTCTAACCTGCATAACACAAACACGCAGAATCGAACTTGCTTTGATACCAACTGTCATGGGCTCTGACCTTAAACTCAAAAATCGTGCAGCCTTAGGCTTGGAATCTCCTCCTTTAAGCCTAAGTCAGCCTAAAGCACAAGTGTACGGGCACTAGAACAATAGGAAAGGTTGATTACGCAAGTTAAAGAGAAACAGGATAAGAAGGCAAAATTCTGGAAATGCTCTTGTATTCACTGAAACAGAAGTGTTTGATGGTGTACAAATGAGGGAGGAGCAGCCCTCTATTTATAGTTGAGGCTCCAGCTTACACTTAATGGCAATATCCATAGAATAAAGGCTAAAATCATGGGATTATACAGATTACAATCAATCAGGATGCTAACTCTTGATTTTCAGGGTCAACCAAATCTGCCAGGATGCCGTTGTTGATCCTGCCTGCTTCCAGAAGCTTCCCTTACATGTCCAGCACCTTGGGCCCTTTTGGATGTGGTGCGGGCAGCTTGTATACCAGGCCTTGGTCTCACAAGCTGGCCTGCAAGTTGGGCGGGCCTTCTGAACTCGTTTGCTAGGCTTTGCGCATAGATACCCGCCAGCACGTCTGGTCTGCGGTCCTCAACCTCTGGCCCGCCTGCTGGTGCATCCAATGTGCCTGGCACGCTCACCCAAGGGGTGACACTTGGCCCTTATATTGGCCCCCTATCCCTTATCAAACCTCAAGAACTCACACCCCCTTAAAGAGCATTTGAGATTTTATAGGTTTGCTGCTAGTAGCCATTAAAGTGTCTGAAATGGGGACACGTTTTTCAAACGGTCACAAAATCTTCTCCACTTCAAGTTTTTAGCTAAATTTTTTTGTGCATGCCAATAAAAATACAAGGATCACCTCTACCAAATTTGGGGACAAAAATCTTTCTAAAAAAATTTTGAAAAATCCCGAACCGCAAAATGTTTCAAAAATCGTGAAAAATAGAAAATGGCTGGTCTTGCCATGAAACTTCACATGAAGGCTTAGGGGACCATTGTATGAATTTACAAGCCATAAAAATGGCATTGGCATGGCAGAAATATGAAGATATGCTTGAACCCACCTACCACCCGTTCGATCCTCGGCTTGCGCATCCTGCCTCTCTGGTCGGTGAGCGTCCGCACGCTCATTTCGTGGGTTAACTTAGGCATACGGAGTTCATTCCCAATCTAAGATTGGACCAGACCGAGGGTTGCGGTAACAGGATCGATAGTACACAAGGGGGACCGGGTCAATCCCTGACTGGCGCATTCTGCCTCTCCGATCGACTGAGCGCCCGCATGCCCATTTCGTGGGTTGGCTTAGGCATAGGGAGTTCATTCCATGTCTAAGCCCCAGTCGGACCGAGGGTTGTGGTAGCGGGACCGGTAGCATGCAGAGGTGGACCGAGCTGATCCCCGGCTTGCGCATTATGCCTCTCTGATTGACTCAGCGCCTGCATGCTCGTTTCATGGGTTGACTTAGGCATACGGAGTCCATTCCAAGTCTATGATCGAACCGGACCAAGGGTTGTGGTAGCAGGATCGACAGCACACAGGGGGGACCGAGCCAATCCCTGGCTTGCACATTCTGCCTCTCCGGCAGCTGAGCACCCGCACGCTTGTTTCATGGGTTGGCTTAGGCATACGGAGTTCATTCCTTGTCTAAGCATACGGAGTTCATTCATAGGTTAAGATTGGACCAGACCGAGGGTTACAGTAGCAGGACCAGCAGCAGGATCGGTAACACACAGGTGGGATCGGGCCAATCCCCGGCTTGCGCATTCTATCTCTCCGACTGGCTGAGCGCCCGCACACTTGTTTCGTGGGTTGGCTTAGGCATACAGAGTTCATTCCATGTCTAAGCCCCAGCCGGATTGAGGGTTGTGGCAGCAGGACCAACAGCGGGATTGACAGCACGCAGAGAGAGACCGGGCTGATCCCCGACTTGTGCATTATGCCTCTCCGGCCGACCACTCCGGCTGGCTGAGCACCCGCACGCTCATTTCGTGGGTTGATGTAGGCATACGAAGTTCATCCCCAATCTAAGCATACGTAGTTCATTCCCAGTCTAAGATCGGACCGAACCAAGGGTTGCGATAACAGGATCAACAACACGCAGGGGGGACCAGGCCGATCCCCGACTTGTGCATTCTGCCTCTCCGACTGACTGAGCACCAGCAGCGGGATCGGCAGCACAGGGGGGACAGGGCCGATCCCTGGCTTACGCATTCTACCTCTCCGACCGGATGAGCGCCCGTACGCCCATTTCATGGGTTGGCTTAGGCATAGGGAGTTCATTCCATGTCTAAGCCCCCAGCCGGACCGAGGGTTGTGGTAGCGGGACCGACAGCACACAGAGGGGGATCGGGTCGATCCCTGGCTTGCGCATTATGCCTCTTCAGCCGGCTCAGCGCCCGTATGCTCGTTTTGTGGGTTGACTTATGCATACGGAGTTCATTCCCGGTCTAAGATCAGACCGGATCGAGGGTTGTGACAGTAGGATCGACAGCACGTAGTTGGGGACCGAGTCGATCCCCGGCTTGCGCATTCTGCCTCTCCGACCGAGTCGATCCCCGGCTTGCGCATGCTCATTTCACTGGTTGGCATAGGCATACGAGTTCATTCCATTGTCTAAGCATATGGAGTTCATTTCCCAGTCTAAGATTTTGAGCCACGGTGCATATGCTGGGCTCGGGCATGTGCTGGTGCCACATTTTTTTGCCCGGGGCACCATCGTCGGAGCATCGTCAGAGAGCCTAACCGACAGCAGTAGGGGTTCCGACGATTGGGGGGCGGGGGTGTGCGCACATGATGTGCGATGGGTGCTGGTACTTGGCCCTTATATTGGCCCCCTATTCCCTCATCAAACCTCGAAAACTCACACCCCCATAAGAGCATTTGAGATTTTATAGGTTTATGGCCAGTAGCCATTAAAGTGTCTCAAATGGGGACATTTTTTTCAAACGGTCACAAAATCTTCTCCACTTCAAGTTTTTAGCTGAATTTTTTTGTGCACGCCAAAAAAAATACAAGGATCACCTCTACCAAATTTGGGGACAAAACTCTTTCTAAAAAAATTTTAAAAATCCTGAACCACAAAAAGTTTCAAAAATCATGAAAAATAGAAAACGGGTCGTCCTGCCACGAAACTTCACATGAAGGCTTAGGGGAGCATTGTATGAATTTACAAGACATAAAAATGGCATTGGCACAGCAGAAATATGAAGATATGCTTGAATGCACCTACCATCCGTTCGATCCTCGGCTTATGCATCCTGCCTCTCTGTTTGGCTGAGTGCCCGCATGCTCGTTTCGTGGGTTGAGTTAGGCATACGGTGTTCATCCCCAGTTTAAGCATACGGAGTTCATTCCCAATCTAAGATCACATCGAATCGAGGGTTGCGATAGCAGGATCGACAGCATGTAGGGGGGACCGAGCCGATCCTCAGCTTGCGCATTTTGCCTCTCCGACCGACTGAGCGCCCGCACACCCATTTCGTGGGTTAGCTTAGGCATAGGGAGTTCATTCTATGTCTAAGTCCTAACCAGACCGAGGGTTGTGGTAGTGGGATTGGGCCGATCCCCAGCTTGTGCATTATGCCTCTTCGGTCGGCTCAGCGCCCGCACGCTCCTTTCATGGGTTGACTTAGGCATACGGAGTTCATTCCCAGTCTAAGATCGGACCGCACTGAGGGTTGCAGCAGCAGGATCGACAGCACGTAGGGGGAACCGGGCCGATCCCCGTCTTGCGCATTCTACTTTACCGTCCGGTTGAGTGCCCGCATGCATGCTCGTTTCGTGGGTTAGCTTAGGCATACGGATTTCATTCCATGTCTAAGCATACGGAGTTCATTCCCAATCTAAGATCAGACCGGACTGAGGGTTCTGGCAACAGGACCAGTAGCAGGATCGGCATCATACAGAGGGGGATTGAGCTGATCCCCAGCTTGCGCATTCTGCCTCTCCGACCGGCTGAGCACCCACACGCTCGTTTCGTGGGTTGGCTTAGGCATACGGAGTTCATTCCATGTCCAAGCCCCAGCCGATGAAGGGTTGTGGCAGTAGGACCGACAGCGAGATCGGCAGCACGCAGAGGGGGACCGGGCTGATCCTCGGCTTGCGCATTATGCCTCTCCGGTCGACTGAGCACCCGCACGCTCGTTTCGTGGGTTGATTGAGGCATACGGAGTTCATCCCCCATCTAAGCATACGGAGTTCATTCCCAGTCTAAGATCGGATCGGATCGAGGGTTGTGGTAGTTAGATCGACAGCATGCAGGGGGACCGGGTCGATCCCCGACTTGCAGATTCTGCCTCTCCGATTGACTGAGTGCCTGCACGCCCGTTTCGTGGGTTGGCTTAGGCATAGGGAGTTCATTCCATGTCTAAGCCCCAGCCAGACCGAGGGTTATGGCAGCGGGACCGACAGCAGGTAGAGTGGGATCAGGCTGATCCTCGGCTTAAGCATTATGCCTCTCTGGCAGGCTCAATGCCAGCACACTCGTTTCATGCGTTGACTTAGGCATACGGAGTTCATTCCCAGTCTAAGATCGGACTGGACCGAGGGTTGCGGCAGCAGGATCGATAGCACGCAGGGGGGATCGGGTCGATCCCCGGCTTATGCATTCTGCCTCTCCGGATGCCCGTTTCATGGGTTGGCTTAGGCATAGGGAGTTCATTCCATGTCTAAGCCCTAGTCGGATCGAGGGTTATGGTAGCGGGACCGACAGCACACAGAGGGGGACCGAGCCGATCTCTGGCTTGCGTATTATGCCTTTTCGGTCAGCTCAGCGCTCAGACGCTCGTTTTGTGGGTTGACTTACACATACGGAGTTCATTCCCAGTCTAAGAACAGACCAGACCCAGGGATGCGGCAGCAGGATCGACAGCACGCAAGGGGGGACCGAGCCGATCCCCAGCTTGCGCATTCTACCTCTCCAGCCGACTGAGAGCCTGCATCCTCGTTTCGTGGGTTGGCTTAGGCATACGAAGTTCAATCCATGTCTAAGCATACAAAATTCATTCCCAGTCTAAGATCGGTCTGGATCGAGGGTTGCGACAGTAGGACAAGCAGCAGGATCTACAGCACGCAGGGGGGGATCGGGCCAATCCTCGGCTTACGCATTCTACCTCTTCGACGGGCTGAGCGCCTGCATGCTCGTTTCATGGGTTGGCTTAGGCATAGGGAGTTCATTCCATGTCTAAGCCCCAGCCGGACTGAGGGTTGTGGCAGCGGGACCGACAGCACGCAGCGGGGGACTGGGCCCGGCTTGTGCATTTTGCCTCTTAGGTCGACTGAGTGCCCACATGCTCATTTTGTGTGTTGACCTAGGCATACGGAGTTCATCCCCAATCTAAGCATACGGAGTTCATTCCCAGTCTAGGATCGGATCGGACCGAGGGTTGTGGCAGCAGGATCGACAGCACGCAGGGGGGACCGGGTCGATCCCCAGCTTGCGCATTCTGCCTCTCCGGTCGGCTGAGCGCCCGCTCGCCCGTTTCATGGGTTGGCTTAGGCATAGGGAGTTCATTCCATGTCTAAGCCCCAGTCGGACCGAGTGTTGTGGCAATGGGACCGGCAGCCCGCAAAGGGGGACCGAGCCGATCCCCAGCTTGCGCATTATGCCTCTTCGGCCGACTCAACACCCGCACGCTCGTTTCTTGGGTTGACTTATGCATACGAAGTTTATTCCCAGTCTAAGATCAGATCGAACGAGGGTTGCTGCAGCAGGATCGACACCACGCAGGGGGGATCGGGCCGATCCCCAGCTTGAGCATTCTGCCTCTTCGTTCGGCTGAGCGCCCGCAAGCTCATTTCGTGGGTTGGCTTAGGCATAGGGAGTTCATTCCATGTCTAAGCCCCAGCCAGACCGAGGGTTGTGGCAGCGAGACCACCCGCAGGTAGAGGGGGATCGGGCCCATCCTTGGCTTGCGCATTATGCCTCTCTGGCCGGCTCAACGCCCGCACACTTGTTTCGTGGGTTGACTTAGGCATACGGAGTACATTCCCAGTCTAAGCATACGGAGTGCATTCCCAATCTAAGATCCGATCGACCGAGGGTTACGACAGCAGGATCGACAATGCACAGGGGGGACTGGGCTGATCCCCGGCTTACGCATTCTGCCTCCCCGATCAGCTGAGCGCCCGCACGCCCATTTCGTGGGTTGGCTTAGGCATAGGGAGTTCATTCCATGTCTAAGCCCCAGACGGACCGAGGGTTGTGGTAGCGGGACTGGTAGCAGGTAGAGGGGGACCGGGCCGATCCTCAGCTTGCGCATTATGCCTCTCTGGCAGGCTCAATGCCCGTACACTCGTTTTATGGGTTGACTTAGGCATACGGAGTTCATTCCCAGTCTAAGATCAGACCAGACCAAGGGTTGCGGTAGCATGATCGACAACATGCAGGGGTGATCGGGTCGATCCCCGGCTTACGCATTCTGCCTATCCGGCCGGCTGAGTGCCCGCACGCTCGTTTCGTGGGTTGGCTTAGGCATACAGAGTTCATTCCATGTCTAAGCATACGGAGTTCATTCCCAATCTAAGATCAGACCGAACCGAGGGTTGCAGCAGTAGTACTAGCAGCAAGATCGACAGCACACAGGGGTGGACCGACCCAATCCCTAGCTTGTGCATTCTGCCTCTCCGGCTAATTGAGCGCCCGCATGCACGTTTCGTGGGTTGGCTTAGGCATACGGAGTTCATTCCATGTCTAAGCCCCAGTCGAATCGAAGGTTGTGGTAGTAGGACCGGCAGCGGGATCGACAGCACACAGAGGGGGATTGGGTTGATCCCTGGGTGGCACATTATGCCTCTCTGACCGGTTGAGTGCCCGCACGCTTGTTTCGTGGGTTAACGTAGGCATACGGAGTTTATCCCTAGTCTAAGCCTACGGAGTTCATTCCCAGTCTAAGATCAGACCGGACTGAGGGTCGCAGTAGTAGGATCGGCAGCACACAGGCGGGATCGAGTCAATCTTCAGCTTACGCATTCTACCTCTCTGGTCGGTTGGGTTCCGACACACCCGTTTCATGGGTTGGCTTAGGCATAGGGAGTTCATTCCATGTCTATCCCCGGCTTACGCATTATGCCTCTCAAGCTGGCTCAGTGCCCACACGCTCCTTTCGTGGGTTCGCTTAGGCATACGGAGTTCATTCCCAGTCTAAGATTGGATCGGACCGAGGGTTGTGACAGCAGTACCAGTAGTAGGATTGGCTGCACGTAGGGGGGGACCGGGCCGATCCCCGACTTGCGCATTCTAACTCTCTGGCCGGCTGAGTGCCCAGACGCTTGTTTCATGGGTTGGCTTAGACATACGGAGTTCATTCCATGTCTAAGCCCCAGCCAGACCGAGGTTTGTGGCAGTAGGACCGAAAGCGGGATCGGTAGCACGCAGAGGGGGATCGGGCTGATCCTCGGCTTGTGCATTATGCCTCTCCGACCGGCATCTCCGGCTGGCTGAGTGCCCGCATGCTCGTTTCATGGGTAGACTTAGGCATACGGAGCTCATCCCCAGTCTAAGCATACAGAGTTCATTCCCAGTCTAAGATCGAATTGGACTGAGGGTTGCGGCAGCAGGATCGACATCACGCAGGGGACCAGGTCGATCCCCGGTTTATGCATTATGCCTCCCCTATCGGCTGAGCGCCTGTACACTCATTTCATGGGTTGGCTTAGGCATGCAGAGTTCATTCCATGTCTAAGCCCCAGTCGGACTAAGGGTTGTGGCAGCGGGATCGGTAGCACGCAGAGAGGGATCGGGTCGATCGCCGGCTTACGTATTATGGCTTTTCGATCGGCTCAGTGCCCGCATGCTCATTTTGTTGGTTGACTTATGCATATGGAGTTCATTCCCAGTCTAAGATCGGATCATACCGAGGGTTGCGGCACCAAGATCGATAGCACGCAGGGGGGACCGGGTCGATCCCCGACTTACGGATTCTGCCTCTCTGGCCTACTGAACGCTCGCACACTCATTTCGTGGGTTGCCTTAGGCATACGAAGTTCATTCCCAGTCTAAGATTTTGAGCCACAGTGCACATACTGGGCTTGGGCATGTGCTGGTGTCGCATTTTTTTCCCTCGGGGCACCATCACCAGAGCATCGTCGGAGAGTGTAGCCGGCAGCATTGGGGGTTCCGGTGATTGGGGGGCCGGGGGGTATGCGCACATGATGTGTGATGGGTGCTGGTACTTGGCCCTTATATTGGCCCCCTATCCCTCATCAAACCTCGAGAACTCACACTCCCTTAAAGAGCATTTGAGATTTTATAGGTTGCTGCCAATAGCCATTAAAGTGTCTGAAATGGGGACACTTTTTTCAAACGGTCACAAAAATCTTCTCCACTTCGAGTTTTTAGCTGAATTTTTTTGTGCATGCCAAAAAAAATACAAGGATAACCTCTACCAAATTTGGGGACAAAACTCTTTCTAAAAAAATTTAAAAAAATCCCGAACCGTAAAATGTTTCAAAAGTCATGAAAAATAGAAAACGGGTCGTCTTGCCATGAAACTTCACATGAAGGCTTAGGGGACCATTGTATGAATTTACAAGCCATAAAAATGGCATTGGCATGGCAAAAATATGAAGATGTGCCTGAACCCACCTACCACCCGTTTGATCCCCGACTTGCGCATCCTGCCTCTCTGGTTGACTGAGCGTCCGCACACTCGTTTCATGGGTTGACTTAGGCATACGGAGTTCATCCCCAGTCTAAGCATGTGGAGTTCATTCTCAGTCTAAGATTGGACCAGATCAAGGGTTACGAAACAGGATCGACAGCATGCATGGGGGACTGGGTCGATCCCTGGCTTACGCATTTTGCCTCTCCTACCAGCTGAGCGCCCGCATGCCCATTTCGTGGGTTGGCTTAGGCATAGGGAGTTCATTCCATGTCTAAACCCCAGCCGAACCGAGGGTTGTGACAGTGGGACTAACAGCACGTAGAGGGGGACCGGGTCGATCCCTGGCTTGCGCATTATGCCTCTTCGACCGGTTCAGCGCCCGGATGCTCGTTTCATGGGTTGACTTAGGCATACGAAGTTCATTCCCAATCTAAGATCAGATCGGACCAAGGGTTGAGGCAGCAAGATCGACAGCATGCAAGGGGGGTCCAGGCCGATCCCTGGCTTGCACATTCTGCCTCTCCGACCAGCTGAGCACCCGCACGCTCATTTCATGGGTTGGCTTAGGCATACGGAGTTTATTCCATGTCTAAGCATACGGAGTTCAGTCCCAGTCTAAGATCGGACCGGACTGAGGGTTGCGGCAGCAGGATCGGTAGCACGAAGGGGGGGACCGGGTCGATCCCTGACTTGCGCATTGTGCCTCTCCGATCGGCCTCTCTGGTTGGCTGAGTGCCCACACGCTCGTTTCATGGGTTGACTTAAGCATACAGAGTCCATCCCCAGTCTAAGCATATGGAGTTCATTCCCAGTCTAAGATCGGACCAGACTGATGGTTGCGACAGTAGGATCGATAGCACGCAGGGGGATCGGGCTGATCCTCGGCTTGCTCATTCTGCCTCTCCAACTGACTGAGCACCCATACACCCGTTTCGTGGGTTGGCTTAGGCATAGGGAGTTCATTCCAAGTCTAAGCCCCAACCGACCAAGGGTTATGGCAGCAGGACCGGTAGCGGGATCGGCAGCATGTAGAGGGGGACCGAGCTGATCCCTGACTTGTGCATTATGCCTCACCGGCTGGCTTTTTCAGTCGGTTGAGCGCCCACACGCTCGTTTCGTCGGTTAACTTAGGCATACAGAGCTCATCCCCAGTCTAAGCATATGGAGTTCATTCCCAGTCTGAGCGCCCATACGTCCGTTTGATGGGTTGGCTTACGCATAGGGAGATCATTCCATGTCTAAGCCCCAATCGGACTGAGGTTTGTGACAGCGGGACCAAGCCAATCCTCGGTTTACGTATTATGCCTCTTCGACCTGCTCAGCACCCGCACGCTAATTTCGGGGGGTGACTAATGCATACAAAGTTCATTCCCAGTCTAAGATCAGACCGAATCGAGGGTTGCAGTAACAGGATAGACAGCACATAGGGGGGACCGGGCTGATTCCCAGCTTGCGTATTCTACCTCTCCGATCGGCTGAGCACCTGCACGCTCGTTTCGTGGGTTAGCTTAGGCATACGGAGTTCATTCCATGTCTAAGCATACGAAGTTCATTCCCAGTCTAAGAGTTTGAGCCGTGGTGCACATGCTGGGCTCGGGCATGTGCTGGCGCCGCATTTTTTTTGCCCGAGGCACCATCGTCGGAGCATCGCTGGAGAACCTAACTGACGGTATTGGGGGTTCCGACGATTGGGGGGGCCGGGGGGTGTGCGCACATGATGTGCGATGGGTGCTGGTACTTGGCCCTTATATTGGCCCCCTATCCCTCATCAAACCTCGAGAACTCACACCCCCTTAAAGAGCATTTGAGATTTTATAGGTTTGCTTCCAGTAGCCATTAAAGTGTCTAAAATGGGGATACTTTTTTCAAACGGTCACAAAATCTTCTCCACTTCACATTTTTAGCTGAATTTTTTTGTGCATGCCAATAAAAATACAAGGATTACCTCTACCAAATTTGGGGACAAAACGCTTTCTAAAAAAATTTTAGAAAATCCCGAACCGCAAAACGTTTTGAAAATCGTGAAAAATAGAAAACGGGTCGTCTTGCCACGAAACTTCACATGAAGGCTTAGGGGACCATTCTATGAATTTACAAGCCACAAAAGTGGCATTGGCATGGCAGAAATATAAATATGTGCTTGAAACCACCTATCACCCGTTCGATCCCCGGCTTACGCATCCTGCCTCTCTGGTCGGTTGAGCGCCTGCACGCTCATTTTATGGGTTGACTTAGGCATACGGAGTTCATCTTCAGTCAAGCATACAGAGTTCATTCCCAGTCTAGGATCAGAGCAGACCAATTGTTGCGACAATAGGATCGACAGCACGTAGGAGGGACCGGGTCGATCCCTGACTTACACATTCTGCCTCTCCGGTCGGCTGAGCACCCGTACACCTGTTTCGTGGGTTGGCTTAGGCATAGGGAGTTCATTCCATGTCTAAGCCCCAGCTGGACCGAGGGTTGTGGCAGCGGGATCGACAGCATGCAGATAGGGATCGGGCCAATCCCCGACTTGCAGATTATGCCTCTCCGACCGGCTCAACGCCCGCACGCTTGTTTCGTGAGGCATACGGAGTTCATTCCTAGTTCAAGTTCGGATCAGACTGAGGGTTACGGCAGTAGGATCGATAGCACGCAGGGGGGGACTGGGCCGATCCTCGGCTTGTGCATTCTGCCTCTCCAGCCAGCTGAGCGCTGGTATGCTCATTTCGTGGGCTGGCTTAGGCATACGAGTTCATTCCATGTCTAAGCGTACGGAGTTCATTCCAGTCTAAGATCGGATCGGATCAAGGGTTCCCGCATCAGGATCGGTAGCACGCAGGCGGGACAGGGTCGATCCCTAACTTCCACAATCTGCCTCTCCGATCGGTTGAGCACCCGCACGCTCATTTCGTGGGTTGGCTTAGGCATACGGAGTTCATTCCATGTCTAAGCCCCAGCCAGACCAAGGGTTGTGGCAGCAGGACCGACAGCGGGATTGGCAGCACGCAGAGGGGGGATCAGGCTGCTCCTTGGCTTACGCATTAGGCCTCTTCGACCGGCCTCTACGACCGGTTGAACACCTGCATGCTCATTTTGTGGGTTGACTTCGGCATTCAAAGTTCATCCCTAGTCTAAGCATACGAAGTTCATTCCCAGTTTAAGATCGGACGGGACTGAGGGTTGCGACAGTAAGATCGGCAGCATGCAGGGGGACTGAGCTGATCCCCGGTTTATGCATTCTGCCTCTCTGGCCGACTGAGCGTCCGCACGTCCGTTTCATGGGTTGGCTTAGGCATAGGGAGTTCATTCCATGTCTAAGCTCTAGCCGGACCAAGGGTTGTGGCAGCGAGACTGGCAGCACGCAGAAGGGGACCGGGCTGATCCTCGGCTTGCGCATTATGCCTCTTCTATCGGCTCAGCACCCGCACGCTCATTTCGTGGGTTGACTTATGCATACGGAGTTCATTCCTAGTCTAATATCAGACCGGACCAAGGGTTGCAGTAGCAGGATTGACAGCATGCTGGGGGGGATCGTGCCGATCCCCGGCTTACGTATTCTACCTCTCCGGCTAGTTGAGCACCCGCATGCCCGTTTCATGGATTGGCTTAGGCATAGGGCATTGATTCCATGTCTAAGCCCCAGCCAGTCCGAGGGTTGTGCCAGCAAGATTGGCAGCACGTTGAAGGGGACCGAGCTGATCCCCGACTTGCGCATTATGCCTCTTCGGTCGGCTCAGTGCCCGCAGGCTCGTTTTGTGGGTTGACTTATGCGTACAGAGTTCATTCCTAGTCTAAGATCAGACCAAATCGAGGGTTGCAGTAGCAGGATGGACAACACGTAGAGGGGGACCCGATTGATCCCCGGCTTGCACATTCTACCTCTCCGATCGGCTAAGCACCCGCATGCTCGTTTCGTGGGTTGGGTTAGGCATACAGAGTTCATTCCATGTCTAAGCATACGGAGTTCATTCCCAGTCTAAAATTTTGAGCCACGGTGCACATGCTGGGCTCAGGCAAGTGCTGGTGCCACGATTTTTTTGCCCGGGGCACCATCGTCGGAGCATCGCCGGAGCATCACCGGAGAGCCTAACCGACGGCATTAATGGTTCTGGCGATTGGTGAGGTCGGGGGGGTGTGTGCACATGATGTGCGATGGGTGCTGGTACTTGGCCTTTATATTGGCCCCCTATTTCTCATCAAACCTCGAGAACTCATACCCCCTTAAAGAGCATTTGAGATTTTATAGGTTTGCTGCCAGTAGCCATTAAAGTGTCTAAAATGGGGACACTTTTTTCAAAATGATCACAAAATCTTCTCCACTTTGAGTTTTTAGTTGAAGTTTTTTGTGCATGCCAACAAAAATACAGGGATCACCTCTACCAAATTTGGGGACAAAGCTCTTTCTAAAAAAATTTTAAAAAATCTCGAATCGTAAAAGGTTTTGAAAATCGTGAAAAATAGAAAACAGGTTATCTTGCCACGAAACTTCAGATGAAGGTTGAGGGGACCATTGTAGGAATTTACAAGCCATAAAAATGGCATTGGCATGGCAGAAATATGAAGATGTGCTTGAACCCACCTATCACCCGTTCGATTCGTGGCTTGCGCATCCTGCCTCTCTGGTCGGCTGAGCGCCCGCACGCTCGTTTCGTGGGTTGACTTAGGCATACGGAGTTCATCCCCAGTCTAAGCATACGGAGTTCATTCCTAGTGTAAGATAAGACCGGGCCGAGGGTTGCGACAGCAAGATCGGTAACACGCAGGAAGGATCGGATCGATCCCAAGCTTACGGATTCTGCCTCTCCGGCCAGCTGAGCGCCCACACACCCATTTCATGGGTTGGCTTAGGCATAGGGAGTTCATTCCATGTCTAAGCCCCAACCGGACCAAGGGTTGTGGTAGCGGGACTAGCAGCACGTAGAAGGGGATCGGGCTGATCCCCGGTTTACGCATTACGCCTCTCCGGATGACTCAGCTCCCGCACACTCGTTTAATCGGTTGACTTAGGCATACGGAGTTCATTCCCAGTCTAAGCATGCAGAGTTCATTCCCAGTCTAAGATCAGACCGGGCTGAGGGTTACGGCAGCAGGATCAGCAGCACGTAGGAGGGGCCGGGCCGATCCTCAGCTTGCGCATTCTGCCTCTCCGGTCGATTGAGTGCCCATACGCCTGTTTCGTGAGTTGGCTTAGGCATAGGGAGTTCATTCCATGTCTAAGCCCCAGCCAGATCGAGGGTTGTGGCAGCAAGACTGGCAGCACTCAGAAGGGGATTGGGCCGATCCCCGGCTTGCGCATTATGCCTCTCTGGCCAGCTTAACCCCTGTACGCTCGTTTTGTGGGTTGACTTAGGCATACGGAGTTCATCCCCAGTCTAAGCATACGGAGTTCATTCCAGGTCTAAGATCAGACCGGGCTGAGGGTTATGGCAGCAGGATCGACAACACACAGGGGGGATCTGGCCGATCCCTGGCTTGCGTATTCTGCCTCTCCAGCTGACTGAGCGTCCGCACGCTCATTTCATGGGTTGGCTTAGGCATACTGAGTTCAATCCATGTCTAAGCATACGAAGTTCATTCCCAGTCTAAGATCAGATCGGATTGAGGGTTGTGACAGCAGGGCCAGTAGCAGGATCGGCAGCATGCAGGGGGGACCGGGCCGATCCTTGGCCTGCACATTCTACCTCTCTGGCAGGCTGAGCACCCGTACCCTCATTTCATGGGTTGGCATAGGCATACAAAGTTCATTCCATGTCTAAGCCCCAGCTGGACCGAGGGTTATGGTAGCAGGGCCGACAACGGGATCGACAGCATGTAGAGGGGGATCGGGCTGTTCCCTAGGTTACGCACTATGCCGCTCTGACCGACCTCTCTGGCTGGCTGAGCGCCCGCACGCTCGTTTCATGGGTTAACTTAGGCATACGGAATTCATCCCCAGTCTAAGCAGACAAAGTTCATTCCCAGTCTAAGATCAGACCGGACCGATGGTTGTAGCAGTAGGATCAGTAGGAAGCAGGGGGGATCGAGTCGATCCCCGACTTGCGCATTCTGCCTCTCCGATAGGCTGAGCGCCCGCACGCCCGTTTCGTGGGTTGGCTTAGGCGTAGGGAGTTCATTCCATGTCTAAGCCCCAGTCACACTGAGGGTTGTGGCAGCGAGATCGACAGCACGCAGTTAGGGAGTGGGCCAATCCCCGGCTTACGCATTATGCCTTTTCGGCCGGCTCAATGCCCGTACGCTCGTTTCATGGGTTGACTTATGCATACGGAGTTTTTTTCTAGTCTAAGATTGAACCAGATCGAGGGTTACGGTAGCAGGATCGACAACATGCAGGGGGTACCGAGCTGATCCTCATTTTGCGTATTTTACCTCTCTGACCAGCTGAGCACCCGCACGCTCATTTTATGGGTTCACTTAGGCATACAGAGTTCATTCCATGTCTAAGCATACGGAGTTCATTCCCAGTCTAAGATTTTGAGCCACGGTGCACATGTTGGGCTCGGGCATATGCTGGTGCTGCATTTTCATCGATCGGGGCACCATCGCCGGAGTATCGCCGGAGCATCACCTGGAGCCTAACCGACGGCATTGGAGGTTCCGACGATTGGGGGGGCTGGGGGTGTGCGCACATGATGTGCGATGGGTGCTGGTACTTGGCCCTTATATTGGCCCCCTATCCCTCATCAAACCTCGAGAACTCACACTCCCTTAAAGAGCATTTGAGATTTTATAGGTTTGCTGCCAGCAGCCATTAAAGTGTCTGAAATGCGGACATTTTTTTCAAACGATCACAAAATCTCCTCCACTTCGAGTTTTTAGGTGAATTTTTTTGTACATGCCAACAAAAATAGAAGGCTACCAAATTTGGGGACAAAACCTTTTCTAGAAAAATTTTAAAAAATCCCAAACCCTAAAAAGTTTCAAAAATCGTGAAAAATAGAAAACGGGTCGTCTTGCCACGAAACTTCACATGAAGGCTTAGGGGAGCATTGTATGAATTTACAAGTCATAAAAATGGCATTGGCATGGCAGAAATATGAAGATGTGCTTGAACCCACATACCACCCGTTCGATCCTCGGCTTGCGCATCTTGCCTCTCTGGTCGGCTGAGCGCTTGCGCGCTCGTTTCATGGGTTTACTTAGGCATACGGAGTTCATCCCCCATCTAAGCATACAGAGTTCATTCCCAGTCTAAGATCAGACCGGACTGAGGGGTGCGACAGTAGGATCGACAGTACGCAGGGGGGATCGGGTCGGTCCCCAGCTTGCGCATTCTGCCTCATCGGTCGGCTGAGCGCCCGTACACCCATTTTGTGGGTTAGCTTAGGCATAGGGAGTTCATTCTATGTCTAAGCCCCAACCGAACCGAGGGTTGTGGTAGTGAGACCGACAACACGGAGGGGGGATCGGGCCAATCCCCGGCTTGCACATTATGCCTCTCCGGTCGGCTCAACGCCCGCACGCTCGTTTCGTGGGTTGACTTAGGCATACGGAGTTCATTCCAATCTAATATCAGACCAGACTGAGGGTTGCGGCAGTAGGATCGACAGCATGTAGGGTTGACCAGGTCGGTCCCTGACTTACACATTATACCTTTCTGGCTGGCTGAGTGCTCGCATGCTCGTTTCATGGGTTGGCTTAGGCATACGGAGTTCATACCATGTCTAAGCATACGAAGTTCATTCCAAGTCTAAGAATGGACCGGACCGAGTGTTGCGACAGCAGGACCAGCAGTCGGATTGGCAGCACACAGGGTGGGACTGGGCGGATCCCCGACTTGCGCATTTTGCCTCTTCGATCAGCTTCTCCGGCCGACTAAGCACCCGCATGCTCATTTCAGGGGTTGACTTTGGCATACGGAGTTCATCCCCAGTCTAAGCATATAGAGTTTATTCCCAGTCTAAGATTGGACCAGAATGAGGGTTGTGATAGCAAGATCAGTAGCACGTAGGGGGGACCGGGCTGATCTCCAACTTGCGCATTCTACCTCTCTGGCCGACTGAGCACCTGCACGCCCATTTCATGGGTTGGCTTAGGCATAGGGAGTTCATTCGATGTCTAAGCCCCAATCGGACCGAGGGTTGTGGCAGTGGGACTGGCTGCACGCAGAGGGGGCCCGGCTAAGCGCCCACACACCCGTTTCATAGGTTGGCATAGCATAGGGAATTCATTCCATTTGTAAGCCCCAGCCAGACCGAGGGTTGTGGCAACGGGACCGATAGCATGCAGAGGGGGACTGGGCTGATCCCCAGCTTGCGCATTCTACATCTTCGGTCGGCTGAGCTCCCGCACGCTCATTTTTGGGTTGGCTTAGGCATACGGAGTTCAATCCCAGTCTAAGAGTTTGAGCCATGGTGCACATGATGGGCTCGGGCATGTGCTGGTGCTGTATTTTTTTCGCCCGGGCACCATCGCCGGAGCATCGTCGGAGAGACTAACCGATGGCATTAGGGGTTTCGACGATTGGGTGGGCCGGGGGGTGTGCGCACATGATGTGTGATGGGTGCTGGTACTTGGCCTTTATATTGGCCCCCTTTCCCTCATCAAACCTTGAGAACTCACACCCCCTTAAAGAGCATTTGAGATTTTATAGGTTTGCTGCCAGTAGCCATTAAAGTGTCTGAAATGGGGATAACCTTTTTTCCAACGGTCAACAAATCTTCTCCACTTCAAGTTTTTAGCTAAATTTTTTGTGCATGCCAACAAAATACAAGGATCACCTCTACCAAATTTGGGGACAAAAACTCTTTCTAAAAAATTTTAAAAAATCTCAACCACAAAAAGTTTCAAATAATTCATGGAAAATAGAAAATGGGTCGTCTTGCCACAAAAAAATCACAGTGAAGGGTTAGGGGACCATTGGTTAATTTACAAGCCATAAAAATGGCATTGGCATGGCAGGAATGAAGGATGTGCTTGAAACCCCACCTACCGCCCCGTTCGATCCTCGCTTGCGCATCATGCCTCTCTGGTCAGTTGAGTGTCCGCACGCTCGTTTCGTGGGTTGACATAGGCATACGGAGTTCATCCCCAGTCTAAGCATACGGAGTTAATTTCAAGTCTAATATCAGACCGAACCAAGGGTTGTGATAGCAGGATCAACAGCACGCAAGGGGGACCGGGTCGGTCCTCGACTTGCACATTCTACCTCTCCGACCGACTGAGCGCCCGCACGTTCGTTTCATGGATTGGCTTAGGCATACGGAGTTCATTCCATGTCTAAGCATATGGAGTTCATTCCCAATCTAAGAGTTTGAGCCATGGTGCACATGCTGGGCTCGAGCATGTACTAGTGCTGCATTTTTTTCGCCCGGGGCACCATCGTCGAAGCATCGTCGGAGCATCGCCAGAGAGCCTAACGGACGGCATTGGGGGTTTCGACGATTGGGGGGGCCGAGGGGTGTGCGCACACAATGTGCGATGGGTGCTGGTACTTGGCCCGTATATTGGCCCCCTATCCTTCATCAAACCTCAAGAACTCACACCCCATTAAAGAACATTTGAGATTTTATAGGTTTGCTGCCAGTAGCCATTAAAGTGTCTAAAATGGGGACACTTTTTTCAAACAGTCACATAATCTTCTCCACTTCGAGTTTTTAGCTAAATTTTTTTGTGCATGCCAAAAAAAATACAAGGATCACTTCTACCAAATTTGGGGACAAAACTCTTTGTAAAAAATTTTTAAAAAATCTCGATCCATAAAAAGTTTTAAAAATCGTGAAAGATAGAAAACGGGTCGTCTTGCCATGAAAAATAACATGAAGGCGTAGGGGACCATTGTATGAATTTACAAGCCATAAAAATGGCATAGCACAGCAGAAATATGAAGATGTGCTTGAACCCACTTACCACCCGTTCGATCCCCGGCTTACGCATCTTGCCTCTCTGGTCAGCTGAGTGTCCGCACACTCGTTTTGTGGGTTGACTTAGGCATACGGAGTTCATCCCCAGTCTAAGCATACGGAGTTCATTCCGAGTCTAAGATCGGATCGGACCGAGGGTTACGACCACAGGATCGACAGCCGCAGGGGGACCGGGTCGATCCCCGGCTTGCGCATTCTGCGTCTCCAGCAGACTAAGCGCCCGTACGCTCATTTGTCCGTTGCTTATAGGCATATGGAGTTGATTCCTAGTCTAAGATTGGATCGGACCGAGGGTTGCGGTAGCAGGACCAGCAGTAGGATCAGTAGCACACAGAGGGGGATCGGATTGATCCTCGACTTGCGCATTCTGCCTCTCCGGTCGGCTGAGCGCCCCGCACGCTCATTTCGTATGTTGGCTTAGGCATGCATAGTTTCATTCCATGTCTAAGCCCAGTCAGATCCAGGGTTATGGCAGTAGACCGGCAGCGGGATCGACAGTACACAGAGAGGGATCGAGTTGATCCCCGACTTGTCATTATGCCTCTCTGGTCGACCTCTTCGGTCGGTTGAGCACCTGCACGCTCGTTTCATGGGTTGACTTAGGCATACGGAGTTCATCCCTAGTCTAAGCATACGGAGTTCATTCCTAGTCTAAGATCGGACGAAACTGAGGGTTACGGTAGCAGGATCGATAGCATGCAGAGGGAACCGAGCCGATCCCTGGCTTGCGCATTCTGCCTCTCCGGCTGGCTGGGCACCCGCACGCTTGTTTCAAGGGTTGGCTTTGGCATAGGGAATTCATTCCATGTCTAAGCCCCAGCTGGACCGAGGGTTATGGCAGTGAGACTGGCAGCACGCAGAGGGGGATCGGGCCAATCCTCGGCTTACGCATTATGCCTCTCTGGTCGGCTGAGCGCCCGCACGCTCGTTTCGTGGGTTGACTTAGGCATACGGAGTTCATTCCCAGTCTAAGATTGATAGGACCGAGGGTTTACAGCAGTAGGATCGACAGTAGGTAGGGGGGATCGAGCTAGTCCCCGACTTACGCATTCTGCCTCTCCGACCAGCTAAGCACTCACATGCTCATTTCGTGGGTTGGCTTAGTCATACGGAGTTCATTCCATGTCTAAGCATACGGAGTTCATTCCCAGTCTAAGATCAGACCAGGATCAAGGGTTACTACAGCAGGACCAGTAGCAGGATTGACAGCATGCAAGGGGGATCGGGTCGATCCCCGACTTGCGTATTTTGCCTCTCCGGTCGGTTGAACGCCCGCACGCATTTTTTTCATGGGTTGGCTTAGGCATACGGAGTTCATTCCATGTCTAAGCATATGGAGTTCATTCCCAGTCTAAGATCAGACCGGACCGAAGCTTGAGGTAGTAGGATCGACAGCATGCAGTGAGGATTGGGTCGATCCCTGGCTTGCGCATTCTGCCTCTTCGGTCGGCTGAACGCCCGTTTCATGGGTTGGCTTAGGCATAGGGAGTTCATTCCATGTCTAAGCCTTAGTCAGACTGAGGGTTGTGGCAGCGGGACCGATAGCACACAGACGGGGATCAGACCGATCCTCGGCTTACGCATTATGCCTCTCCGGTCGGCCAACACCCGAACGCTCATTTCGTGGGTTGACTTAGGCATACGGAGTTCATTCCCAGTCTAGGATCAGACTGGACCAAGGGTTGCGGCAGCAGGATCGACAACATGCAGGGGGGTCGAGTTGGTCCTCGGCTTGCGCATTCTACCCCTTTGGCCGGCTAAGTGCCTGCACGCTCGTTTCGTGGGTTGGCTTAGGCATACGGAATTCATTCCCTATCTAAGCATATGGAGTTCATTCCTAGTCTAAGAGTTTGAGCCACGGTGCACATGCTGGGCTCGGGCATGTGCTGGTGCCACATTTTTTTCACCCGAGAGACTAACCGACAGCATTGGGGGTACACGTTTATTGGGGGGGCCAGGGGGTGTGCCCACATGATGTGCGATGGGTGCTGGTACTTGGCCCTTATATTGGCCCCCTATCCCTCACCAAATCTCGAGAAATCACACCCCCTTAAAAAGCATTTGAGATTTTATAGGTTTCCTGGCAGTAGCCATTAAAGTGTCTGAAATGGGGACACTTTTTTCAAATGGTCACAAAATCTTCTCCACTTCGAGTTTTTAGCTGAATTTTTTTGTACATTCCAACAAAAATACAAGGATCACCTCTAAGAAATTTGGGGACAAAACACTTTCTAAACAAATTTTAAAAAATCCGAACCGTAAAAAGTTTTGAAAATCGTGAAAAATAGAAAACGGGTCGTCTTACCATGAAACTTCACATGAAGGCGTAGGAGACCATTGTATGAATTTACAAGTCATAAAAATGGCATTGGCATGGCAGAAATATGAAGATGTGCTTGAACCCACCGACCACCCGTTCGATCCCAGCTTGCGCATCCTGCCTCTCTGGTCGGCTGAGCATCCGCACGCTCGTTTCGTGGGTTGACTTAGGCATACAGAGTTCATCCCCAGTCTAAGCATACGAAGTTCATTCACAGTCTAAGATCGAATCGGACTGAGGGTTGCGATAGCAGGGTCCACAGCACGTAGGGGGGATCGGACCGATCCTGGGCTTACGCATTCGACCTCTCCGGCTGGCTGAGCACCCGCACACCTGTTTCGTGGGTTGGCTTAGGCATAGGGAGTTCATTCCATGTCTAAGCCCCAGCCAGACCGAGGGTTGTGGCAGCGAGGACTAGCAGCATGCAGAAGGGGATCGGGCCGATCCTCGACTTACGCATTATGCCTCTCCGACTGGCTCAACACCCACACGCTCATTTCATGGGTTGACGTAGGCATACGGAGTTCATTCCTAGTCTAAGATCAGACTAGACAGAGGGTTACGGTAGCAGGATCAACAGCACGCAGGAGGTGATCAGGCCAGCCCTTCAGCTTAGGCAATTCTACCTCTCCAACCGACTTGAGGCATTCCCATAACGGCGCGTTCATGGGTTGGCGTTAGGTCATACGGAGTTCATCCATGTCTAGGCATATGAAGTTCAATCCCTAGTCTAATTGTGGATCGATGACGAGGTTTGCAGCAGCTAGGAATCGACAGCCACAGCAGGGAGAGATCCGGGTCGATCCTCTGGCTTATGCTTCGCCTCTTTTCGGACCGACTTGAGCGCCTGCCACGCTTGTTCATTGGTTGGCTTAGCTATACAGAGTCATTCCATGTCTAAGCCCCAGCCTCGGACTGAGGGTTGTGGCAACAGGACCGGCAGCGAGATCGGTAGCACACAGAGGGGGATCGGGTTGATCCTCGGCTTGCGCATTATGCCTCTTCGATCGACCTCTCCGACCGGTTGAGTGTTCACACGCTCATTTAATGTGTTGACTTAGGCATACGGAGTTCATCCCCAGTCTATGCATACAGAGTTCTTCCCCAGTCTAAGATCGAATCAGACCGAGGGTTGCGGCAGCAGGATCAGCAGCACGTAGGGGGGACCGGGTCGATCCCTGGCTTGCGCATTCTGCCTCTCCGATCAGTTGAGCGCCCGCACGCTCATTTCATGGGTTGGCTTAGGCATAGGGAGTTCATTCCATGTCTAAGCCCCAGTCAGATCGAGGGTTGTGGCAGCAGGATCGGCAGCATGCAGAGGGGGACCGAGCCGATCCCCGGCTTGCGCATTCTACCTCTCCGACCGACTGAATGCCCGTAGGCTAGTTTCGTGGGTTGGCTTAGGCATACGAAGTATATTCCATGTCAAGCATACAGAGTTCTTTCCCAGTCTAAGAGTTTGAGCCACGGTGCACATGCTGGGCTTGGTCATGTGCTGGTGCCGCATTTTTTTCGCCTAGGGTACCATCGCTGGAGCATCGTCGGAGAGCCTAACCGACGGCTTTGGGGGTTCCAGCGATTGTGGGGGCCGGGGGGTGTGTGCACATGATGTGCGATGGGTGCTGGTACTTGGCCCTTATATTGGCCCCTTATCCCTCATCAAACCTTGAGAACTCACACCCTCTTAAAGAGCATTTGAGATTTTATAGGTTTGCTGCCAGTAGCCATTAAAGTGTCTAAAATGGGGACACGTTTTTCAAACGGTCACAAAATCTTCTCCACTTCGAGTTTCTAGCTGAATTTTTTTGTAGGTGCCAACAAAAATACAAGGATCACCTCTGCCAAATTTGGTGACAAAACTCTTTCTAAAAAAATTTTAAAAAATCTTGAACCGTAAAAAGTTTTGAAAATCATGAAAAATAGAAAACGGGTCGTC
>NW_019167826.1:15366557-15423939 GCF_002303985.1 Durio zibethinus
ACATATATCTTGTCAGGAGTCTTGAGGTGTAGAACCCTAACAAAATGAAGTATTCTTGATGGTGGGAGTCATATCAGCTTCATTTAAAGATGAAGCACTTGTATGCAAGATCCCAGAATTGTGCTGTAGTTCTGATTAGTTGATCATCAACAACCACTGCTAGAAGGTGTGCTATATGCCCATGTTTCTGACAAAACTGCTCTTGTCTTGACAAACTCATCTTCTTCCAGATATCAACCAAATCCTCTAACTTATTCTGTTGAGGAGGATAGATGTTTCTTGAGATAGAGTAGAGTCATACCCAATTGGCAAGCAATCTCCCATCTTCAGTTGAATCTTTTCTGACTGGGCCCTTACTTCATTAGGTTCCCACAGGGTGCTAATATGATGAAGAACAAACTAAGCGTTCATTGGCGTCCGTGAAAAAAAATTTGTTGAAGACCATTTTTCAAGCAAATGTTCTTTATGCAACTTTATGATATGCGTATGAACCAATGCAAAAGAATAAGAAAAAGGTTAGTATACCCAAAAAAAAAGAACAAATAACTAAGTAAATTTAAACATCACACAAAGTAAAAGGAATGAATCCTATGCTTTTGGTCAATTCTAAAAGGGAAGAGTGATGGCTTTATCTATAGGTTAGGCACTCTTAAGGTTCACTATATGCGGTTTTAGGGTCAAATTCTAAAGGTCCTCAAATTGTTCCTTACATCCTTGTCCATCACAGACTAGTAAGGCACCCTAATCCTCACCCATTACAGGCTACAAGCGAAAAAGGTTCAATTTGAGTGGGAGTATTTCGCTAGCCACTGCGGAGGCATTAGACCTCACGAAAGCAATAGGTACTTTACTGCCTCCTAGAGGGACGAAACTCGGGTATAGAGCTCATGTTATGCACATGCACATGAATGACATAATTAATAAAGTAAATAAACATGAATGAATAATAATACATATATACAAAAGGGTTCAATTTTATTAGGCTTTTGGATAACACAAATTATTTGCTGGCCTGACTCTCAAAGTCCCCGGTGGAGTCACCAAGCTATATCAGAACGTCTAGATCTGGGGATCTATCACTAGACATTGACTTTTAGGAGTCGCCACCAATCTTTTTTTATCTAGGTGCGATTGGCCACCTATGGAATCTGTCCTTTTAGGGAACACCTAAGTTTAAGGGTCCCTAAAAGAATAGGTTCAGGTCTACTAACCAGAACAGGGTTCGGGAGTTCGGTTACATGTGAGGAAGGTTATAGCACCCTCACAATGCCCATCAAAAGATGGTACCAACTGAAATTTATGTTATCCAATGAGCCTTAAAATTTTACCAAGTAATTAATTATTGGAAATTATTCTCAATTGACTCTAATACTTTTAGCAGAAAATTGAGAAAATCCCCTCACCTCAAGAGTATGCAAGAAAGACTACTGTTTCACTTGCAGAGGCTCCATCGTCGGATTATTTAAAGAAAAAATCAAAATCAAAATCAAAATAAAAAGGAAGGAAAGAATGATTGTTTTTGTGCAGGAAAAATTGATACTTTCAACTTTTCCTCAAAAATTGATTTTTTTGAAAATTTATTTTTAAGAAAAATTGATACTTTCAACTTTTCCCTAAAAATTGATTTTTTTGAAAATTTATTTTTAAGGAAAATTGATACTTTCAACTTTTCCCCAAAAATATTTTTTGAAAACTTTTATTTTCAAGGAAAATTGATACTTTCAACTTTTCCTCAAAAACCTTTTTTTGAAAATTTATTTTTAAGGAAAATTGATACTTTCAACTTTTCCCCAAAAATATTCTTTTTTGATTTTTATTTAAAGAAAATAAAATAATAAAACAAAATAAAAGTGAAAATAAAAAATAAAATAAAATAAAGAAAAGTAAAACCAAGATAAAAAATAAAATAAAGGTAAAAAGGATACTAAATAAACCTAATCTAATAAATAAAATAAAACAAATAATAAATAAAATAAAATAAATTCAAAAAAAAAAAACCTGGAGCTGCTCGGAGTACGGGTTGGCTCGGCTCAAGGAAGAAAAAATGGCTCGAAGAAGCGGCTTTGGAGCTTGGCCCTGCTCGGCTCGACTCGGAGGGGGCAGACACGCGCAGGTCAGGAAGCGAGTCGACGCTCGGGTTGGGTCGGATCTCGGCAAAACACGCGGATCCTCTGGGTCACTTAAGGCAAAAACGACGTCGTTTTGGGAGGGTATATAAGGCTCTTCCCTCTGTTTTTCGACAAAAAGCTCTTTCCCTCTCTCTCTCTTCTTTCCCTTCTCTCCCGTTTCTCTCTAAACTACTAAAGAACTCCAGTTGAATGTACGTCGGATTTTGAAAAATTTTACCGGAATCTAGATTTTTGGCCGGAAGTTGGTCGAAAGTTGGCCGGAAGGTGGTCGGTTTCTGGGAAAGGTCACCGAAAACTGGGCAGCTTGTCGGAAACTTCAAAGTTGGCCAAAATTTCCGTCGAAAAATTTAACTTTCGTCAAAAAATTCAACCGAAATCTAGAATTTTCTAGAAATTCCCAGAAAAAAATCACCCAAAATCTTCAAAAAAATTCCTACTAACTCCCAGAATACTTCTTAGCCTTCTATACTCTTCTATCTCTCAAATCAATAGATTTGCTCACGTTTTTTCTCTCTATGTGTTTCTGTTCCAAGAGGTCCCTTTTATAGGGATTGATCAGGAGTTTCTGATCAATCCCAATTCCTCTTTGGACGGGGATTCAATCTTTGAATCCAATCTGGACTCTTCTGATTGAATCCACATTCCCATTAGGATTCTTCAGCCTTCAATCTCAACCTTCCAAAATAAAAATCAAATAAAAAAAATAATAGATAATTAGAAAAGATAAATCAAAAAAATATTATAGGATAAATAAAAAATAATAATAATAACAGATATATAATTAGATAAATAAAAATACAAAAATAAATAAAATATAAAATAATATATATATTAATAAATAGTAATAATAAATAAATAATAAATACATAGGATATAAAGGAAAATATATACATAAAATATAGAATAAAATAATAAAAAAATAAAAAATAACAAAAATAAAATTGAACTTACCCATTTGGACCAGGCCCAATTGATCCGAGCTTGGACCAAATTGGGTGTCTACAAGGGTCACAAAATCTTTTCCACTCCAAGTTTTTTGCTGAATATTTTTGTGCATGCCAACAAAAATACAAGAATGATCTCTACCAAATTTAGGGACAAAACTCTTTCCAAAAAAATTTTAAAAAATCCCGAACCGCAAAAAGTTTCAAAAATCGTGAAAAATAGAAAACGGGTCGTCTTGCCACGAAACTTCACATGAAGGCTTAGGGGACAATCGTATGAATTTACAAGCCATAAAAATGGCATTGGCATGGCAGAAATATGAAGATGTTCTTGAACCCACTTACCACCCGTTCGATCCCCAGCTTACGCATCCTGCCTCTCCGGTTGGCTGAGCGCCCGTATGCTCGTTTCATGGGTTGACTTAGGCATACGGAGTTCATCCCCAGTCTAAGCATACGAAGTTCATTCCCAATCTAAGATCGGACTGGACCGAGGGTTGCGGTAACAGGATCGGTAGCACGCAGGGGGACCGGGTCGATCCCCGGCTTGCACATTCTGCCTCTCGATGGTTGAGCGCCCACACGCCCATTTCATGGGTTAGCTTAGGCATAGGGAGTTTATTTCATGTCTAAGCCCCAACCAGATCGATCCTTGGCTTGCGCATTATGCCTATCCGGCCGGCTCAGCGCCCGTATGCTCGTTTCGTGGGTTGACTTAGGCATACGAAGTTCATTCCCAATTTAAGATTGGATCGAACCGAAGGTTGCGACAGCACGCAGGGGGTACCGAGTCGATCCTCGACTTGCGTATTCTGCCTCTCTGGCCGATTGAGCGCCCACACGCTCGTTTCGTGGGTTGGCTTAGGCATACGGAGTTCATTCCATGTCTAAGCATACGGAGTTCATTCCCAATCTAAGATCAGACCAGACCGAGGGTTGCGACAGCAGGTCCAGCAGTAGGATCGACAGCACGCAGGGGGGACCGGGTCGATCCTCGGCTTGTGCATTCTGCCTCTTCGACTGGTTGAGCACCCGTACGCTCGTTTCGTGGGTTGGCTTAGGCATACGGAGTTCGTTCCATGTGTAAGCCCCAGTCGGACCAAGGGTTGGGGCAGCAGGACCGGCAGCGGGATCGGCAGCACGCAGAGGGGGTCAGATTGATCCGGCTTGCGCATTATGCCTTTCGATCGGCCTCTCCGATAGGTTCAGTGCCTGCACGCTCATTTCGTGGGTTGACTTAGGCATACGGAGTTCATCCCAGTCTAAGCATACGGAGTTCATTCCCAGTCTAAGATTAGCCGAACCGAGGGTTACGGCAGCAGGATTGGCAGCACGCAGGAGGGATCGGGCTGATTCCCAACTTGCGTATTCTGCCTCTCCGATCGACTGAGCGCCTGCACGCCCATTTCGTGGGTTGGCTTAGGCATAGGGAGTTCATTCCATGTCTAAGCCCCAGCCGGACCGAGGGTTGTGGCAGCAAGACCAACAGCATGCAGAGGGGGATCGGGTCGATCCTCGACTTGCACATTATGCCTCTTCGATCGGTTCAGCGTCCACACGCTCGTTTCGTGGGTTGACTTATGCATGCATAGTTCATTCCCAGTCTAAGATCAGACCGGACTGAGGGTTGCAGCAGTAGGATCGACAGCACGAAAGGGGGGACTGGGCCGATCCCCAGCTTGCGCATTCTACCTCTCCGGTCGACTGAGCGCCTGCACGCTCGTTTCGTGGGTTGGCTTAGGCATACGGAGTTCATTCCATGTCTAAGCGTACGGAGTTCATTCCCAGTCTAAGATTTTGAGCCACGGTGCACATGCTGGGCTCGGGCATGTGCTGGTGCCACATTTTTTTTGCTCGGGGCAGCACGCAGAGGGGACCAGGTCGATCCTCAGCTTACGTATTCTGCCTTTCCTACCGGCTGAGCACCCGTACGCTCATTTAGTGGGTTGGCTTAGGCATACGGAGTTCGTTCGATGTCTAAGCCCCAGTCGGACCGGGGGTTGTGGTAGCAGGACCGACAGCGGGATCGACAGCACACAGAGGGGATCGGGTTGATCCCCGACTTGCGCATTATGCCTCTCGATCGGCCTCTCCGGTCGGTTGAGCGCCCGCAAGCTCGTTCCATGGGTTGACTTAGGCATACGGAGTTCATCCCCAATCTAAGCATATGGAGTTCATTCCCAATCTAAGATCGGACCTGACCGAGGGTTGCGATAGCAGGATCGACAGCACGCAGGGGGGACCGAGCCGATCCCCGACTTATGTATTCTGTCTCTCCGACTAGCTGAGCACCCGTACGGCCATTTTGTTGGTTGGCTTAGGCATAGGGAGTTCATTCCATGTCTAAGCCCCAGCCGGATCGAGGGTTATGGCAGCGAGACCGGCAGCACACAGAGGGGGATCGGGCCGATCCCTGGTGTCACGGACTAAGCTTTCTCTCAGCAAGTAATAGATCATGCAGCACTTGAATGGGCGCTCCCAACCAAGTCAGCCTTTAATAGATTGACATCTGAACAAATAACCATAAGCCATGGTTAGTCCCAAGCATTCACAATAAGACACAATATATCGAGATCGATCTCAAGCACACACACAAGAAGGCATATTCGCATCGAGAAAAAGAAAAACACATCGAGGCGACAATCGAGACATTCAATCAGGGTGAGTTTTATTATAGTCGAAAATCATACATCGGGACCTCCCACCATCACCAGGGCCAGGGGGCAGCCCTTGGTGGGTGGCCTAGGCTCGCATAGCAACCGGTGAGACAGCCCAACACTACGCTGCCGGCTCACCCCCCTAAAGAGCCTTAGAGATTTTAGAGCTATGCTACCAGTAACCATTACAATGTTTGAAATAGGGACACTTTTCCTAGCACAAGGGATCTACCCGACCATGGCCCTATACATGGGTGGCTTATGGCAACCTAAGTCCCGGTCATGGCCCTATACAAGGTTGGCTCATGACATCCTCCCCCACCTATTCTATCGACGTCCTCGTCAACTTGCTGGCTTGAAATTCTTTGATCTTCTTTTGAAATCTCTGGAGGTCATGTTCTCTCTCCCAGCTGGTTTTTTCTAGTCCTAATCCCTTCCACTTCACTAAGTACTCCCGAACTAGTCTTCGAGATATCTTGGTTTCCCTATCAGCTAAGATCTCTTTGACTCGACGCTCTGAGGGTGGCTTCATGGTGATGGCGGCTCTGGTTGGCTCCCTTTTGGCTAGCATCTATAGGATTTGGATGGAAAGGTTCAGGTTGCTCACATGAAATATTGGGTGCACCTTTATCCACTTTGGTGGGTCAATTTTTGTTAAGAAGCATTCCTCACCTTGGAAAGACCCTTACTGGACCTTCATATTTGTGCACCAGTCTACGATCTCTCTTTCTCAAGAACCTGGTTTGTTCAGGAACTAGTCGGACAAGAACCAAATCACCAACTTGAAATTATTGAGCCCTACGACCCTTGTTTGCATATTTTTTCATCCACTTTGATGCTTTCTCTAGGTAGGCTTATGCAATCTCTGTGTTTTGTTTCCACTCCTTATTGAGATTGAAGGCTCTCAGATTCTTTCCTCTATATTGTTCCAAGGAAGTGTGGGGTAGCCTTGGTAATTGTCTGGTGACCACCTCAAATGGGCTCTTATTGGTGGAAGAGCTTTTGTTGGAATTAAAGCAGAGTTGAGCCATGTCCAATAATGAAGGCTAGTCTTTCTGATTAGCTTGAACAAAATGCCTCAAGTATTCCTCTAATAATCCATTGAACCATTCCGTTTGACCATCGGCTTGAAGGTGATAGCTTAAGGAGATGTTGAGTTGGGACCTCAATATCTTGAAAAGTTCTCTCCAGAAGGACCCCGTGAATCTTGGATCTCGATCGTTGATAATGTTTTGAGGGAGGCCCCAATATTTGACCACATGTTTGAACAATAGTCGAACTATGTCTTCCGTTGTGCAATACTTATGAGCGAGAATGAATGTGGTGTACTTAGAGAATCGGTCAATCACCACCAAAATAGCTCCAAGGTCACCAACCTTGGTAGGCTCGAAATTAAATCGAGAGAGATGCTTTCCCACGGTTTGGCGGGTACTGGTAGTGGTTCAAGCATGCCTGCAGGTTTCCTCCTTTCAACCTTGTCTTGTTGGCAAATGAGGCAAGTCTTCGTATAGTCCATCACATCTTGTCGCATGTGAGGCCAATAGTATCCCTGTTTCAATAACACCAAAGTGTGTTGCCAGCCCGGGTGTCCTGCCCATGGTGTGTCATGACATTCCCTCATCAGCATCTGTCTCAGACCTTCTGCTCTTGGCACAAACACTCGAGGCCCCTTGGTCCATAAGATCCCATTTTCTTGCCAGAAGTACTTGGACTTCCCTTTTTCCACTAGCTTCAGGATGGCACAAGCTTGTGGGTCCTTCCCTAAGTGATCTCCAATCAACTTGTGAATGTCTGTAGTGGCTCTGCTAGCCGCCATTGGGGTAATTCTTCTAAGGGCCACTAAATCTGCTCGCCTGCTCAATGCATCGGCCACTTGATTGGTCTTTCTAGTGGTATGCTCAAAATAAAAGTCAAACTCTATTAAAAATTCCTGCCACCTAGCTTGTTTTGCCGTAAGCCTTGGTTGGGTGAGAAAATGGCTAACGGCCACATTGTCTGTCTTCACGATAAAGTGTAAACCCAACAAGTAATGTCGCCAAGCCCTCAAGTAGTGAACCACTGCCAGGAGTTCTTTTTCTTGGGCCGTATATTTCCTTTCAGCTTCACTTAGCTTCCTACTTTCAAACGCTACCGATTGATGTTGTTGCAAAAGCACTCATCCAATAGCAAAATCAGATGCATCCATCTGAACTTCGAAAGGCTTTTCAATATCAGGGAGAGCTAAGATGGGATCCTTCATAATAGCATCTTTCAATCCCTCGAAGGCCTCTTGGCACTCACTCATCCAACACCATTTATGCTCCTTCTTCAATAGCTCCGTGAGGGCCGTGGTCTTGTGAGAGTACCCTTCCACAAACCTTCTATAATAGTTGGCTAGTCCCAAAAATGAGCAGAGCTCACTAACGTTCTTCGGTGTTGTCGACTCCTTGATGGCCCTAACCTTTTCCATGTCCATTCGAATGTGGCCACGTTCAACAATGTGACCAAGAAAATGGATTTGGGTCTGAGCAAATGCACACTTCTCCCTTTTTACGTATAACTACTGGTCCTGTAATCTTTGAAGTACCTGGCGTAGGTGTTCTTTATGTTCTTCCAAGGTGGAGCTATATACCACTATATCGTCTAAATAGATGACTACAAATTTATCTAAGTAGTCATGGAATACCTGATTCATCAATGTACAAAATGTGGCAGGAGCATTGGTCAGTCCAAAGGGCATAACAAGAAATTCAAATGCACCATACCGTGTCACACAAGTGGTCTTTGGCTCATCTCTCTCAACGATTTTGACCTGATGGTAGCCAGATCAAACAAGTCTACTATAAGGGGGATAGGATATTTGTTTCTTACGGTGACTTTGTTCAGGGCCCTGTAGTCAACACATAATCGTAAACTTCCATCATGCTTCTTCTGAAATAGCACTGGTGCTTCGAAAGGAGCCTTTGATGGTCTGATGAACTCGACTTGTAGTAGCTCATCTAACTGTTTTCTTAGTAGGGGTTTTGCTCCTGGGAGGAGCTCAATTTCATGGTCCACTGCTCGTCGAGGGGTAAGAACCTTAGGCAACATCTTTGGCATCACCTCTTCGAATTCTTCCAACACTTTTCCCACACCATCAGGTATTGGTTCTACTTTTGACCCTTCTTTTTAGATCGGCACAACCACAAAGGAGGGTTCCCCTCTCTTTACCCCTTCCTTGAACTACAAAGCTGAAATCATTTTCTTCCCACTCTTTGTTAAGATGTTGGCTGGCACCACACATGGGTTTTCCCCTAAGAACAACAAGCAGCTAGCAGCGGGGATAGGGATGACCTGAGCCAACATCATGAAGTCCAATCCGAGAACAACATCAAAGTCATCCATGGGGAAAACTGTAAAGTCTACCTTCCCTTCCCATGGCTCCAATCGGGTTGTCACACTCTTGGAGCTTCCACTGATCGTAAAGGCTGGCGAGTTGACCGCCTTCATTCGTCCACAATTTTTACTAATCTGAAGACCACACCTTTTTGCTTCTTCTAGTGTGATGAAAGTGTCGATTGCACCTGTATCCACCATAGCCTTAGTGGCTTTCTCATTGATCGTTAAGTTCACATACATCAAGCCTCTACTCTGCTCTTTCTTTATAGTGTTCAATTGGGTGCGGAAGGCATTGAGGAACCTTATTGAACCCATCCTGGCTGGCTCCTCTTCAGCTTCTTCAACACTCTCTAGCACTTTTGCAAACTCTTGAGACGAGGTCCTTAAGGCATTAAGGGCTCCCCTGTGCAGGCATTCAGCCACCCGATGTGGCCCCTTGCAAAGAAAGCAAGCTACCGGTTACCTAGGCTTGAAAATCCCTACGTTGCTTATCTTGGGTTGGGTGCTATCTCGACCAAAGGACCTCCTGTCTGATCCCCCACTGAAGGGCCGGTCCAACCTGGTCATCTTTCCCCCACTCCCAAAGTTGAAGCTACTGCCAGCTGATGGAGGATTTTTCCATTTTGAAAAGCCATCATTGTAATCGCAGAGACATTCAGCTACAGCCATGGCCGTGGCCACGTCTTGCACTTTCTGCCTTTGTAGTTCTGTCCTTACCCAGGGCTTAAGGCCCTTAAAAAAATAGAACATCTTGTCCTTTTCGGACATGTCCCGAATATCCAACATCAGGGTAGAAAAGCTCCTTACAAACTCTCGCACCGTTCCTGTTTGCACCAATTCTCGAAGTCTCCTTCGAGCCATATACTCCATATTCTCAGGGAAAAACTGGTTTTTCAATTCTCACTTCAGATCTGTCCAAGTCTTAATCGGGCACTCGTCATCGACAAACTTGGAGTGCCACCACAGCTTGGCATCCCCTGCGAGGTACATCGACGCCATTGCTACCTTGTCTTCCTCTGAATCCGTGTGTACAGCTTGAAAGTACTGCTCCATGTCAAACAAGAAATTTTCAAGTTCCTTAGCATCCCTTGCCCCCTCATAGCATTGAGGCTCCGGCACCTTGGGCCTTTTTCCCCTTTCCATCGAGCTCGAACCAGATCTGGCCACAGCCATTTGTAGGATGCTCACCTGTGCTCTGAGCTCCTCAAACTCCTTTTGGAGAATGTTCAAGGCATCTCTAGCCTCTTCGCTCACGTTGTGGAGAGTATCGGACAACTCCCGCTGGGTTGTCTTGATCTCCCTCACTCGGTCTTTAGTCACCATATGAGTTTTCATTGCGGCCACCGCGGCCTCAAGTTCCTCAATTCTCTGTTGATGATTGGGTCCACCACTTATGGCCATCTCATCCATTTTTCTAGCACTTCTCAACCGTGCTCTGATACCATATGTCACGGACTAAGCTTTCTCTCAGCAAGCAATAGACCGTGCGACACTTGAATGGGCGCTTCCAACCAAGTCAGCCTTCAATAGATCGATATTTGAATAAATAACCATAAGCCATGGTTAGTCCCAAGCATTCACAATAAGACACAATATATCGAGATCGATCTCAAGCACACACACAAGAAGGCATATTCGCATCGAGAAAAAGAAAAACACATCGAGGCAACAATCAGGACATTCAATCGGGGTGAGTTTTATTATAGTCAGGAATCATACATCGGGACCTCCCACCATCACCAGGGCCAGGGGGCAGCCCTTGGTGGGTGGCCTAGGCTCGCATAGCAACCGGTGAGATAGCCCAACACTACGCTACCGGTTCACCCCCCTAAAGAGCCTTAAAGATTTTAGAGCTATGCTACTAGTAACCATTACAATGTTTGAAATGGAGACACTTTTCCTAGAACAAGGGATCTACCCGGCCATGGCCCTATACATGGGTGGCTTATGGCAACCTAAGTCCCGGTCATGGCCCTATACAAGGTTGGCTCATGACACCCGGCTTGCGCATTATGCCTCTCTGACCGACTCAGCGCCCGCACGCTCATTTCATGGGTTGAATTAGGCATACGGAGTTCATTCCCAGTCTAAGATCAGACTAAACCGAAGGTTGTGGTAGCAAGATCGACAGCACGTAGGGGGACCGGGTCGATCCTCGGCTTACGCATTCTGCCTCTCCGATCGGTTGAGCACCCGCACGCTCGTTTCGTGGGTTGGCTTAGGCATACGAAGTTCATTCCCAGTCTAAGATCAGACTGGACCGAAGGTTGTGGCAGCAGGATTGGCAGCACGAAGGGGGGGATCAGGCCGATCCTCGGCTTGCACATTCTACCTCTCCGGCCGGTTGAGCGCCCGTACACTCGTTTTGTGGGTTGGCTTAGGCATACGGAGTGCATTCCATGTCTAAGCCCCAGCCGGACCGAGGGTTATGGTAGTGAGATCGGCAGTGGGATCGATAGCACGTAGAGGGGGATCGGGCTAATCCCCAGCTAGCGCATTATGCCTCTTCGACCAGCCTCTCCAATCGACTGAGCGCCCGTACGCTCATTTCATGGGTTGACTTTGGCATACAGAGTTCATCTCCAGTCTAAGCATACGGAGTTCATTCCCAGTCTATGATCGGATCAGACCGAGGGTTACGGCTGTAGGATCGACAGCACGCAGGGGGGACTGGGCCGATCCCCGGCTTGCGCATTGTGCCTCTACGGTCAGCTCAGCGCTCGCACACTCATTTTATCGGTTGACTTGGGCATACAAAGTTCATTCCCAGTCTAAGATCGGATCAGACCGAGGGTTGCGACAGTGGGATCGACAGCACGTAGGGGGGACTGAGCCGATCCCCAACTTACGCATTCTGCCTCTCCAGTCGGTTGAGCACCCGCATGCCCGTTTCGTGGGTTGGTTTAGGCATAGGGAGTTCATTCCATGTCTAAGACCCAGTCAGACTGAGGATTGTGGCAGTGAGACCGGTAGCACATAGAGGGGGATCGGGCCGATCCTCAGCTTGTGCATTATGCCTTTTCGGCTGGCTCAGCACCCGCATGCTCGTTTCATGGGTTGACTTATGCATACGGAGTTCATTCCCAGTCTAAGATTGGACCGGACCAAGGGTTAAGGTAGTAGGATCGACAGCACACAAGGGGGGATTGGGCCGATCCCCGGCTTGCGCATTCTGCCTCTCCGACTGGCTGAGCGCCCGTACGCTCGTTTCATTGGTTGGCTTAGGCATACGGAGTCCATTCCATGTCTAAGCATACGGAGTTCATTCCCAGTCTAAGATTTTGAGCCACGGTGCACATGCTGGGCTCGGGCATGTGCTGGTGCCGCATTTTTTTCGCCCGAGGCACCATCGTTGGAGCATCGCCGGAGAGCCTAACCGACGGCATTGGGGGTTTCGGCGATTAGGGGGGCCGGGGGGTGTGCGCACATGATGTGTGATGGGTGCTGGTAGTTGGCCCTTATATTGGCCCCCTATCCCTCATCAAACCTCGAGAACTCACACCCCCTTAAAGAGCATTCGAGATTTTATAGGTTTGCTGCCAGTAGCCATTAAAGTGTCTGAAATGGGGACACTTTTTTCAAATGGTCACAAAATCTTCTCCACTTCTAGTTTTTAGCTGAATTTTTTTTTCCATGTCAACAAAAATACAAGGACCACCTCTACCAAATTTGGGGACAAAACTCTTTCTAAAAAAATTTTAAAAAATCCAGAACCGCAAAAAGTTTGGAAAATCATGAAAAATAGAAAACGGATCATCTTGCCACGAAACTTCACATGAAGGCTTAGGGGACCATTGTATGAATTTACAATCCATAAAAATGGCATTGGCATGGCAGAAATATGAAGATCTACTTGAACCCACCTACCACCCATTCAATCCCCGGCCTGTGCATCCTGCCTCTTTGGTCGGCTAAACGATCGCACGCTCATTTTGTGAGTTGACTTAGGCATTCAGAGTTCATCCCCAGTCTAAGCATACAGAGTTCATTCTCAATCTAAGATCGGATCGGACTGAAGGTTACGATAGTAGCATCAGTAGCATGCAGGGGGATCGGACCGATCCCCGGCTTGCGCATTCTGCCTCTCTGACCGACTGAGCACCCGCACACCTGTTTCGTGTGTTGGCTTAGGCATAGGGAGTTCATTCCATGTCTAACCCCCAGCCAGACCGAGGGTTGTGGTGGCGGGACCAGCAACACGCAGAGGGGGACCAGGCCGATCCTCGGCTTGTGCATTATGCCTCTCTGGCCGGCTCAGCACCCGCACGCTCATTTCGTGGGTTGACTTAGGCATACAGAGTTCATTCCTAGTCTAAGATCAGACCGGACCAACGGTTGCGACAGCAGGATCGATAGCACGCAGAGAATCTTCGGGCTGATCCCCGACTTACACATTCTGCCTTTCCAGCCGACTGAGTGCCCGCATGCTCGTTTCGTGGGTTGGCTTAGGCATACAAAGTTCATTCCATGTCCAAGCCCTAGTCAGATCGAGGGTTGTGGCAGTAGGACCAGCAGCAGGATCGACAGCACGCAGAGGGGGATCGGGCTGATCTTCGGCTTAGGCATACGGAGTTCATTCCATGTCTAAGCATACGGAGTTCATTCCTAGTCTAATATCAAACCGGATCGAGGGTTACGACAGCAAGACCAGCAGCAGGATCGACAGCACGTAGGAGGGACTGGGTCGATCCTCGGCTTGCGCATTCTGCCTCTCTGATCGACTGAATGCTCACACACTTGTTTCGTGGGTTGGCTTAGGCATACGGGGTTCATTCCATGTCTAATCCCCAGTCGACCGAAGGTTGTGGTAGCAAGAACAGCAGCGGGATCGGCAGCATGTAGAGGCAGATCGAGCTTATCCCCGGCTTGTGCATTATGTCAATTTGGCCGACCTCTCCGACCGACTGAGCGCCCGCACGCTCGTTTCGTGAGTTGGCTTAGGCGTACAGAGTTCATCCCCAGTCTAAGCATACGAAGTTCATTCCCACTCTAAGATCGAATCAGATCGAGGGTTGTGGTAGCATACAGGGGGGACCGAACCGATCTCCGGCTTGCACATTCTGTCTCTCCGGTCGGTTGAGCCCCCGTATGCCCGTTTCATGAGTTAGCTTAGGCATAGGGAGTTCATTCCATGTCTAAGCCCCAGCCAGACCGAGGGTTGTGGCAGCGGGACCGGCAACACGCAGAGGGGGATCGAGCCGATCCCTAGCTTACGCATTATGCCTCTCCGATCAGGTCAATGGCCGAACACTTGCTTCATGGGTTGACATGGGCTTACGGAGTTCATTCCCAGTCTAAGATCAGATCGGACTGAGGGTTTCGATAGCAGGATCGACAGCACGTAGGGGGGGACTAGGTCGGTCCCCGACTTGCGCATTCTGCCTCTTCGGTCCGTTGAGCACCCGCGCACTCATTTCGTAGGCTGGCTTAGGCATATAAGTTCATTCCATGACTAAGCATACAGAGTTCATTCCCAGTCTACGATCAGACCAGACCAATGGTTGGGTAACAGGACCAGTAGAAGGATCTACAGCATGCAAGAGAGATCGGGTCGATCCCCGGCTTGTGCATTCTGCCTCTTTGGTCGACTGAGCGCCTGCATGCTCGTTTCATGGGTTGACTTAGGCATACGGAGTTCATCCCCAGTCTAAGCATACGGAGTTCATTCCCAGTCTAAGATCGAATCAGATTAAGGGTTGCGGTAGCAGGATCGAAAGCACGTAGGGGGGACCGGACCGATCCTCGGCTTGCGCATTCTGCCTCTCTGGCAGGCTGAGTGCCCGTACACCCGTTTCGTGGGTTGGCTTAGGCATAGGGAGTTCATTCCATGTCTAAGCCCCAGTCGGACCGAGGGTTGTGGCTGCGAGACCGACAGCAAGCAGAGGGGGATCGGGCCGATCCTCGACTTGCGCATTACCCCTCTCTGGCCGGTTTAGCGCCCGTACGCTCATTTTGTGGGTTGACTTAGGCATATGGAGCTCATTCTCAGTCTAAGATCAGATCGGACTGAGGGTTGCAGTAGCAGGATAGACAGTTTGTAGGAGGGGATCGGGTTAATCCCTGGCTTACACATTCTACCTCTCTGGTCAACTGAGCACCCACACCATCGTTTCATGGGTTGGCTTAGGCATACGGAGTTCATTCCATGTCTAAGCCCCAATCGGATCGAGGGTTGTGGCAGCAGGACCGACAGCGGGATCGACAGCACGCAGAGAGGGATCGGGCTGATCTTCGGCTTAGGCATATGGAGTTCATTCCATGTCTACGCATACAGAGTTCATTCCCAGTCTAAGATCGGATCGGATCGAGGGTTGCAGTAACAGGACCAGTAGCAGGATTAACAGCACACAGGGGGGGACCGAGTCGATCCTCAGCTTGTAGATTTTGCCTCTCCGGTTGGCTGAGCACCCGTATGCTTGTTTTGTGGGTTTGCTTAGGCATACGGAGTTCATTCCATGTTTAAGCCCCAACCAGACCATGGGTTGTGGTAGTAGGACCGACAGCGGCATCGATAGCACGCAGAGAGGGATCAGGCTGATCCTCGGCTTACGCATTATGCCTCTTCGACCGGTTGAGCACCCATACGCTCGTTTTGTGGGTTGACTTAGGCATACGGAGTTCATCCCCAGTCTAAGCATACGGAGTTCATTCCCAGTCTAAGATTGAATCAGATCGAGGGTTGCGGTAGCAAGATCGGAAGCACGTAGGGGGGACCGGACCGATCCTCGGCTTACGCATTCTACCTTTCTGGCAGGCTGAGTGCCCACACAACCGTTTCATGGGTTAACTTAGGCATAGGGAGTTCATTCCATGTCTAAACCCCAGCTGGACCGAGGGTTGTTGTAGCAAGATCGGCAGCACGCAGAGGGGGACCGGGCCAATCCCCGGCTTGCTCATTCTGCATCTCCGGTCGGTTGAGCGCCTGCATGCTTGTTTCGAGGGTTGGCTTAGGCATACGGGGTTCATTCCATGTCTAAGCATACGGAGTTCATTCCTAGTCTAAGATCAGACCGGACAGAGGGTTCCGACAACAGGACCAGTAGCAGGATTGGCAGCACGCAGGGGGGGATTGGGCTGATCCCTGACTTGTGCATTCTACCTCTTTGGCCGGTTGAGTGCCCGCACGCTCGTTTCATGGGTTGGCTTAGGCATACGAAGTTCATTCCATGTCTAAGCCCCAATCGGACCGAGGTTTGTGGCAGCAGGACAGGCAGAGGGATTGACAGCATGCAGAAGGGGATCTGGCTGATCCTCGGCTTGTGCATTATGCCTCTCTGGCCGACTGAGTGCCCGCACGTTTGTTTCGTGGGTTGACTTAGGCATACGGAGTTCATCCCCAGTCTAAGCATACGGAGTTCATTCCCAGTCTAAGATCAGACCGGACCGAGGGTTATGGCAGCAGGATCGATAGCATGCAGGGGGGACCGGGTCGATCCCCAGCTTGTGCATTCTGCCTCTCCGATCGGTTGAGCACCCGCACGCTTGTTTCGTGGGTTGGCTTAGGCATAGGGAGTTCATTCCATGTCTAAGCCCCAGTCGGACCGAGGGTTGTGGCTGCGGGACCGGCAGCAAGTAGAGGGGGATCAGGTCGATCCTTGACTTGCGCATTACGCCTCTCTGGCGGGCTTAGCGCCCGTACGCTCATTTCGTGGGTTGACTTAGGCATACGAAGCTCATTCTCAGTCTACATCAGATCGGACTGAGGGTTGTAGTAGCAGGATAGACAGCATGTAGGAGGGGACCGGGCTAATCCCTGGCTTACGCATTCTGCCTCTCCGGTCGACTGAGCACCCGCACCATCGTTTCATGGGTTGGCTTAGGCATACGGAGTTCATTCCATGTCTAAGCCCCAGTCAGACCGAGGGTTGTGGCAGTAGGACCGACAGCAGGATCGACAGCACGCAGAGAGGGACCAGGTGATCCCCGAGTTAGACATATGGAGTTCATTCCATGTCTATGCATACGGAGTTCATTCCCAGTCTAAGATCAGACCGGATCGAGGGTTGCAGTAGCAGGACCAGTAGTAGGATTAACAGCACACAGGGGGGGACCGAGCCGATCCTCGGCTTGTAGATTTGCCCCTCCGGTTGGCTGAGCGCCCGTATGCTCGTTTCGTGGGTTTGCTTAGGCATACGGAGTTCATTCCATGTCTAAGCCCCAACCGGACCATGGGTTGTGGTAGTAGGACCGGCAGCGACATCGACAGCACGCAGAGGGGGATCAGGCTGATCCTCGGCTTGCGCATTATGCCTCTCCTACCGATTGAGCACCCGTACGCTCGTTCATGGGTTGACTTAGGCATACGGAGTTCATCCCCAGTCTAAGCATACGGAGTTCATTCCCAGTCTAAGATCAAACCGGATCGAGGGTTGCGACAGCAGGATCGAAAGCACGTAGGGGGGATCGGACCGATCCCCTGGCTTGCGCATTCTACATCTCCGGTAGGCTGAGTGCCTGCACGTCCATTTCATGGGTTGGCTTAGGCATAGGGAGTTCATTCCATGTCTAAGCCCTAGCCGGACCGAGGGTTGTTGTAGCAAGATCGGTAGCACGCAGAGGGGGACCGGGTCGATCCCCAGCTTGCGCATTCTACCTCTCCGATCGGCTGAGCGCCCGCATGCTTGTTTCGTGGGTTGGCTTAGGCATACGGAGTTCATTTCATGTCTAAGCATACAGAGTTCATTCCTAGTCTAAGATCAGATCAGACAGAGGGTTCCGACAACAAGACCACCAGCAGGATTGTCAGCACGCAGGGGGGGACTGGGCTGATCCCCGACTTGTGCATTCTGCCTCTTTGGCTGGCTGAGCGCCCGCACGCTCGTTTCATGGGTTGGCTTAGGCATACGAAGTTCATTCCATGTCTAAGCCCCAATCGGACCGAGGGTTGTGGCAGCAGGACCGGCAGTGGGATCGACAGCATGCAGAAGGGGATCTGGCTGATCCCCGGCTTACGCATTATGCCTCTCCGGTCGACTGAGCACCCGCACGTTCGTTTCATGGGTTGACTTAGGCATACGGCGTTCATCCCCAGTCTAAGCATACAGAGTTCATTCCCAGTCTAAGATCAGACCGGATCGAGGGTTACGGTAGTAGGATCGATAGCACGCAGGGGGGACTGGGTCGATCCCTAACTTGCGCATTCTGCCTCTCCAGTCGGCTGAGCATCTGCACGTTTGTTTCGTGGGTTGACTTAGGCATACGGAGTTCATCCCCAGTCTAAGCATACGGAGTTCATTCCCAGTCTAAGATCAGACCGAACCGAGGGTTATGGCAGCAGGATCGATAGCATGCAGGGGGGACCGGGTCGATCCCCAGCTTGTGCATTCTGCCTCTCCGATCGGTTGAGCACCCGCACGCTTGTTTCGTGGGTTGGCTTAGGCATAGGGAGTTCATTCCATGTCTAAGCCCCAGTCGGACCGAGGGTTGTGGCTGCGGGACCGGCAGCAAGTAGAGGGGGATCAGGTCGATCCTTGACTTGCGCATTACGCCTCTCTGGCGGGCTTAGCGCCCGTACGCTCATTTCGTGGGTTGACTTAGGCATACGAAGCTCATTCTCAGTCTACAATCAGATCGGACTGAGGGTTGCAGTAGCAGGATAGACAGCATGTAGGAGGGGACCGGGCTAATCCCTGGCTTACGCATTCTGCCTCTCCGGTCGACTGAGCACCCGCACCATCGTTGCATGGGTTGGCTTAGGCATACGGAGTTCATTCCATGTCTAAGCCCCAGTCAGACCGAGGGTTGTGGTAGTAGGACCGACAGCAGGATCGACAGCACGCAGAGAGGGACCAGGTTGATCCCCGAGTTAGACATATGGAGTTCATTCCATGTCTATGCATACGGAGTTCATTCCCAGTCTAAGATCAGACCGGATCGAGGGTTGCAGTAGCAGGACCAGTAGCAGGATTAACAGCACACAGGGGGGACCGAGCCGATCCTCGGCTTGTAGATTTTGCCTCTCCGGTTGGCTGAGCGCCCGTATGCTCGTTTCGTGGGTTTGCTTAGGCATACGGAGTTCATTCCATGTCTAAGCCCCAACCGGACCATGGGTTGTGCTAGTAGGATCGACAGCGGCATCGACAGCATGCAGAGGGGGATCAGGCTGATCCTCGGCTTACGCATTATGCCTCTCTGACTGGTTGAGCACCCGTACGCTCGTTTCGTGGGTTGACTTAGGCATATGGAGTTCATCCCCAGTCTAAGCATATGGAGTTCATTCCCAGTCTAAGATCAGACCGAACCGAGGGTTACGGCGGCAGGATCGATAGCACGCAGGGGGGACCGGGTCGATCCCCAACTTGCGTATTCTGCCTCTTCGGTCGGCTGAGCACCCGCACGCTTGTTTCGTGGGTTGGCTTAGGCATAGGGAGTTCATTCCATGTCTAAGCCCCAGTCGGACCGAGGGTTGTGGCTGCGGGACCGGCAGCAAGTAGAGGGGGATCAGGTCGATCCTTGACTTGCGCATTACGCCTCTCTGGCGGGCTTAGCGCCCGTACGCTCATTTCGTGGGTTGACTTAGGCATACGAAGCTCATTCTCAGTCTACAATCAGATCGGACTGAGGGTTGCAGTAGCAGGATAGACAGCATGTAGGAGGGGACCGGGCTAATCCCTGGCTTACGCATTCTGCCTCTCCGGTCGACTGAGCACCCGCACCATCGTTGCATGGGTTGGCTTAGGCATACGGAGTTCATTCCATGTCTAAGCCCCAGTCGGACCAAGGGTTGTGGCAGCAGGACCGGTAGCGGGATCGACAGCACGCAGAGAGGGACTGGGCTGATCCCCGATTTAGGCATATGGAGTTCATTCCATGTCTAGCATACAGAGTTCATTCCCAGTCTAAGATCGAACTGGATCGAGGGTTGCAGTAGCAGGACCAGTAGCAGGATTGACAGCACACAGGGGGGGACCGAGCCGATCCTCGACTTGTAGATTTTGCCTCTCCGATTGGCTGAGCGCCCGTATGCTCGTTTCATGGGTTTGCTTAGGCATACGGAGTTCATTCCATGTCTAAGCCCCAACCGGACCATGGGTTGTGCTAGTAGGACCGACAGCGGCATCGATAGCATGCAGAGGGGGATCAGGCTGATCCCCGGCTTACGCATTATGCCTCTCCGATCGGTTGAGCACCCGTGCACTTGTTTCATGGGTTGACTTAGGCATACGGGGTTCATCCCCAGTCTAAGCATACGGAGTTCATTCCCAGTCTAAGATTGGACCGAACTGAAGGTTACGGCAGCAGGATCGACAGCACGCAGGGGGGGACTGGGTCGATCCCCGGCTTGCCCATTCTAAGATGTGAGGTACTTGTTCTTGATGGTTAGCTTGTTCAAAGCCTGGTAGTCTATGCACAGTCACAATGACCCATCATGCTTGCACTGAAATAGAACCAGTGCACCATAGGGTGCCTTCGATGGCCTGATGAAGCCAGCATCAACTAACTCTTTAAGCTACTTCTTCAACTCTTCCAACTCTGGTGGAGACATTCTGTAAGGGGCTCTAGCTGGTGGCTTGGCCTCGGACACCAGCTCGATCTTGTAGTCCACCTTCCTCTTAGTTGGTAGCTTGATAGGTAGCTTTGTGGGCATCACATCACTAAAGGTCTTCAGCACCTTTAGCACCTCCAAGGGTGACTCGATCTCCTTTTCCCTTGGCTCATCATATTTTAGGGCTGCTAAGAAGGTGTCTTCCTGTCTGCTTACCGCCTAGGCAAATTGGATGGCTGACACCACCCGCAACCCAACTCCAGACCCTCTTTTCAATGGCACTAGGCATTGGCACCGTGTATCCAAGATGGAAACACAATCGGCAAAAGGCACAAGGAGGGTGTTAATCCGAACAAGGAAATCCAACCCAATCACAAACTCATAGTTGTCAAGGGGTATTACCTCAATGGTCTCCTTGCCTTTCCAGTCTCCAAGCTGCAACTCCACTCCCCTCGCTACTCCAATGGCTGGAACTTCCTTAGAGTTCACTGTTTTGATGGTACCAATCCCTTTTTGCACCTTTAGTCCGAGCTTTCGGGCTCTATCACCTGAAATAGAAAGATGTGAGGCACCTGTGTCCACCAGTTCGCTCACCTTCTGACCCGCAACCATCAGATCCATAAACATCAAGCCTTTGGCTTGCGGCTCCCTTTACTCTAGACAGCATTGAGCACCAATGACCCAAGCTTTACTGCCCCTGACTCTGGCTCCTTGTCAGACTCTTTGTCTACAGCAGCCAGCTTGCCCTTCTGCGGGTAATTACATGCTATGTGGCTCCCTCCACATAGGTAGCATGCTAGTGGCTCTCAGTCCCCCTTTGCTTTCCACTTGCTTGCTGGTGGCTTCCTCTCGCCATCCTTGGTTAAACGGTCTCGGTCTCCATCCTTGGACTCTCAGTCATGGTCCTTCCCTTTGGACTGCTTCTTTCGGTCCCTATCGTCCCTGCCTTTACCCTTGGGCTTGGTAGACTCGAACTTGTTCAGAGGCTTGAACTCTATCAAGGCCTCGGTAGTAGTCATGGCTTTAGCCAAGCCATGAACTCCTCTCATTTGTAGCTCATGCTTCACCCATGGCTTTAGCCCATCCATGAAAGCAAATAAAGCATCCTTCTCACCTAGATCCAAGATCTATAGCATCAGTTCAGAGAATTTTTGGACATACTCCCTTATGTCCCCTTGCTGGCTCGACCTATGGAACTTTGCCCACGTCTCATCATCGGCATACTCCGAGTAAAATTGTTCTCTGAACTCTTTTTAAAACTCTGCCCAGCTTCCAATCTTGGCGTTCCCATGCCTGACATCATCACACCTGTGCCTTTACCACAATAAGGCTACATTAGTGAGATACATAGCAGCGATGCTTACCTTTTATCGCCTCGTCTTGCATGCCCATGGCCTGGAAATACTGCTCCATACCCCAAAGGTAGTTATCTACTTCCTTGGTCGCCCTAGTCCCCTTGAACTCCTTAGGCTTGGGGATATCCAATATGGACTTGGACACTCCAGCAAACATGCCATTCCCAATGGCAGTCTTGCAAGCAACGAGCTCACTGGTAAGCTCCTCCATCCGCTGGCACATGGCCTCCATGCCATCATGCAAGGTCAGCACTTCAGCCTCCAAGGTCTGATTCTTTTAGGTAAACATGTCCAAGCCTTTGTTGAGAGCAGCTTGCAGCTCACTTTGGATCTCCTCCCCCATGGAGTCTAGCGATGCAATGTGAGTCTCTACCCCCTAAAGCTTCTCCCCCATGTTGCCCATGGTCACCTCCACCTTGGCCAGCCTACCATCCATGGTAGACCAGATATCTCTAGAACTGGCTTTCCTCCCTCTTCCATGCCCATGCTCCTGGGCCTCTGGTTGTTGGTTAGCAGCGTCACTTTGGGATGCCATCTCTTCTAACCTGCACAACACAAACACGCAGAATCGAACTTGCTCTGATACCAACTGTCATGGGCTCCGACCTTAAACTCAAAAACCGTGCAGCCTTAGGCTTGGAATCTCCTCCTTTAAGCCTAAGTCAGCCTAAAGCACAAGTGTACGGGCACTAGAACAATAGGAAAGGCTGATTACGCAAGTTAAAGAGAAACAGGATAAGAAGGCAAAATTTTGGAAATGCTCTTGTATTCACTGAAACAGAAGTGTTTGATGGTGTACAAATGAGGGAGGAGCAGCCCTCTATTTATAGTTGAGGCTCCAGCTTACACTTAATGGCAATATCCCTAGAATAAAGGCTAAAATCATGGGATTATACAGATTACAATCAATCAGGATGCTAACTCCTGATTTTTAGGGTCAACCAAATCTGCCAGGATGCTGTTGCTGATCCTGCCTGCTTCCAGAAGCTTCCCTTGCATGTCCAGCACCTTGGGCCCTTTTGGATGTGGTGCGGGCAGCTTGTATACCATGCCTTGGTCTCACAGGCTGGCCTGCAAGTTGGGCGGGCCTTCTGAACTCGTTTGCTAGGCTTTGCGTGCAAATACCCGCCAGCATGTCTGGTCTGCGGTCCTCAACCTCTGGCCCGCCTACTGGTGCGTCCAATGTGCCTGGCACACTCACCCAAGGGGTGACACTTGGCCCTTATATTGGCCCCCTATCCCTCATCAAACCTCAAGAACTCACACCCCCTTAAAGAGCATTTGAGATTTTATAGGTTTGCTGCTAGTAGCCATTAAAGTGTCTGAAATGGGGACACTTTTTTCAAACGGTCACAAAATCTTCTCCACTTCAAGTTTTTAGCTAAATTTTTTTGTGCATGCTAATAAAAATAAAAGGATCACCTCTACCAAATTTAGGGACAAAAATCTTTCTAAAAAAATTTTAAAAAATCCCGAACCATAAAATGTTTAAAAAATCGTGAAAAATAGAAAATGGCTGGTCTTGCCATGAAACTTCACATGAAGGCTTAGGGGACCATTGTATGAATTTACAAGCCATAAAAATGGCATTGGCATGGCAGAAATATGAAGATGTGCTTGAACCCACCTACCACCCGTTCGATCCTCGACTTGCGCATCCTGCCTCTCTGGTCGGTGAGCGTCCGCACGCTCGTTTCGTGGGTTAACTTAGGCATACGGAGTTCATTCCCAATCTAAGATTGGACCAGACCGAGGGTTGCGGCAACAGGATCGACAGCACACAGGGGGGACCGGGCCAATCCCCGACTGGCGCATTCTGCCTCTCCGGTCGGCTGAGCGTCCGCACGCCCATTTCGTGGGTTGGCTTAGGCATAGGGAGTTCTTTCCATGTCTAAGCCTCAGTCGGACTGAGGGTTATGGCAGCGGGACCGGTAGCATGCAGAGGTGGACTGGGCTGGTCCCTGGCTTGCGCATTATGCCTCTCTGATTGACTCAGCACCCGCACGCTCGTTTCATGGGTTGACTTAGGCATACAGAGTTCATTCTTAGTCTAAGATCAGACCGAACCAAGGGTTGTGGTAGCAGGATCGACAGCACGCAAGGGGGGACCGAGCCAATCCCTGGCTTGCACATTCTGCCTCTCCGGCAGCTGAGCACCCGCACGCTTGTTTCATGGGTTGGCTTAGGCATACGGAGTTCATTCCATGTCTAAGCATACGGAGTTCATTCGTAGGCTAAGATTGGACCGGACCGAGGGTTACGGTAGCAGGACCAACAGCAAGATCGGTAGCACGCAGGGGGATCGGGCCAATCCCCGGCTTGCGCATTCTGTCTCTCCGACTGGCTGAGCGCCCGCACACTTGTTTCGTGGGTTGGCTTAGGCATACGGAGTTCATTCCATGTCTAAGCCCCAGCCGGATCGAGGGTTGTGGCAGCAGGACCAACAACGGGATCGACAACACGTAGAGAGAGACCGGGCTGATCCCCGGCTTGTGCATTATGCCTCTTCGACCGACCACTCCGGCTGGCTGAGTGCTCGCATGCTCAGTTCATGGGTTGACGTAGGCATACGAAGTTCATCCCCAATCTAAGCATACGTAGTTCATTCCCAGTCTAAGATTGGACCGAACCGAGGGTTGCGGTAGCAGGATCGACAGCACACAGGGGGGACCAGGCCGATCTCGACTTGTGCATTCTGTCTCTCCAACCGGCTGAGCACCAGCATGCCCGTTTCATGGGTTAGCTTCGGCATAGGGAGTTCATTCCATGTCTAAGCCCCAGCTGGATCGATGGTTGTTGCAGCGGGATCGGCAGCACGCAGGGGGGACAGGGCGATCCCTGGCTTACGCATTCTACCTCTCCGACCGGATGAGCACTTGTACGGCCATTTCATGGGTTGGCTTAGGCATAGGGAGTTCATTCCATGTCTGAGGCCCTAGCCGGACCGAGGGTTGTGGTAGCGAGACCGACAGCACATAGAGGGGGACCGGGTCGATCCCTGGCTTGCTCATTATGCCTCTTCGGCCGGCTCAACGCCCGTATGCTCGTTTTATGAGTTGACTTATGCATACGGAGTTCATTCTCGGTCTAAGATCAGACCGGATCGAGGGTTGCGACAGCAAGATCGACAGCACGTAGTTGGGGACCGAGTCGATCCTCGGCTTGTGCATTCTGCCTCTCCGACCGAGTCGATCCCCGGCTTGCGCATGCTCATTTCGCTGGTTGGCATAGGCATATGGAGTTCATTCCATGTCTAAGCATATGGAGTTCATTCCCAGTCTAAGATTTTGAGCCACGGTGCATATGCTGGGCTCGGGCATGTGCTGGTGCCACATTTTTTTCGCCCGGGGCACCATCGTCGGAGCATCGTCAGAGAGCCTAACCGACAGCAGTAGGGGTTCCGGCGATTGGGGGGCGGGGGGTGTGTGCACATGATGTGCGATTGGTGCTGGTACTTGGCCCTGATATTGGCCCCCTATCCCTCATCAAACCTCGAAAACTCACACCCCCATAAAGAGCATTTGAGATTTTATAGGTTTATGGCCAGTAGCCATTAAAGTGTCTCAAATGGGGACACATTTTTCAAACGGTCACAAAATCTTCTCCACTTCAAGTTTTTAGCTGAAATTTTTTGTGCATGCCAACAAAAATACAAGGATCAGCTCTACCAAATTTGGGGACAAAACTCTTTCTGAAAAATTTTTAAAAAATCCCGAACCACAAAAAGTTTCAAAAATCATGAAAAATAGAAAACGGGTCGTCCTGCCACGAAACTTCACATGAAGGCTTAGGGGAGCATTGTATGAATTTACAAGACATAAAAATGGCATTGGCATAGCAGAAATATGAAGATGTGCTTGAATGCACTTACCATCCGTTCGATCCTCGGCTTATGCATCCTGCCTCTCTGTTTGGCTGAGTGCCCGCATGCTCGTTTCGTGGGTTGACTTAGGCATACGGTGTTTATCCCCAGTTTAAGCATACGGAGTTCATTCCCAATCTAAGATCACACCGAATCGAGGGTTGTGATAGCAGGATCGATAGCATGTAGGGGGGACCGAGCCGATCCTCAGCTTGCACATTTTGCCTCTCTGGCCGACTGAGCCCCCGCACACCCATTTCGTGGGTTAGCTTAGGCATAGGGAGTTCATTCTGTGTCTAAGCCCTAACCAGACCGAGGGTTGTGGTAGCGGGATTGGGCCGATCCCCAGCTTGCACATTATGCCTTTTCGGTCGGCTCAACGCCCGCACGCTCCTTTCATGGGTTGACTTAGGCATACGGAGTTCATTCCCAGTCTAAGATCAAACCGCACTGAGGGTTACAGCAGCAGGATCGACAGCACGTAGGGGGAATCGGGCCGATCTCCGTCTTACGCATTCTACCTTTTCGTCCGGTTGAGCATCCGCACGCACGCTCATTTCGTGGGTTAGCTTAGGCATACGAATTTCATTCCATGTCTAAGCATACGGAGTTCATTCCCAGTCTAAGATCGGATCGGACCGAGGGTTGTGGCAGCAGGACCAGCAGCAGGATCAGCATCATACAGAGGGGGACTGAGATGATCCCCGGCTTGCGCATTCTGCCTTTCCGACCGGCTGAGCACCCACACGCTCGTTTCGTGGGTTGGCTTAGGTATACGGAGTTCATTCCATGTCCAAGCCCCAGTCGATGAAGGGTTGTGGCAGTAGGACCGACAGCGAGATCGGCAGCACGCAGAGGGGGACCGGGTTGATCCTCGACTTGCGCATTATGCCTCTCCGGTCGACTGAGCACACGCACGCTCGTTTCATGGGTTGACTGAGGCATACGGAATTCATCCCCCATCTAAGCATATGGAGTTCATTCCCAGTCTAAGATCGGAACGGATCGAGGGTTGTGGTAGCTAGATCGACAGCATGCAAGGGGGACCGGGTCGATCCCCGACTTGCAGATTTTGCCTCTCCAATTAACTGAGCGCCTGCACGCCCGTTTCGTGGGTTGGCTTAGGCATAGGGAGTTCATTCCATGTCTAAGCCCCAGCCAGACCGAGGGTTATGGCAGCAGGACCGGCAGCAGGTAGAGGGGGATCAGGCTGATCCTCGGCTTAAGCATTATGCCTCTCTGGCAGGCTCAATGCCAGCACACTCATTTTATGCGTTGACTTAGGCATACGGAGTTCATTCCCAGTCTAAGATCGGATTGGATCGAAGGTTGCGGTAGCAGGATCGATAGCACGCAGGGGGGATCGGGTCGATCCCCGGCTTATGCATTCTGCCTCTCCGGATGCCCGTTTCATGGGTTGGCTTAGGCATAGGGAGTTCATTCCATGTCTAAGCCCTAGTCGGATCGAGGGTTATGGTAGCGGGACCGACAGCACACAGAGGGGGACCGAGCCGATCCCTGGCTTGCGTATTATGCCTTTTCGGTCAGCTCAGTGCTCGCACGCTCGTTTTGTGGGTTGACTTACACATACGGAGTTCATTCTGAGCCTAAGAACAGACCGAACCCAGGGATGCGGCAGCAGGATCGACAGCACGCAAGGGGGGACCGAGTCGATCCCCAGCTTGCGCATTCTACCTCTTTAGCCGGCTGAGAGCCCGCATGCTCGTTTCTTGGGTTGGCTTAGGCATACGGAGTTCAATCCATGTCTAAGCATACAGAATTCATTCCCAGTCTAAGATCGGTCTGGATTGAGAGTTGCGACAGCAGGACAAGCAGCAGGATCTACAGCACGCAGGGGGGATCGGGCCAATCCTCGGCTTACGCATTCTACCTCTTCGACGAGCTGGGCGCCTGCATGTTCGTTTCATGGGTTGGCTTAGGCATAGGGAGTTCATTCCATGTCTAAGCCCCAGCAGGACTAAGGGTTATGGCAGCGGGACCGACAGCACGCAGCGGGGGACTGGGCTAATCCCCGGCTTGTGCACTTTGTCTCTTAGGTCGACTGAGTGCCCACATGCTCATTTTGTGGGTTGACCTAGGCATACGGAGTTCATCCCCAATCTAAGCATACGGAGTTCATTCCCAGTCTAGGATCGGATCGGATCGAACCGAGGGTTGTGGCAGCAGGATCGACAGCACGCAGGGGGGACCGGGTCGATCCCCAACTTGCGCATTTTGCCTCTCCGGTCGGCTGAGCGGCCGTTCGCCCGTTTCATGGGTTGGCTTAGGCATAGGGAGTTTATTCCATGTCTAAGCCCCAGCCGGACCGAGTGTTGTGGCAATGGGACCGGCAGCCCGCAAAGGGGGACCGAGCCGATCCCCAGCTTGCGCATTATGCCTCTTCGATCGACTCAACACCCGCACACTCGTTTCTTGGGTTGACTTATGCATACGAAGTTTATTCCCAGTCTAAGATCAGATCGAATGAGGGTTGCTACAGCAGGATCGACACCACGCAGGGGGGATCAGGCCGATCCCCAGCTTGAGCATTCTACCTCTTCGTTCGGCTGAGCGCCCAAAAGCTCATTTCGTGGGTTGGCTTAGGCATAGGGAGTTCATTCCATGTCTAAGCCCCAGCCAGACCGAGGGTCATGGCAGCGGGACCACCCGCAGGTAGAGGGGGATCGGGTCCATCCTTGGCTTGCACATTATGCCTCTCTGGCTAGCTCAACGCCCGCACACTTGTTTCGTGGGTTGACTTAGGCATACAGAGTACATTCTCAGTCTAAGCATACGGAGTGCATTCCCAATCTAAGATCCGATCAGACCGAGGGTTACGACAGCAGGATCGACAATGCGCAGGGGGGACTGGGCCGATCCCCGACTTACGCATTCTACCTCTCCGATCAGCTGAGCGCCCGCACGCCCATTTCGTGGGTTGGCTTAGGCATAGGGAGTTCATTCCATGTCTAAGCCCCAGACGGACCGAGGGTTGTGGCAGCGGGACTGGTAGCAGGTAGAGGGGGACTGGGCCGATCCCCAGCTTGCGCATTATGCCTCTCTGGCAGGCTCAACGCCCGTACACTCGTTTCGTGGGTTGACTTAGGCATACGGAGTTCATTCCCAGTCTAAGATCGGACCAGACCAAGGGTTGCGGTAGCAGGATTGACAACACGCAGGGGTGACTGGGTCAATCCCCGGCTTACGCATTCTGCCTATCCGGCCGGCTGAGTGCCCGCACGCTCGTTTCGTGGGTTGGCTTAGGCATACAGAGTTCATTCCATGTCTAAGCATACGGAGTTCTTTCCCAATCTAAGATCAGACCAAACCGAGGGTTGCGGCAGCAGTACTAGCAGTAAGATCGACAGCACACAGGGATGGACCGAGCCAATCCCTAGCTTGTGCATTCTACCTCTCCGGTTGACTGAGCACCCGCATGCTCGTTTCATGGGTTGGCTTAGGCATACGGAGTTCATTCCATGTCTAAGCCCCAGTCGAACCGAAGGTTGTGGCAGTAGGACCGGCAGCGGGATCGACAACATGCAGAGGGGGATTGGGTCAATCCCCGGGTGGCACATTATGCCTCTCTGACCGGTTGAGCGCCCGTACGCTCGTTTCGTGGGTTAACTTAGGCATACGGAGTTTATCCCTAGTCTAAGCATACGGAGTTCATTCCCAGTCTAAGATCAGACCGGACTGAGGGTCACAGTAGCAGGATCGGCAGCACGCATGGGGGATCGAGTCGATCTCCGGCTTGCGCATTCTGCCTCTCCGGTCGGTTGGGTTCCCACACACCCGTTTCATGGGTTGGCTTAGGCATAGGGAGTTCATTCCATGTCTATCCCCGGCTTACGCATTACACCTCTCAAGCTGGCTCAGTGCCCACACGCTTCTTTCGTGGGTTCGCTTAGGCATACGGAGTTCATTCCCAGTCTAAGATTGGATCGGACTGAGGGTTGTGACAGCAGTACCAGTAGTAGGATTGGCAGCACGTAGGGGGGGACCGGGCTGATCCCCAACTTATGTATTCTACCTCTCTGGCCGGTTGAGTGCCCACACGCTTGTTTCGTGGGTTGGCTTAGACATATGGAGTTCATTCCATGTCTAAGCCTCAACCAGACCGAGGGTTGTGGCAGTAGGACCGAAAGCGGGATCGGTAGCATGCAGAGGGGGACCGGGCTGATCCTCGGCTTGCGCATTATGCCTCTCCGACCGGCATCTCCGACCGGCTGAGCGCCCGCATGCTCGTTTCATGGGTAGACTTAGGCATACGGAGTTCATCCCTAATGTAAGCATACAGAGTTCATTCCCAGTCTAAGATCGAATCAGACCGAGGGTTGCGGCAGCAGGATCGACATCACGCAGGGGACCAGGTCGATCCCCGGTTTACGCATTATGCCTCCCCTGTCGACTGAGTGCCTGCACGCTTATTTCATGGGTTGGCTTAGGCATACAGAGTTCATTCCATGTCTAAGCCCCAGCCAGACTGAGGGTTGTGGCAGCGGGATCGGTAGCACGCAGAGGGGGACCGGGTCGATCCCCGGCTTACGTATTATGGCTTTTCAGTCGGCTCAGCGCCCGCACGCTCGTTTTGTTGGTTGACTTATGCATATGGAGTTCATTCCCAGTCTAAGATCAAACCAGACCGAGGGTTGTGACACCAAGATCGATGGCACGCAGGGGGGACCGGGTCGATCCTCGGCTTGCGGATTCTGCCTCTCTGGCCTACTGAGCGCTCGCACACTCGTTTCATGGGTTGCCTTAGGCATACGTAGTTCATTCCCAGTCTAAGATTTTGAGCCACAGTGCACATAATGGGCTTGGGCATGTGCTGGTGCCGCATTTTTCCCTCGGGGCACCATCACCGGAGCATCGTCGGAGAGTGTAACCGGCAGCATTAGGGGTTCCGGTGATTGGGGGGGTCGGGGGGTATGCGCACATGATGTGTGATGGGTGCTGGTACTTGGCCCTTATATTGGCCCCCTATCCCTCATCAAACCTTGAGAACTCACACCCCCTTAAAGAGCATTTGAGATTTTATAGGTTGCTGCCAGTAGCCATTAAAGTGTCTGAAATGGGGACACTTTTTTCAAACGGCCACAAAAATCTTCTCCACTTCGAGTTTTTAGCTGAATTTTTTTGTGCATGCCAACAAAAATACAAGGATAACCTCTACCAAATTTGGGGACAAAACTCTTTCTAAAAAAATTTTAAAAAATCCCGAACCGCAAAATGTTTCAAAAGTCATGAAAAATAGAAAACGGGTCGTCTTGCCATGAAACTTCACATGAAGGCTTAGGGGACCATTGTATGAATTTACAAGCCATAAAAATGGCATTTGCATGGCAGAAATATGAAGATGTGCCTGAACCCACCTACCACCCGTTCGATCCCCGACTTGCGCATCCTGCCTCTCTGGTTGACTGAGCGTCCGCACTCTCGTTTCGTGGGTTGACTTAGGCATACGGAGTTCATCCCCAGTCTAAGCATGTGGAGTTCATTCTCAGTCTAAGATTGGACCAGATCGAGGGTACGATAGGCCAAGCATCGGACAGCACGCAATGGGGGACTGGGTCGATCCCCGGACTTACGCATTCTTGCCTCTCCGGCCAGTGAGCCGCCCGCAATGGCCCATTTCGTGGGTTGGCTTAGGCATAGGGAGTCATTCCATGTCTAAACCCAGCCGAACCGAGGGTTGTGAGGCCAGATGGACCTAATAGCACGATAGAGGGACCGGGTCGGTCCTTGGGCTTGCGTCATTATAGCCTCTTCGACCGCTCAAGCGCTACGGAAACGCTCGTTTTATGGTTACTTAGGGCATATGAAGTTCATCCCAATCTAAGATCAGACCGGACCAAGGGTTGAGGCAGCAAAATCAACAACATGCAAGAGGGGTCCAGGACGATCCCCAGCTTGCACATTCTGCCTCTCCGACCAGCTGAGCACCCGCACGCTCGTTTCATGGGTTGGCTTAGGCATACGGAGTTTATTCCATGTCTAAGCATACGGAGTTCATTCCTAGTCTAAGATCAGACCGGACCGAGGGTTGCGGTAGCAGGATCGGCAGCACGAAGGGGGGGACTGGGTCGATCCCCGACTTGCGCATTGTGCCTCTCCGATCGGCCTCTCTGGCCGGCTGAGTGCCCACACGCTCGTTTCATGGGTTGACTTAAGCATACAGAGTCCATCCCCAGTCTAAGCATACGGAGTTCATTCCCAGTCTAAGATCGGAACAGACTGATGGTTGCGACAGTAGGATCGGCAGCACGCAGGGGGGATCGAGCCGATCCTCGGCTTGCTCATTCTACCTCTCCGACTGACTGAGCACCCATACGCCCGTTTCGTGGGTTGGCTTAGGCATAGGGAGTTCATTCCAAGTCTAAGCCCCAGCCGGACCAAGGGTTGTGGCAGTAGGACCGGTAGCGGGATCGGCAGCACGCAGAGGGGGACCGGGCTGATCCTTGACTTGTGCATTATGCCTCACCGACTGGCTTTTTCGGCCGATTGAGCGCCCACATGCTCATTTCGTCGGTTAACTTAGGCATACGGAGCTTATCCCCAGTCTAAGCATACGGAGTTCATTCCCAGTCTGAGCGCCCGTACGCCCGTTTGATGGGTTGGCTTAGGCATAGGGAGTTCATTCCATGTCTAAGCCCCAATCGGACTGAGGGTTGTGACAGTGAGACCAACAGCATGCAGAGGGGGACCAAGCCAATCCTCGGTTTACGTATTATGCCTCTTCGACCTGCTCAGCACCCGTACGCTAATTTCGTGGGTTGACTAGTGCATACAAAGTTCATTCCCAGTCTAAGATCAGACTGAATCGAGGGTTGTAGTAGCAGGATAGACAGCACATAGGGGGGACCGGGTTGATTCCCAGCTTGCGTATTCTACCTCTCCGGCCGGCTGAGCACCTGCACGCTCGTTTCATGGGTTAGCTTAGGCATACGGAGTTCATTCCATGTCTAAGCATACGGAGTTCATTCCATGTCTGAGCATACGGAGTTCAATCCCAGTCTAAGAGTTTGAGCCATGGTGCACATGCTGGGCTTGGGCATGTGCTGGTGCCACATTTTTTTTGCCCGGGGCACCATCGTCGGAGCATCGCTGGAGAACCTAACCGACGGTATTGGGGGTTCCGACGATTGGGGGGGCCGGGGGGTGTGCGCACATGATGTGCGATGGGTGCTGGTACTTGGCCCTTATATTGGCCCCCTATCCCTCATCAAACCTCGAGAACTCACACCCCCTTAAAGAGCATTTGAGATTTTATAGGTTTGCTGCCAGTAGCCATTAAAGTGTCTAAAATGGGGATACTTTTTTCAAACGGTCACAAAATCTTCTCCACTTCACATTTTTAGCTAAATTTTTTTGCGCATGCCAATAAAAATACAAGGATCACCTCTACCAAATTTGGGGACAAAATGCTTTCTAAAAAAATTTTAGAAAATCCCTAACCGCAAAATGTTTTGAAAATCGTGAAAAATAGAAAACGGGTCGTCTTGCCACGAAACTTCACATGAAGGCTTAGGGGACCATTCTATGAATTTACAAGCCACAAAAGTGGCATTGGCATGGCAGAAATATGAAGATGTGCTTGAACCCACCTATCACCCATTCGATCCACGGCTTGCGCATCCTGCCTCTCTGGTCGGTTGAGTGCCTGCACGCTCATTTTATGGGTTGACTTAGGCATACGGAGTTCATCTTCAGTCAAGCATACAAAGTTCATTCCCAGTCTAGGATCAGAGCTGACCAATTGTTGTGACAGCAGGATTGACAGCACGTAGGAGGGACAGGGCCGATCCCTGACTTGCGCATTCTGCCTCTCCGATCGGTTGAGCACCCGTACACCCGTTTCATGGGTTGGCTTAGGCATAGGGAGTTCATTCCATGTCTAAGCCCCAGCTGGACCGAGGGTTGTGGCAGCGGGATCGACAGCATGTAGATAGGGATCGGGCCAATCCCCGACTTGTGGATTATGCCTCTCCGACCGGCTCAACACCCGCACGCTTGTTTCATAGGGCATACGGAGTTCATTCCTAGTTCAAGATCGGATCAGACCGAAGGTTGCGACAGCAGGATCGATAGCACGTAGGGGGGACTGGGCCGATCCTCGGCTTGTGCATTCTACCTCTCCGACCAGCTGAGCGCCGGCACGTTCATTTTGTGGGTTGGCTTAAGCATACGGAGTTCATTCCATGTCTAAGCGTACGGAGTTCATTCCAGTCTAAGATCGGATCGGATCGAGGGTTGCCGCAGCAGGATCGGCAGCATGCAGGGGGGGATAGGGTCGATCCTCGACTTCCACAATCTACCTCTCCGATCGGTTGAGCACCCGCACGCTCATTTCGTGGGTTAGCTTAGGCATACGGAGTTCATTCCATGTCTAAGCCCCAGCCAGACCAAGGGTTGTGGCAGCAGGACCGACAGCGGGATTGGCAGCACGCAGAGGGGGATCGGGCTGATCCTTGGCTTGCGCATTAGGCCTCTCCGACCGGCCTCTCCGACCGGCTGAGCACCCGTACGCTCATTTTGTGGGTTGACTTCGGCATTCAAAGTTCATCCCTAGTCTAAGCATACGGAGTTCATTCCCAGTTTAAGATTGGACGGGACTGAGGGTTGCGACAGTAAGATCGACAGCATGCAGGGGGACTGAGCTGATCCCCGGCTTGTGCATTCTGCCTCTCTGGTTGACTGAGCATCCGCACGCCCGTTTCATGGGTTGGCTTAGGCATAGGGAGTTCATTCCATGTCTAAGCTCTAGCCGGACCAAGGGTTGTGGCAGCGGGACTTGCAGCACGTAGAGGGGGATCGGGTTGATCCCCGGCTTGCGCATTATGCCTCTTCTATCGGCTCAGCACCCGCACGCTCGTTTCGTGGGTTGACTTATGCATACGGAGTTCATTCCTAGTCTAATATCAGACTGGACCAAGGGTTGTGGTAGCAGGATTGACAGCACGTTGGGGGGGATCGTGTCGATCCCCGGCTTACATATTCTGCCTCTCCGGCCGGTTGAGCACCTGCATGCCCGTTTCATGGGTTGGCTTAGGCATAGGGCATTGATTCCATGTCTAAGCCCCAGCCAGTCCGAGGGCTGTGCCAGCAAGACTGGCAGCACGTTGAAGGGGACCGGGCTAATCCCTGACTTGCGCATTATGCCTCTTCGGCCGGCTCAGTGCCCGTACGCTCGTTTCGTGGGTTGACTTATGCGTACAGAGTTCATTCCTAGTCTAAGATCAGACCAGATCGAGGGTTGCAGCAGCAGGATGGCAACACGTAGAGGGGGACCAGACTGATCCCCGGCTTGCACATTCTACCTCTCCGATCGGCTAAGCACCCACACGCTCGTTTCGTGGGTTGGCTTAGGCATATAGAGTTCATTCCATTTCTAAGCATACGGAGTTCATTCCCAGTCTAAAATTTTGAGCCACGATGCACATGCTGGGCTCGGGCAAGTGCTGGTGCCTCATTTTTTTTGCCTGGGGCACCATCGTCGGAGCATCGCCGGAGAGCCTAACCGACGGCATTAGTGGTTCCGGCGATTGGTGAGGTCGGGGGGTGTGTGCACATGATGTGCGATGGGTGCTGGTACTTGGCCCTTATATTGGCCCCCTATTTCTCATCAAACCTCGAGAACTCATACCCCCTTAAAGAGCATTTGAGATTTATAGGTTGCTGCCAGTAGACTTTAAAGTGTCTAAAATGGGACACTTTTTCAAAATGATCACAAAATCTTCTCCACTTTGAGTTTTTAGTTGAAGTTTTTTGTGCATGCCAACAAAAATACAGGGATCACCTCTACCAAATTTGGGGACAAAGCTCTTTCTAAAAAAATTTTAAAAAATCCCGAATCATAAAAGGTTTTGAAAATCGTGAAAAATAGAAAACGGGTTGTCTTGCCAACAAACTTCAGATGAAGGTTGAGGGGACCATTGTAGGAATTTACAAGCCATAAAAATGGCATTGGCATGGCAGAAATATGAAGATGTGCTTGAACCCATGGCTTACGCATTCTACCTCTCTGGTCGGCTGAGTGCCCACACGCTCGTTTTGTGGTTTCGCTTAGGCATACGGAGTTCATTCCATGTCTAAGCCTACGAAGTTCATTCCCAGTCTAATATTTTAAGCCACGGTGCACATGCTGGGCTCGGGCATGTGCTGGTGCCGCATTTTTTTCGCCTGGGGCACCATCGCCGGAGCATCGCTGGAGAGCCTAACCGAAGGCACTGGGGGTTCTGACGATTGGGGGGGTCGGTGTGCGCACATGATGTGCGATGGGTGCTGGTACTTGGCCCTTATATTGGCCCCCTATCCCTCATCAAGCCTCGAGAAGTCACACCCCCTTAAAAAGCATTTGAGATTTTATAGGTTTGCTACCAGTAGCCATTAAAGTGTCTGAAATGGCGACACTTTTTTCAAACGGTCAAAAAATCTTCTCCACTTTGAGTTTTCAGCTGAATTTTTTTGTGCATGCCAAAAAAAATATAAGGATCACCTCTACCAAATTTGGGGTCAAAACTCTTTCTAAAAAAATTTTAAAAAATCCCGAACTGCAGAAAGCTTCAAAATCATGAAAAATAGAAAACTAGTCATCTTGGCACGAAACTTCACATGAAGGCTTAGGGGACCATTGTATGAATTTACATGCCATAAAAATGGCATTGGCATGGCAGAAATATGAAGATGTGCTTGAACCCACCGACCACTCATTCAATCCCCGACTTGCGCATCCTGCCTCTCTGGTCGGCTAAGCGCCCGCACGCTAATTTCATGGGTTGACTTAGGCATACGGAGTTCATCCCCAGTCTAAGCATACGGAGTTTATTCCAGGTCTAAGATCAGACCGAGCTGAGGGTTACGGCAGCAGGATCGACAACACGTAGGGGGGATCGGGCCGATCCCTGGCTTGCGTATTCTGCGTCTCCAGCCGACTGAGCGTTCGCACGCTCATTTCATGGGTTGGCTTAGGCATACTGAGTTCAATCCATGTCTAAGCATACGAAGTTCATTCCCAGTCTAAGATCAGATCGGACTGAGGGTTGCGACAGTAGGGCCAGCAGCAGGATCGGCATCACGCAGGGGGGACCGGGCTGATCCTTGGCTTACGCATTCTACCTCTCTGGCAGGCTGAGCGCCCGTACCCTCATTTTATGGGTTGGCATAGGCATACGGAGTTCATTCCATGTCTAAGCCCCAGCTGGACCGAGGGTTATGGCAGCAGGGTTGACAGCGGGATCGACAGCACGTAGAGGGGGATCGGGCTGTTCCCTAGGTTACGCAGTATGCCACTCCGACCGACCTCTCTGGCTGGCTGAGCGCCCGCACGCTCGTTTCGTGGGTTGACTTAGGCATACGGAGTTCATCCCCAGTCTAAGCAGACGGAGTTCATCCCCAGTCTAAGCAGACGGAGTTCATTCCCAGTCTAAGATCAGATCGGATCGAGGGTTGCAGCAGTAGGATCAGTAGGAAGCATGGGGGATCGGGTCGATCCCCGACTTGCGCATTCTGCCTCTCCGATAGGCTGTGCACCCGCACGCCCGTTTCGTGGGTTGGCTTAGGTGTAGGGAGTTCATTCCATGTCTAAGCCCCAGTCAGACTGAGGGTTATGGCAGCAAGATTGACAGCACGCAGTTGGGGAGTGGGCCGATCCCCGGCTTGCGCATTATGCCTCTTCGGCCGGCTCAACGCCCGTACGCTCATTTCATGGGTTGACTTATGCATACGGAGTTTTTTTCCAGTCTAAGATTAAACCAGACTGAGGGTTGCGGTAGCAGGATCGACAACATGCAGGGGGTACCGAGCTGATCCTCGTTTTGCGTATTTTACCTCTCTGACCAGTTGAGCACCCGCACGCTCGTTTTGTGGGTTAGCTTAGGCATACGGAGTTCATTCCATGTCTAAGCATACGGAGTTCATTCCCAATCCAAGATTTTGAGCCACGGTGCACATGCTGGGCTCAGGCATATGCTGGTGCTGCATTTTCTTCGCCCGGGGCACCATCGTCGGAGCATCGTCGGAGCATCACCTAGAGCCTAACCGGTGGCATTGGAGGTTCTGGCGATTGGGGGGGCCGGGGGGTGTGCGCACATGATGTGCGATGGGTGCTGGTACTTGGCCCTTATATTGGCCCCCTATCCCTCATCAAACCTCGAGAACTCACACCCCCTTAAAGAGCATTTGAGATTTTATAGCTTTGCTGCCAGTAGCCATTAAAGTGTCTGAAATGCGGACACTTTTTTCAAACGATCACAAAATCTCCTCCACTTCGAGTTTTTAGGTGAATTTTTTTCTACATGCCAACAAAAATAGAAGGCTACCAAATTTGGGGACAAAACTCTTTCTAGAAAAATTTTAAAAACTCCCGAACCCTAAAGAGTTTCAAAATTCATGAAAAATAGAAAACGGGTCATCTTGCCACGAAACTTCACATGAAGGCTTAGGGGAGCATTGTATGAATTTACAAGCCATAAAAATGGCATTGGCATGGCAGAAATATGAAGATGTGCTTGAACCCACATACCACCCGTTCGATCCTCGGCTTGCGTATCTTGCCTCTCTGGTCGGCTGAGCGCTTGCACGCTCGTTTCATTGGTTTACTTAGGCATACGGAGTTCATCCCCCAACTAAGCATACAGAGTTCATTCCCAGTCTAAGATCAGACCGGACCGAGGGTTGCGACAGCAGGATCAACAGTATGCAGGGGGATCGGGTCGGTCCCCAGCTTGCGCATTCTGCCTCACCGGCCGACTGAACGCCCGTACACCCATTTTGTGGGTTGGCTTAGGCATAGGGAGTTCATTCTATGTCTAAGCCCCAGTCGGACCGAGGGTTGTGGTAGTGAGACCGACAGCACGGAGGGGGGATCGGGCCGATCCCCGACTTGCCATTATGCCTCTCCGATCAGCTTAACACCCGCACGCTCGTTTCGTGGGTTGACTTAGGCTTACGGAGTTCATTCCAATCTAATATCAGACCAGACTGAGGGTTGCGTAGCAGGATCGACAGCACGTAGGGTTGACCAGGTCGGTCCCCGACTTACACATTATGCCTTTCTGGCTGGCTAAGCACCCGCATGCTCGTTTCATGGGTTGGCTTAGGCATACGGAGTTCATACCATGTCTAAGCATACGAAGTTCATTCCAAGTCTAAGAATGGACCGGACCGAGTGTTGCGACAGCAGGACCAACAGTAGGATCGACAGCACACAGGGCGAGACCGGGCCGATCCTTGACTTGCACATTCTGCCTCTTCGATCAGCTTCTCCGGCCGACTAAGCGCCCGCATGCTCATTTCATGGGTTGACTTTGGCATACGGAGTTCATCCCCAGTCTAAGCATACAGAGTTTATTCCCAGTCTAAGATCGGACCAGAATGAGGGTTGTGATAGCAGGATCAGTAGCACGCAGGGGGGACCGGGCTGATCCCCAACTTGCACATTCTGTCTCTCTGGCCGACGGAGCACCTGCATGCCTATTTCATGGGTTGGCTTAGGCATAGGGAGTTCATTCGATGTCTAAGCCCTAATCGGATCGAGGGTTGTGGCAATGGGACTGGCTGCACACAGAGGGGGGCCAGCTAGGCACCCGCACGCCCGTTTCGTAGGTTGGCATAGGCATAGGGAATTCATTCCATGTCTAAGCCCCAGCCAGACCGAGGGTTGTGGCAGCGGGACCGACAGCATGCAGAGGGGGATCGGGCTGATCCCCAGCTTGCGCATTCTGCATCTTCGGTCGGCTGAGCTCCCGCACGCTCGTTTCATGGGTTGGCTTAGGCATACGGAGTTCAATCCCAGTCTAAGAGTTTGAGCCACGGTGCACATGATGGGCTCGGGCATGTGCTGGTGCTGCATTTTTTTCGCCCGGGCACCATCGCCGGAGCATCGTCGGAGAGCCTAACCGACGGCATTAGGGGTTCCGACGATTGGGTGGGCCGGGGGGTTGCGTACATGATGTGTGATGGGTGCTGGTACTTGGCCCTTATATTGGCCCCTTTCCCTCATCAAACCTTGAGAACTCACACCCCCTTAAAGAGCATTTGAGATTTTATAGGTTTGCTGCCAGTAGCCATTAAAGTGTCTGAAATGGGGATACCTTTTTCAAACGGTCACAAAATCTTCTCCACTTCAAGTTTTTAGCTAAATTTTTTTGTGCATGCCAAAAAAAATACAAGGATCACCTCTACCAAATTTGGGGACAAAACTCTTTCTAAAAAAATTTTAAAAAATCTTGAACCACAAAAAGTTTCAAAAATCATGAAAAATAGAAAATGGGTCGTCTTGCCACAAAAAATCACATGAAGGTGTAGGGGACCATTGTATGAATTTACAAGCCATAAAAATGGCATTGGCATGGCAGAAATATGAAGATGTGCTTGAACCCACCTACCACCCGTTCGATCCTCGACTTGCGCATCCTGCCTCTCTGGTCAGTTGAGCGTCCGCACGCTCGTTTCGTGGGTTGACATAGGCATACGGAGTTTATCCCCAGTCTAAGCATACGGAGTTCATTTCGAGTCTAATATCAGACTGGACCAAGGGTTGCGACAGCAGGATCGACAGCACGTAAGGGGGACCGGGTCGGTCCTCGACTTGCGCATTCTGCCTCTTCGACCGACTGAGCGCTCGCACGTTCGTTTCATGGATTGGCTTAGGCATACAGAGTTCATTCCATGTCTAAGCATATGGAGTTCATTCCCAATCTAAGAGTTTGAGCCACGGTGCACATGCTGGGCTCGAGCTTGTACTGGTGCTGCATTTTTTTCGCCCGGGGCACCATCGTCGAAGCATCGTCGGAGCATCGCCAGAGAGCTTAACCGGCGACATTGGAGGTTCCGACGATTGGGGGGGCCGAGGGGTGTGCGCACACGATGTGCGATGGGTGCTGGTACTTGGCCCTTATATTGGCCCCCTATCCCTCATCAAACCTCAAGAACTCACACCCCCTTAAAGAACATTTGAGATTTTATAGGTTTGCTGCCAGTAGCCATTAAAGTGTCTAAAATGGGGACACTTTTTTCAAACAGTCACATAATCTTCTCCACTTTGAGTTTTTAGCTAAATTTTTTTGTCCATGCCAACAAAAATACAAGGATCACCTCTACCAAATTTGGGGACAAAACTCTTTGTAAAAAAATTTTAAAAAATCTCGATCCATAAAAAGTTTCAAAAATCGTGAAAGATAGAAATCGGGTCGTCTTGCCACGAAAAATCACATGAAGGCGTAGGGGACCATTGTATGAATTTACAAGCCATAAAAATGGCATAGCACAGCAGAAATATGAAGATGTGCTTGAACCCACCTACCACTCGTTCGATCCCCGGCTTACGCATCTTGCCTCTTTGGTCAGCTGAGTGTCCGGACACTCGTTTTGTGGGTTGACTTAGGCATACGGAGTTCATCCCCAGTCTAAGCATATGAAGTTAATTCTGAGTCTAAGATCGGATTGGACCGAGGGTTACGACAGCAGGATCGATAGCCACAGGGGGACCGGGTCGATCCCCGGCTTGCGCATTCTGCGTCTCCAGCCGACTAAGCGCCCGCACGCTCGTTTTGTGCGTTGGCTTAGGCATATGGAGTTCATTCCATGTCTAAGCGTACGGAGTTCATTCCCAGTCTAAGATTGGACTGGACCGAGGGTTGCGGTAGCAGGACCAGCAGTAGGATCAGTAGCACACAGAGGGGGATCGGATTGATCCCCGACTTGCACATTCTGCCTCTCCGATCGGCTGAGCGCCCGCACGCTCATTTCGTATGTTGGCTTAAGCATACATAGTTCATTCCATGTCTAAGCTCAGTCAGATCGAGGGTTGTGGTAGCAGGACCGGCAGCGGGATCGACAGTACACAAAGAGGGATCGAGCTGATCCCCGACTTGTCATTATGCCTCTCTGGCCGACCTCTCCGATCGGTTGAGCACCTACACGCTCGTTTCGTGGGTTGACTTAGGCATACGGAGTTCATCCCTAGTCTAAGCATACGGAGTTCATTCCTAGTCTAAGATCGGACCGAACTGAGGGTTACGGTAGCAGGATCAGTAGCATACAGAGGGGACCGAGCCGATCCCTGGCTTGCACATTCTGCCTCTCCGGTCGGCGGGGCACCCACACGCCTGTTTCAAGGGTTGGCTTAGGCATAGGGAATTCATTCCATGTCTAAGCCCCAGCTGGACTGAGGGTTATGGCAGCGGGACTGGCAGCACGTAGAGGGGGATCGGGCCAATCCTCGGCTTACGCATTATGCCTCTCCGGTCGGCTGAGCGCCCGCACGCTCGTTTCGTGGGTTGACTTAGGCATACGGAGTTCATTCCCAGTCTAAGATTGGATAGGACCGAGGGTTGCAGCAGTAGGATCGACAGCAGGTAGGGGGGATTGGGCTGGTCCCCGGCTTACGCATTCTGCCTCTCCGACCAGCTGAGCACTCGCATGCTCATTTCGTGGGTTGGCTTAGGCATATGGAGTTCATTCCATGTCTAAGCATACAGAGTTCATTCCCAGTCTAAGATCAGACCGGATCGAGGGTTACTACAGCAGGACCAGTAGCAGGATCGATAGCATGCAGGGGGGATCGGGCCGATCCCCGGCTTGCGTATTCTGCCTCTCCGATCGGTTGAACACCCGCACGCATTTTTTTCATGGGTTGGCTTAGGCATACGGAGTTCATTCCATGTCTAAGCATATGGAGTTCATTCCCAGTCTAAGATCAGACCGGACCGAAGCTTGAGGTAGTAGGATCGACAGCATGCAATGAGGATCGGATCGATCCTCGGCTTGCGCATTCTTCCTCTTCGGTCGGTTGAGTGCTCGTTTCATGGGTTGGCTTAGGCATAGGGAGTTCATTCCATGTCTAAGCCCCAGTCGGACCGAGGGTTGTGGCAGCGGGACCGATAGCACACAGACGGGGATTAGACCGATCCTCGGCTTGCACATTATGCCTCTCTGGTCGGCTCAACGCCCGAACGCTCATTTCGTGGGTTGACTTAGGCATACGAAGTTCATTCCCAGTCTAAGATCGGACTGGACCAAGGGTTGCGGCAGCAGGATCGACAACATGCAGGGGGGTCGGGTTGGTCCTCGGCTTGCGCATTCTACCCCTTTGGTCGGCTAAGCGCCCGCACGCTCGTTTCGTGGGTTGGCTTAGGCATACAGAATTCATTCCCTATCTAAGCATATGGAGTTCATTCCTAGTCTAAGAGTTTGAGCCACGGTGCACATACTGGGCTCGGGCATGTGCTGGTGCCACATTTTTTTCGCTCGAGAGACTAACCGACAGCATTGGGGGTACCGGCTATTGGGGGGGCCAGAGGGGTGTGCCCACATGATGTGCGATGGGTGCTGGTACTTGGCCCTTATATTGGCCCCCTATCCCTCACCAAATCTCGAGAACTCACACCCCCTTAAAAAGCATTTGAGATTTTATAGGTTTCCTGTCAGTAGCCATTAAAGTGTCTGAAATGGGGACACTTTTTTCAAATGGTCACAAAATCTTCTCCACTTCGAGTTTTTAGCTGAATTTTTTTGTACATTCCAACAAAAATACAAGGATCACCTCTAAGAAATTTGGGGACAAAAAACTTTCTAAACAAATTTTAAAAAATCCCGAACCGTAAAAAGTTTTAAAAAATCGTGAAAAATAGAAAACGGGTCGTCTTACCATGAAACTTCACATGAAGGCGTAGGAGACCATTGTATGAATTCACAAGTCATAAAAATGGCATTGGCATGGCAGAAATATGAAGATGTGCTTGAACCCACCGACCACCCGTTCGATCCCCAGCTTGTGCATCCTGCCTCTCTGGTCGGCTGAGTGTCCGCACGCTCGTTTCGTGGGTTGACTTAGGCATACAGAGTTCATCCCCAGTCTAAGCATATGGAGTTCATTCCCAGTCTAAGATCGAATCGGACTGAGGGTTGCGGTAGCAGGGTCCACAGCACGCAGGGGGGATCGGACTGATCCCAGGCTTACGCATTCGACCTTTCCGGCTGGCTGAGCGCCCGCACACCCGTTTCGTGGGTTGGCTTAGGCATAGGGAGTTCATTACATGTCTAAGCCCTAGCCAGACCGAGGGTTGTGGCAGCGGGACTAGCAGCACGCAGAAGGGGATCAGGCCGATCCCCGACTTACGCATTATGCCTCTCCGATTGGCTCAACACCCACACGCTCATTTCGTGGGTTGACGTAGGCATGTAGAGTTCATTCCTAGTCTAAGATCAGACTAGATAGAGGGTTGCAGTAGCAGGATCAACAGCACGCAGGAGGGATCGGGCCAGTCCTCGACTTACGCATTCTACCTCTCCAACCGACTGAGTGCCCAAACGCTCGTTTCATGGGTTGGCTTAGGCATACGGAGTTCATTCCATGTCTAGGCATACGAAGTTCAATCCTAATCTAAGATTGGATCGGACCGAGGGTTACGGCAGTAGGATCGACAGCACATAGGGGAGGATCAGGCCGATCCTCGGCTTACGCATTCTGCCTCTACGGCCGACTGAGCGCCTGCACGCTTGTTCGTGGGTTGGCTTAGGCATACAGAGTTCATTCCATGTCTAAGCCCCAATCGGACCGAGGGTTGTGGCAACAAGACCGGCAGCGAGATCGGTAGCACACAGAGGGGGATCGGGTTGATCCTCGGCTTGCGCATTATGCCTCTTCGATCAGCCTCTCCGGTCGATTGACTGTCCGCACGCTCGTTTCATGTGTTGATTTAGGCATACGGAGGTCATCCCCAGTCTATGCATACAGAGTTCATTCCCAGTCTAAGATCGAATTAGATCGAGGGTTGCGGCAGCAGGATCGACAGCACGTAGGGGGGACCGGGCTGATCCCTGGCTTGCGCATTCTGCCTCTCCGATCAGTTGAGCGCCCGCACGCTCATTTCATGGGTTGGCTTAGGCATAAGGAGTTCATTCCATGTCTAAGCCCCAGTCAGATCGAGGGTTGTGGCAGTGGGATTGGCAGCATGCAGAGGGGGACCGAGCCAATCCTCGACTTGCGCATTCTGCCTCTCCGACCGACTGAATGCCCGCAGGCTAGTTTCGTGGGTTGGCTTAGGCATACGAAGTATATTCCATGTCAAGCATACGGAGTTCTTTCCCAGTCTAAGAGTTTGAGCCACGGTGCACATGCTGGGCTTGGTCATGTGCTGGTGCCGTATTTTTTTCGCCTGGGGTACCATCGCCGGAGCATCACCGGAGAGCCTAACCGACAGCTTTGGGGGTTCCAGCGATTGGGGGCCGGGGGGTGTGTGCACATGATGTGCGATGGGTGCTGGTACTTGACCCTTATATTGGCCCCTTATCCCTCATCAAACCTTGAGAACTCACACCCTCTTAAAGAGCATTTGAGATTTTATAGGTTTGCTGCTAGTAGCCATTAAAGTGTCTAAAATGGGGACACGTTTTTCAAACAGTCACAAAATCTTTTCCACTTCGAGTTTCTAGTTGAATTTTTTTGTAGGTGCCAAAAAAAATACAAGGATCACCTCTGCCAAATTTGGTGACAAAACTCTTTCTAAAAAAATTTTAAAAAATCATGAACCGCAAAAAGTTTTGAAAATCATGAAAAATAGAAACGGGTCGTCTTGCCACGAAAATTCACATGAAGGCGTAGGGGACCATTGTATGAATTTACAAGCCATAAAAATGGCATTGGCATGGCAGAAATATGAAGATGTGCTTGAACCCACTTATCACATGTTTGATCCACGGCTTACGCATCCTACCTCTCTGGTCGACTGAGCGTCCGCACGCTCATTTCGTGGGTTGACTTAGGCATACGGAGTTCATCCCCAGTCTAAGCATACGGAGTTCATTCCCAGTCTAAGATCAGACCGGAACGAGGGTTGCGGTAGTAGGATCGACAGCATGTAGGGGTGAACCGGGTCGGTTCCCAGCTTGCGCATTCTGCTTCTCCGATCGACTGAGCGCCCGCATGTTCATTTTATGGGTTGCCTTAGGCATACGGAGTTCATTCCATGTCTAAGCATACGGAGTTCATTCCCAGTCCAAGATTGGATCGGACCGAGGGTTGCGACCGCAGGACTAGTAGCAGGATCGGTAGCACATAGGGGGGACCAGGCCGATCCTCGGCTTACGCATTCTACCTTTTTGGCTAGCCTCTCTGGCTGGCTGAGCACCTGCACGCTCGTTTCATGGGTTGACTTAGGCATACAGAGTTCATCCCTAGTCTAAGCATACGGAGTTCATTCCCAGTCTAAGATTTAAGCAAACCGAGGGTTGCGGCAGCAGGATCGATAGCACGTAGGCGTGATCGAGTCGATCCTCGGCTTGCGCATTCTGCCTCTCCGGTCGGCTGAGCACCCGCATGCCCGTTTTGTGGGTTGGCTTAGGCATAGGGAGTTCATTCCATGTCTAAGCCCTAACCGAATTGAGGGTTGTGGCAGCGAGTCTAGTAGCACGCAGAGGGGTATCGGGCCGATCCCTAGCTTGCGCATTTTGCCTCTCCAGTCGGTTGAGCGACCGCATGCTCGTTTCGTGAGTTGTCTTAGGCATACGGAGTTCATTCCATGTCTAAGCATACAGAGTTCATTCTCAATCTAAGAGTTTGAGCCACGGTGCACATGCTGGTTTCGAGCATGTGCTGGCGCCGCATTTTTTTTGCTTGGGGCACCATCGTCGGAGCATCGTCGGAGAGCCTAACCGGTAGCATTGGGGGTTCCAGCGATTGGGTGGGCCGGGGGGTGTGCGCACATGATGTGCGATGGGTGCTGGTACTTGGCACTTATATTGGCCCCCTATCCCTCATCAAACCTCGAGAACTCACACCCCCTCAAAGAGCATTTGAGATTTTATAGGTTTGCTGCTAGTAGCAATTAAAGTGTCTGAAATGAGGGCACTTTTTTCAAACGGTCACAAAATCTTCTCCATTTCGAGTTTTTAGCTGAATTTGTTTGTGCATGACAAAAAAAATACAAGGATCACCTCTACCAGATTTGGGGAGAAAACTCTTTCTAAAAAAATTTTAAAAAATCTCGAATCGTAAAAAGTTTCAAAAATCATGAAAAATAGAAAACGGGTCGTCTTGCCATGAAACTTCACATGAGGGTGTAGGGGACCATTGTATGAATTTACAAGCCATAAAAATGGCATTGGTATGGTAGAAATATGAAGATGTGCTTGAACCCACCTACCACCCGTTCGATCCCGGCTTGCGCATCTGTCCTCGCTGGTCGCTGAGTGTCCGCACGCTCGTTTCGGGTGGGTTGGACTAGCATACATTGAGTTCATTTCCCAGTTCTAAGAGATCGGACCGTATCGAGGGTTGCGACAGGGATCAGTAGCACGCAGGGGGACCGTGCGCATTCGCCTCTTCGATCGGTTTGAGCTGCCGGGATGCCCATTTCATGGGTTGGCTTAGGCATAGGGAGTTCCATGCCATGTCTAAGCCCTAGCCAGACCAGAGGGTTTTTGCCAGCGGGACCTGCAGCACGCAGAGGGAGATCGGCGATCGCTGGCTTGCGGCATATGCCTCTCCGATCGGATGCAGTGCCCGCCATGCTCATTTCATGGGTTGGCTAGGTAATAGGGAGTTCGATTCCCAGTCTAAGATCAGACCGGAACTAAGGGTTGCGATAGCAGGATCAATAGCACGTAGGGGGGGACTGGGTCGATCCCCAACTTGCACTTTTCTACCCTCCGACTGGGTGGGAGCGCCTGCACGGCTGGTTTCATGGGTGGGCTTAGGCATACGGAGTTCATTTTCATGTACTAAGCATACGGAGTTCATTTCCCAGTCTAAGAGTTGAAGCCACGTGTGCCACATACTGGGCTCAGGCATGTGCTGGTGCCTACATTGTTTTTGCTCGGAGGGCACCATTGTCGGGAGCCATCGCCGGGAGCAATCGCGGGAGAGCCTAACCGGCAGGCAATTGGCGGTTCCGGCGATTGGGAAGGGGCCGAGGGGGTGTGCACACATGGATGTGTGATGGGTGCTGGTACTTGGCCCTTATATGGCCCCCTATCCCTCATCAAACCTCGAGAACTCACACCCCTTTAAGAGCATTTGACATTTTATAGGTTTGCTGCCAGTAGCCATTAAAGTGTCTGAAATGGGGACAAAAATCTTTCTAAAAATCTTTCTAAAAAAATTTTAAAAAATCCCGAATCGTAAAAAGTTTTAAAAATCATGAAAAATAGAAAGGGAGTCATCTTGCCACGAAACTTCACATGAAGGCTTAGGGGACCATTGTATGAATTTACAAGCCATAAAAATGGCATTGGGATGGCAGAAATATGAAGATGTGCTAGAACCCACCTACCACCCGTTCGATCCCCGGCTTGCGCACCCTACCTCTCTGGTCGGTTGAGCGTCCGCACGCTCGTTTCATGGGTTGACTTAGGCATACAGAGTTCATCCCCAGTCTAACCATACAAAGTTCATTGCCAGTCTAAGATCGGACTGGACCGAGGGTTGCGGTAGTAGGATCAGTAGCACACAGGGGGGATCAGGCTGATCCCCGACTTACGCATTCTACCTATTCGGTCGACTGAGCGCCCGCATGCCCGTTTCATGGGTTGGCTTAGGCATAGGGAGTTCATTCCATGTCTAAGCATACGGATTTCATTCCCAATCTAAGATTGGACCGGACCGAGGGTTGCGGCAACAAGATCGGCAGCACGCAGGGGTGACCGGGCCAATCCTCGGCTTGCACATTCTGCCTCTTCGATCGATTGAGCACCCACACGCCCGTTTCATGGGTTGGCTTAGGCATAGGGAGTTCATTCCTTGTCTAAGCCCCAGTCGGACCGAGGGTTGTGCCAGCGGGACTGGCAGAACGGAGAGGGTGACCGGGCCAATCCCCGACTTGCGCATTATGCCTCTCCGGCCAGCTCAGCACCTGCACGCTCATTTTGTGGGTTGACTTAGGCATACAGAGTTCATTCCCAGTCTAAGATCAGACTGGACTGAGGGTTGCATTAGCAGGATAGACAGCACGCAGGGGGGGACTGGGTCAATCCCTGACTTATGCATTTTGCCTCTTCGATCGGTTGAGCGCCCGCACGCTCGTTTCGTGGGTTGGCTTAGGCATACGGAGTCCATTCCATGTCTTAAGCATATGGAGTTCTATTCCCAATCTAAGATCAGATCGGACTGAGCGGTTGCGTAGCAAGACCAGCAGCAAGATCACACATCGCAGGTCGGACAGGCCGATCCCCGGCGTACTGCATTCTGCCTCTCCGACCCTGAGCGCCCGCACGCTCATTTGATGGGATGCCTTAGGCATACATGGAGTGAACTCCATGCCTAAGCCAACCAGAAACGAGGTGTGGCAGTCAGCCGACCTGATCGAGAATGCGTAAGGGGGATCGGGCTGATCCCCGACTGTGTGCTTATGCCTCTTCGATCAACCCTCTCGCGTAAGCGCCGCAGCTCGTATGGTTGACTGGGCATACGAAGTTCATCCCTAATCTAAGCATAAACGAGCATTCCGGTAGACAGACAGACCGAGGTTGTGAGGCAGATCGCAAACATGCAGGGGGACCGGGTGTTCTCGATTGTGCATTCTGCCTCTCCGACCGGTTGCGATCTCGCACGCCCGTTTCATGGGTTGGCTTAGGCATAGGGAGTTCATTCCATGTCTAAGCCCTACTCGGATCGAGGGTTATGGTAGCGGGATCGAAAAGCACGCAAGGGGGGCCGGGCCGATCCCCGGCTTGTGCATTCTGCCTCTCCAGCCTAATGACCACCCACACGCCCATTCTATGGGTTGGCTTAGGCATAGGGAGTTCATTCCATGTGTAAGCTCTAGCCGGATCGAGGGTTGTGGCAGTGGGACAGGCAGTATGTAGAGGTGGACTGGGTCGATCCCCGGCTTGCGTATTATGCCTCTCCGGCCAGCTCAGTGCCTGCACGCTCATTTTTTGGGTTGACTTAGGCATACGGAGTTCATTCCCAGTGTAAGATCGAACCGGACTGAGGGTTGTAGCAGCAGGATCAACAGCACGTAGGGGGACCGAGTCAATCCCCGACTTGCGCATTCTACCTCTCCGGCCGACTGAGCACCCGTACGCTCGTTTCGTGGGTTGGCTTAGGCATACGGACGTTCATTCCATGTCTAAGCATATGGAGTTCATTCCCAGTCTAAGATCATGTCGGATCAAGGGTTGCGGTAGCAGGACCAGCAGCAGGATTGGTAGCACGTAGAAGGGGACTAAGCCAATCCCTGGCTTACGCATTCTACCTCTCCAGCCGGCTGAGTGCCCGTACGCTCATTTCGTGGGTTAGCTTAGGCATACGGAGTTCATTCCATGTCTAAGCCCCAGTCGGATCGGGGGTTGTGGCAAACGGAGTTCATCCCCAGTCTAAGCATATGGAGCTCATTCCCAGTCTAAGAATTTGAGCCACGGTGCACATGTTGGACTCGGGCATGTGCTGGTGCCGTATTTTTTTCTCTCGGGGCACCATCGTCGAAGCATTGTCAGAGAGCTTAATTGACAGCATTGGGGGTTCCGACGATTGGAGGGGTCGGGGGGGTGTGCGCACATGATGTTCGATGGGTGCTGGTACTTGGACTTATATTGGCCCCCTATCCCTCATCAAACCTCGAGAACTCACACCCCTTTAATGAGCATTTGAGATTTTATCGGTTTGCTGCCAATAGCCATTAAAGTGTCACAAAATCTTCTCCACTTCGACTTTTTAGCTGAATTTTTTTGTGCATCACAAAAAAAATACAAGGATCACCTCTACCAAATTTGGAGACAAAATTCTTTCTAAAACAATTTTAAAAAAATCTCGAACTGCAAAATGTTTCCAAAATCATGAAAAATAGAAAACGGGTCGTCTTGCCACGAAACTTCACATGAAGGCTTAGGGGACCATTGTATGAATTTACAAGCCATAAAAATGGCATTGGAATGGCAGAAATATGAAGATGTGCTTAAACCCACCTACCACCCGTTCGATCCCCGGCTTGCGCATTCTGCCTCTCTAGTTGGCTGAACGCCTGCACGCCCGTTTCATGGCTTGGCTTAGGCATAGGGAGTTCATTCCATGTCTAATGCACAGCTGGACTAAGGGTTGTGGCAGCTGGATCGGCAGCACACAGAGGGGGACCGGGTCAAACCCCGGCTTTTGCATTATGCCTCTTCGGCTGGCTCAGCGCCTGCACGCTCGTTTCATGGGTTGACTTATGCATACGGAGTTCATTCCCAGTCTAAGATCAGATCAGACCGATGGTTGCAGTAGCAGGATCGACAGCACACAGGGGGGGACTCGATCGATCCCCGGCTTGCATTTTTTGCGTCTCCGACCGACTGAGCACCGGCATGCTCATTTTGTGGGTTGGCTTAGGTATATGGAGTTCATTCCATGTCTAAGCATACGAAGTTCATTTCCAGTCTAAGATTTTGAGCCGCAGTGCACATGCTGGGCTTGGGCATGTGCTGGTGCCGCATTTTTTTCGCCCGAGGCACCATCGTCGGAGCATCGTCGGAGAGCCTGACCGAGGCATTGGGGGTTCCGGCGATTGGGGGGGTCGGGGGGTGTGCGCACATGATGTGCAATGGGTGCTGGTACTTGGCCTTATATTGGCCCCCTATCCCTCATCAAACCTCGAGAACTTACACCACCTTAAAGAGCATTTGAGATTTTATAGGTTTGCTGCCAGTAGCAATTAAAGTGTCTGAAATGGGGACACTTTTTTCAAACGGTCACAAAATCTTCTCCACTTCGAGTTTTTGGCTGAATTTTTTTGTGCATGGCAACAAAAATAAAAGGATCACCTCTACCAAAGTTGGCGACAAAAAATTTTAAAAAAGTCGTGAACCGTAAAATGTTTCAAAAATCATGAAAAATAGAAAATGGGTCGTCTTGCCACGAAACTTCACATGAAGGCTTAGGGGACCATTGTATGAATTTACAAGCCATAAAAATGGCATTGGAATGGCAGAAATATGAAGATGTGCTTAAACCCACCTACCACCCGTTCGATCCCCGGCTTGCGCATTCTGCCTCTCTAGTTGGCTGAACGCCTGCACGCCCGTTTCATGGCTTGGCTTAGGCATAGGGAGTTCATTCCATGTCTAATGCACAGCTGGACTAAGGGTTGTGGCAGCTGGATCGGCAGCACACAGAGGGGGACCGGGTCAAACCCCGGCTTTTGCATTATGCCTCTTCGGCTGGCTCAGCGCCTGCACGCTCGTTTCATGGGTTGACTTATGCATACGGAGTTCATTCCCAGTCTAAGATCAGATCAGACCGATGCTTGCAATTGCAGGATCGACAGCACACAGGGGGGGACTCGATCGATCCCCGGCTTGCATTTTTTGCGTCTCCGGCCGACTGAGCGCCGGCATGCTCATTTTGTGGGTTGGCTTAGGTATACGGAGTTCATTCCATGTCTAAGCATACGAAGTTCATTTCCAGTCTAAGATTTTGAGCCGCAGTGCACATGCTGGGCTTGGGCATGTGCTGGTGCCGCATTTTTTTCGCCCGGGGCACCATCGTCGGAGCATCGTCGGAGAGCCTGACCGAGGCATTGGGGGTTCCGGCGATTGGGGGGGTCGGGGGGTGTGCGCACATGATGTGCAATGGGTGCTGGTACTTGGCCTTATATTGGCCCCCTATCCCTCATCAAACCTCGAGAACTTACACCACCTTAAAGAGCATTTGAGATTTTATAGGTTTGCTGCCAGTAGCAATTAAAGTGTCTGAAATGGGGACACTTTTTTCAAACGGTCACAAAATCTTCTCCACTTCGAGTTTTTGGCTGAATTTTTTTGTGCATGGCAACAAAAATAAAAGGATCACCTCTACCAAAGTTGGCGACAAAAAATTTTAAAAAAGTCGTGAACCGTAAAATGTTTCGAAAATCATGAAAAATAGAAAATGGGTCGTCTTGCCACGAAACTTCACATGAAGGCTTAGGGGACCATTGTATGAATTGACAAGCCATAAAAATGGCATTGGCATGGCAGAAGTATGAAGATGTGCTTGAACCCACCTACCACCCGCTCGATCCCCGGCTTGCGCATCCTACCTCTCTGGCTGGCTGGCTGAGCACCCACATGCTCGTTTTGTGAGTTGACTTAGACATACAAAGTTCATCCCCAGTCTAAGGATACGAAGTTCATTCCTAGTCTAAGATCGGACCGGACCGAGGGTTGCGGCAGTAGGATTGATAGCACACAGAGGGGACCAGGTTGATCCCCGACTTGCGCATTCTGCCTCTCCGATCGGTTGAGCACCCGCACGCCCGTTTCATGGGTTGGCTTAGGCATGGGGAGTTCATTCCATGTCTAAGCCCCAGTCAGACTGAGGGTTGTGGCAACGGGACCGGTAGCACGCAGAGGGGAATCGGGTCAATCCCTGACTTGCACATTATGCCTCTCTAGCTGGCTCATCCCCCGTACGTTCATTTCGTGGGTTGACTTAGGCATACAGAGTTCATTCCCAGTCTAAGATCAGACCGGATCGAGGGTTGTGGCAGTAGGATCGACAGCACGTAGGTGGGGATCGGGTTGATCCCCAGCTTGCGCATTCTGCCTCTCCGGTCAGTTGAGCACCCGCACGCTCGTTTCATGGGTTGGCTTAGGCATACGGAGTTCATTCCATGTCTAAGCATATGGAGTTCATTCCCAGTCTAAGATCAGACCGGACCGAGGGATGCAACAATAGGACCAACAGCAGGATCGATAGTACACAGGTAGGGACAAGGCCGATCCCCGACTTGCGCATTCTACCTCTCTGGTCGACTGAGCATCCGTACGCTCGTTTCGTGGGTTGGCTTAGGCATACGGAGTTCATTCCATGTCTAAGCCCCAGCCGGACCGAGGGTTGTGACAGCAAGACCGACAGCAAGATCGACAGCACGTAGATAGGGACCGGGCTGATCCCCAGCTTGTGCATTATGCCTCTTTGGCCGACAGAGCGCCCGTACGCTCGTATCATGGGTTAACTTAGGCATATAGAGTTGATCCCCAGTCTAAGCATACGGAGTTTATTTCCAGTCTAAGATCAGACCGGACCGAGGGTTGCGGTAGCAGGATCGACAGCACGTAGGGTGGACCGGGTCGATCCCTAGCTCACACATTCTGCCTCTCTGGTCGATTGAGCACCCACATGCCCGTTTCGTGGGTTGGCTTAGGCATAGGGAGTTCATTCCAATTCTATGCCCCAGCCGGACCGAGGGTTGTGGCAGTGGGACCGGCAGCACGCAGAGGGTTGAGCACCCGTACACTCATTTCGTGGGTTAACTTAGGCATATGGAGTTCGTCCCCAGTCTAAGCATACAGAGTTCATTCCCAGTGTAAGATCGGATCAGACCAAGGGTTGTGACAGCAGGATCAACGGCATGCAGGAGGGACCCGACCGATTCCCGACTTGCGCATTCTGCCTCTCCGATCGGCTTAGCACCCGCACGCCCATTTCATGGGTTGGCTTAGTCATAGGGAGTTCAGTCCATGTCTAAGCCCCAGTCGGATCGAGGGTTGTGGCAGCGGGACCGGCAGCACATAGAGGGGGATCGGGTCGATCCCCGGCTTACGCATTATGCCTCTTCGGTCGGGTCAGGGCCCGCATGCTCGTTTCGTAGGTTGACTTATGCCTACGGAGTTCATTCATAGTCTAAGATCAGATCAGACCAAGGGTTATGGCAGCAGGATCGACAGCACGTAGGGGGGACCTGGCCGGATCCCATCGGCTTGGCATTCTGCCTCTCCGGCCGGTCTGGAGCACCCACACGCTCGTTTCGGGGATTGGCTAGCATACGGAGTTCTTCCATGTCTAAGTATATGGAGTTCATTCCCAGTCTAAGATTTTGAGCCACGGTGCACAATGCTGGGTTGGGCATGTGCTGGTGCCGCAATTTTTTTTCTCCTGAGGCAGCATCGTCGGGAGCAGCGTCGGGAGCCATAACCGGCGGTATGGGGTTCCGGTGATTGGGGGGGCCGGGGTGTGCGCACATCGATGTGAGAATGGGTGCTGTACTTGGCCCTTATGTTGGGCCCCCTATCCCTCATCAAACCTCGAGAACTCAACACCCCCTTTAAAGAGCATTTTGAGATTTTATAGGTTTGCTGCCAGTGCTATTTAAAAGTGTCTGAAATGGGGACACTTGTTTTCAAACCGGGTTCAACAAATTTCTCCCACTTCGACTTTTTAGCTGAATTTTTTGTGCTTGCCAAAAAAATACTAAGGATCACCCTCTATCAATTTGGGGACAAAACTATTTCTAAAGAATTAAAAAAATCTCAAACGGTAAAAAGTTTCAAAATCTCTGAAAAATAGAAAACGGGTCGTCTTGCCACGAACTTTAACATGGAAGGCTTTAGGGGACATTGTATGAATTGACAAGCTATAAAATCACGATTGGCACAGCCAAAAATATGAAGATGTGCTTGAACCCAACCTACCACCCGTTCGATCCCCCGGCTTGGCATCCGCCTCTCTGGTCAGCTAAGCACCTGCACACTCGTTTCAATGGGTGACAAACGGCATACGGAGTTCATCCCCAGTCTAAGACACGGAGTTCATTCTAATCATAAGATCGGGATCAGACTGGTTAGGGGTTTGCGATCAGCAGGATCGACAGCAACAGGGGGACTGGCCGATCCTCGACTTGCGCGTTTTGCCTCTTTGGTCGGCTGAGCAACCACATGCCTGTTTCATGGGTTGGCTTAGGCATAGGGAGTTCATTCCATGTCTAAGCCCCAGCCAGACCGAGGGTTGTGGCAGTGGGATCGACAGCACACAGAGGGGATCGGATCGGTCCCCGGCTTACGCATTATGCCTCTCCAGCTGGCTCAATGCCCACACGCTCGTTTCGTGGGTTGACTTAGGCATACGGAGTTCATTCCCAGTCTAAGATTAGACCAAACCATGGGTTGTGATAGTAGGATCGATAGCACGCAGGGAGGGAGCGGGTCGATCCCCAGCTTACGCATTCTGTCTCTCCGATAGGCTGAGTGCCCGCACGCTCGTTTCATGGGTTGGCTTAGGCATACGGAGTTCATTCCATGTCTAAGCATATGGAGTTCATTCCCAATCTAAGATCGGACTGGACCGAGGGTTGCAGCAATAGAACCAGCAGCAGGATCGGTAGCATTCTACCTCTCCTGTCGGCTGAGTCTCGCACGCTTGTTTCATGGGTTGGCTTTGGCATACAGAGTTCATTCCATGTCTAAGCATACAAAGTTCATTCCCAGTCTAAGAGTTTGAGCCATGGTGTACATGCTAAGCTCAGGCATGTGCTGGTGCCACATTTTTTTCGCCCGGGGCACCATCGTCGGAGCATTGTCGGAGAGCCTAACATAAGGCATTAGGGGTTCCGGTGATTGGGGGGGTCGGGGGGTGTGCGCACATGATGTGGGATGGGTGCTGGCACTTGACCCTTATATTGGCCCCCTATCCCTCATTAAACCTCGAGAACTCACACGCCCTTAAAGAGCATTTGGGGACACTTTTTCAAACGATCACAAAATCTTCTCCACTTTAAGTTTTTAGCCGAATTTTTTTGTCCATGCCAACAAAAATACAAGGATCACCATAAAAAGTTTTGAAAATCATGAAAAATAGAAAACAGGTCGTCTTGCCATGAAACTTCACATGAAGGCTTAGGGGAAAATTGTATGAATTTACAAGCCATAAAAATGGCATTGGCATGGCAGAAATATGAAGATGTGCTTGAACCCACCTATCACCCGTTCGATCCCCGACTGAGCGTCCGCATGCTTGTTTCATGGGTTGACTTAGGCATACGGAGTTAATCCCCAGTCTAAGTATACGGAGTTCATTCCCAGTCTAAGATCAGACAGGATCGAGGGTTGTGACAGCAGGATCAATAACACGCAGGGGGATCGGGCCGATCCTCAGCTTGCGCATTCTGCCTCTCCAGTCGACTGAGTGCCCTCACGCCCGTTTCATGGGTTGGCTTAGGCATAGGGAGTTCATTCCATGTCTAAGCCCTAACTGGACCGAGGGTTGTGGCAGCAGGACCGGCAGCATGTAGAGGGGGATCGGGCCGATCCCTGGCTTGCCCATTATGCCTCTCCGGCCAGCTCAGTGCCCGAACGCTCATTCCGTGGGTTGACTTAGGCATACGGAGTTCATTCCTAGTCTAAGATCGGACTAGACTGAGGGTTACGATAGTAGGATCGACAGCACGTAGGGGGGGCCAGGCCGGTCTCCGACTTACGCATTCTGCCTCCCCAGTAGGCTGAACGCCCGCACGCTCGTTTCATGGGTTGGCTTAGGCATACGGAGTTCATTCCATGTCTAAGCATATGGAGTCCATTCCCAGTCTAAGATCGAACCGAACCGAGGGTTGCAACAGTAGGACCAGCAGTAGGATCGACAGCACGCAGGAGGGACCGACCCGATCCCCAACTTGTGCATTCTGCCTCCCCGATCGGCCTTTCCAAACGGTTGAGCACCCGCACGCTCGTTTCATGGTTTGACTTAGGCATACAGAGTTCATCCCCAGTCTGAGCATACAGAGTTCATTCCCAGTCTAAGATCAGATCGGACCGAGGGTTGTGGCAGTAGGATAGGTTGCACGTAGGGGGGATCGAGCTGATCCCCGGCTTACGCATTCTGCCTCTCCAACCGGTTGAGCGCCCGTATGCCCATTTCATGTT
>NW_019167826.1:15424939-15479593 GCF_002303985.1 Durio zibethinus
ATATGCCTTTCCGGCTGGCTGAGCACCCGCATGCTCGTTTCATGGGTTGGCTTAGGCATACGGAGTTCATACCATGTCTAAGCATACGAAGTTCATACCATGTTCTAAGCATACGAAGTTCATTCCAAGTCTAAGAATGGACCGGACCGAGTGTTGTGACGACAGCAGGACCAACAGTAGGATCGATAGCACACAGGCGGGACGGACCGATCCTGACTTGCACATTCTACCTCTTCGATCAGTTTCTCCGGCCGACTAAGCACCTGCATGCTCATTTCATGGGTTCACTTTGGCATACGGAGTTCATCCCCAGTCTAAGCATACCAGAGTTTATTCCCAGTCTAAGATCGACCAGAATGAGGGTTGTGATAGCAGGATCAGTAGCACACAGGGGGATCGGGCTGATCCCCAACTTGTGGTATTCTGCCTCTCTGGGCCGACTGAGCACCTGCACACCCATTTCATGGGTTGGCTTAGGCATAGGGAGTTCATTCGATGTCTAAGCTCCAATCGGACCGAGGGTTATGGCAGTGGGACTAGCTGCACGCAGAGGGGGGCCGACTAAGCACCCGTACGCCCGTTTCGTAGGTTGGCATAGGCATAGGGAATTCATTCCATGTCTAAGCCCCAGCCAAACTGAGGGTTGTGGCAGCGGGACCGACAGCATGCAAAGGGGGACCGGGCTGATCCCCAGCTTGTGCATTCTACATCTTCGGTCGGCTGAGCTCCCGCACACTCGTTTCGTGGGTTGGCTTAGGCATACGGAGTTCAATCCCAGTGTAAGAGTTTGAGCCACGGTACACATGATGGGCTCGGGCATGTGCTGGTGGTGCATTTTTTTCGCTCGGGCACCATCGCCGGAGCATCGTCAGAGAGCCTAACCGGCGGCATTAGGGTTCCGACAATTGGGTAGGCCGGGAGTGTGCGCACATGATGTGTGATGGGTGCTGGTACTTGGCCCTTATATTGGCCCCCTTTCCCTCATCAAACCTTGAGAACTCACACCCCCTTAAAGAGCATTTGAGATTTTATAGGTTTGCTGCCAGTAGCCATTAAAGTGTCTGAAATGGGGATACCTTTTTCAAACGGTCACAAAATCTTCTCCACTTCGAGTTTTTAGCTAAATTTTTTTGTGCATGCCAATAAAAATACAAGGATCACCTCTACCAAATTTGGGGACAAAACTCTTTCTAAAAAAATTTTAAAAAATCTCGAACCACAAAAAGTTTCAAAAATAATGAAAAATAGAAAATGGGTCGTCTTGCCACAAAAATCACATGAAGCTGTAGGGGACCATTGTATGAATTTACAAGCCATAAAAATGGCATTGGCATGGCAAAAATATGAAGATGTGCTTGAACCCACCTACCACCCGTTCGATCCTCGGCTTGCGCATCTTGCCTCTCTGGTCAGTTGAGCGTCCGCACGCTCGTTTCGTGGGTTGACATAGGCATACAGAGTTCATCTCCAGTCTAAGCATACGGAGTTCATTTTGAGTCTAATATCAGACCGGACCAAGGGTTACGATAGCAGGATCGACAGTACACAAGGGGGACCGAGTCGGTCCTCGACTTGCGCATTCTGCCTCTCCGACCGACTGAGCGCCCGCACGTTCGTTTCATGGATTGGCTTAGGCATACGGAGTTCATTCCATGTCAAAGCATATGGAGTTCATTCCCAATCTAAGAGTTTGAGCCACGGTGCACATGCTGGCTCGGGCATGTATTGGTGCTGCATTTTTTTCGCCCGGGCACCATCGTCGAAGCATCGTCGGAGCATCGCCCAGAGAGCCTAACCGACGGCATTGCGGGTTCTGACGATTGGGGCGAGGGGTGTGCGCACACTATGTGCAATGGGTGCTGGTACTTGGCCCTTATATTGGCCCCCTATCCCTCATCAAACCTCAAGAACTCACACCCCCTTAAAGAACATTTGAGATTTTATAGGTTTGCTGCCAGTAGCCATTAAGTGTCTAAAATGGGGACACTTTTTTCAAACAGTCACATAATCTTCTCCACTACGAGTTTTTAGCTAAATTTTTTTGTGCATGCCAACAAAATACAAGGATCACCTCTACCAAATTTGGGGACAAAACTCTTTGTAAAAAAATTTTAAAAAATCTCGATCCATAAAAAGTTTCAAAAATCGTGAAAGATAGAAAACGGGTCGTCTTGCCACGAAAAATCACATGAAGGCGTAGGGGACCATTGTATGAATTTACAAGCCATAAAAATGGCATAGCACAGCAGAAATATGAAGATGTGCTTGAACCCACCTACCACCCGTTCGATCCCCGGCTTACGCATCTTGCCTCTCTGGTCAGCTGAGTGTCCGTACACTCGTTTTGTGGGTTGACTTAGGCATACGGAGTTCATCCCCAGTCTAAGCATACGGAGTTCATTCCGAGTCTAAGATCGGATCAGACCAAGGGTTACGATAGCAGGATCGACAATCGCAGGGGGATCGGGTCGGTCCTCGGTTACGCATTTTGCGTCTCCAGCCCGACTAAGCGCCTGCACGCTCGTTTTATGCGTTGGCTTAGGCATATGGAGTTCATTCCATGTCTAAGCGTACGGAGTTCATTCCCAGTCTAAGATTGGACCGGACCGGGGTTGCGGTAGCAGGACCAGCAATAGGATCAGTAGCACATAGAGGGGATCAGATTGATCCTCGACTTATGCATTCTGCCTCTCCGGTCGGCTGAGCGCCCGCACGCTCATTTCGTATGTTGGCTTAGGCATACATAGTTCATTCCATGTCTAAGCAGCGGGATCGACAGTACGCAGAGAGGGATCGAGCTGATCCTCGACTTGTCATTATGCCTCTCTGGCCGACCTCTCCGGTCGGTTGAGCACCTGCACGCTCGTTTTGTGGGTTGACTTAGGCATACGGAGTTCATCCCTAGTCTAAGCATACGGAGTTCATTCCTAGTCTAAGATTAGACCGAATCGAGGGTTGCGATAGCAGGATCGGTAGCATGCAGAGGGGACCGAGCCGATCCCTGGCTTGCGCATTTTACCTCTCCGGCCGGCTGGGCACCCGCTCGCCTGTTTCAAGGGTTGGCTTAGGCATAGGGAATTCATTCCATGTCTAAGCCCCAGCTGGACCGAGGGTTATGGCAGCGGGACTGGCAGCACGCAGAGGGGGATCGAGCCAATCCTCGGCTTACGCATTATGCCTCTCCGGTCTGCTGAGCGCTCGCACACTCGTTTCGTGGGTTGACTTAGGCATACGGGGTTCATTCCCAGTCTAAGATTGGATAGGACCGAGGGTTGCAGTAGAAGGGGGGATCGGGCTGGTCCCCGACTTACGCATTCTGCCTCTTCGACCAGCTGAGCACTCGCATGCTCATTTCGTGGGTTAGCTTAGGCATACGGAGTTCATTCCATGTCTAAGCATACAGAGTTCATTCCCAGTCTAAGATCGGACCGGATTGAGGGTTACGACAGCAGGACCAGTAGCAGGATCGACAGCATGCAGGGGGGATCGGGCTGATCCTCGGCTTGCGTATTCTGCCTCTCCGGTCGGTTGAACGCCCACATGCATTTTTTTCATGGGTTGGCTTAGGCATACGGAGTTCATTCCATGTCTAAGCATATGGAGTTCATTCCCAGTCTAAGATCAGACTGATCGAAGCTTGAGGTAGTAGGATCGACAGCATGCAGTGAGGATCGGGTCGATCCCCTACTTGCGCATTCTGCCTCTTCGGTCGGCTGAGCGCCCGTTTCATGGGTTGGCTTAGGCATAGGGAGTTCATTCCATGTCTAAGCCCTAGTCAGACCGAGGGTTGTGGCAGCGGGACCGATAGCACACAGACGGGGATCAGACCGATCCTCGGCTTGCGCATTATGCCTCTCCGATCGGCTCAACGCCCGAACGCTCGTTTCGTGGGTTGACTTAGGCATACGGAGTTCATTCCCAGTCTAAGATCGGACTGGACCAAGGGTTGCGGCAGCAAGATCGACAACATGCAGGGGGGTCGGTTTGGTCCTCGGCTTGCGCATTCTACCCTTTTGGCCGACTAAGCGCCCGCACACTCGTTTCGTGGGTTGGCTTAGGCATACGGAATTCATTCCTTATCTAAGCATATGGAGTTCATTCCTAGTCTAAGAGTTTGAGCGACGGTGCACATGCTGGGCTCGGGCATGTGCTGGTGCCACATTTTTTTCGTCCGAGAGACTAACCGACAGCATTGGGGGTACCAGCTATTGGGGTGGCCAGGGGGGTGTGCCCACATGATGTGCGATGGGTGCTGGTACTTGGCCCTTATATTGGCCCCCTATCCCTCACCAAATCTCGAGAACTCACACCCCCTTAAAAAGCATTTGAGATTTTATAGGTTTCCTGCCAGTAGCCATTAAAGTGTCTGAAATGGGGACACTTTTTTCAAATGGTCACAAAATCTTCTCCACTTCGAGTTTTTAGCTGAATTTTTTTGTACATTCCAACAAAAATACAAGGATCACCTCTAAGAAATTTGGGGACAAAACACTTTCTAAACAAATTTTAAAAAATCCCGAACCGTAAAAAGTTTTGAAAATCGTGAAAAATAGAAAACGGGTCGTCTTACCATGAAACTTCACATGAAGGCGTAGGAGACCATTTATGAATTTACAAGTCATAAAAATGGCATTGGCATTGCAGAAATATGAAGATGTGCTTGAACCCACTGACCACCCGTTCGATCCACAACTTGCGCATCCTGCCTCTCTGGTCGGCTGATTGTCCGCACGCTCGTTTCGTGGGTTGAATTAGGCATACAGAGTTAATCCCCAGTCTAAGCATACGGAGTTCATTCCCAGTCTAAGATTGAACCGGACTGAGGGTTGCGGTAGCAGGGTCCACAGCACGCAGGGGGGATCAGACCGATCTCGGGCTTGCGTATTCGACCTCTCCGCTGGCTGAGCGCCCGCACACCCATTTTTTGGGTTGGCTTAGGCATAGGGAGTTCATTCCATGTCTAAGCCCCAGCCAGACCGAGGGTTGTGGCAGCGAGACTAGCAGCATGCAGAAGGGGATCGGGCCGATCCTCGACTTACGCATTATGCCTCTCCGACTGGCTCAACACCCACACGCTCATTTCGTGGGTTGACGTAGGCATACGGAGTTCATTCCTAGTCTAAGATCAGACTAGACAGAGGGTTGCGGTAGCAGGATCAACAGCACGCAGGAGGGATCAGGCCAGTCCTTGGCTTACGCATTCTACCTCTCCAACCGACTGAGTGCCCGAACGCGCGTTTCATGGGTTGGCTTAGGCATACGGAGTTCATTCCATGTCTAGGCATACGAAGTTCAATCCTAGTCTAAGATTGGATCGGACCGAGGGTTGCGGTAGCAGGATCGACAGCACACAGGGAGGATCGGGCCGATCCTCGGCTTACGCATTCTGCCTCTCCGGCCGACTGAGCGCCTGCACGCTTGTTCGTGGGTTGGCTTAGGCATACAGAGTTCATTCCATGTCTAAGCCCCAATCGGACCGAGGGTTGTGGCAACAAGACCGGCAGCGAGATCGGTAGCACACAGAGGGGGATCGGGTTGATCCTCAGCTTGCGCATTATGCCTCTTCGATCAGCCTCTCCGGTCGATTGACTGTCCGCACGCTCGTTTCATGTGTTGATTTAGGCATACGGAGGTCATCCCCAGTCTATGCATACAGAGTTCATTCCCAGTCTAAGATCGAATTAGACCGAGGGTTGCGGCAGTAGGATCGACAGCACGTAGGGGGGACCGGGCCGATCCCTGGCTTGCGCATTCTGCCTCTCCGATCAGTTGAGCGCCCGCGCGCTCGTTTCATGGGTTGGCTTAGGCATAGAGAGTTCATTCCATGTCTAAGCCCCAGTCAGATCAAGGGTTGTGGCAGCGGGATCGGCAGCATACAAAGGGGGATCGAGCCGATCCCCGGCTTGCGGATTCTACCTCTCCGATCGATTGAATGCCCGTAGGCTAGTTTCGTGGGTTGGCTTAGGCATACGAAGTATATTCCATGTCAAGCATACGGAGTTCTTTCCCAGTCTAAGAGTTTGAACCACGGTGCACATGCTGGGCTTGGTCATGTGCTGGTGCCGCATTTGTTTCGCCTGGGTACCATCGCCGGAGCATCATTGGAGAGCCTAACCGACGGCTTTGGGGGTTCCAGCGATTGGGGGGGCCGGGGGGTGTGTGCACATGATGTGCGATGGGTGCTGGTACTTGGCCCTTATATTGGCCCCTTATCCCTCATCAAACCTTGAGAACTCACACCCTCTTAAAAAGCATTTGAGATTTTATAGGTTTGCTGCCAGTAGCCATTAAAGTGTCTAAAATGGGGACACGTTTTTCAAATGGTCACAAAATCTTCTCCACTTCGAGTTTCTAGCTGAATTTTTTTGTAGGTGCCAACAAAAATACAAGGATCACCTCTGCCAAATTTGGTGACAAAACTCTTTCTAAAAAAATTTTAAAAAATCTTGAACCGTAAAAAGTTTTGAAAATCATGAAAAATAAAAAACGGGTCGTCTTGCCACGAAAATTCACATGAAGGCATAGGGGACCATTGTATGAATTTACAAGCCATAAAAATGGCATTGGCATGGCAGAAATATGAAGATGTGCTTGAACCCACCTATCACCTGTTTGTTCCACGGCTTACGCATCTTGCCTCTCTAGTCGACTGAGCGTCCGCACGCTCGTTTCGTGGGTTGACTTAGGCATACGGAGTTCATCCCCAGTCTAAGCATACGGAGTTCATTCCCAGTCTAAGATCAGACCGGACCGAGGGTTGCGGTAGTAGGATCGACAGCACGTAGGGGTGAACCGGGTCGGTTCCCAGCTTGCGCATTCTGCCTCTCCGATCGACTGAGCGCCCGCACGCTCATTTTGTGGGTTGCCTTAGGCATACGGAGTTCATTCCATGTCTAAGCATACGGAGTTCATTCCCAGTCCAAGATTGGATCGGACCGAGGGTTGCGACCGCAGGACTAGCAGCAGGATCGGTAGCACATAGGGGGGGATCGGGCCGATCCTCGGCTTACGCATTCTACCTCTAGCCTCTCCGGCTGGCTAAGCACCTGCACGCTCGTTTCATGGGTTGACTTAGGCATACAGAGTTCATCCCCAGTCTAAGCATATGGAGTTCATTCCCAGTCTAAGATCTAAGCAGATCGAGGGTTGCGGCAGCAGGATCGGTAGCACATAGGCGGGACCGAGTCGATCCTCGGCCTGTGCATTCTGCCTCTCCGGTCGGCTGAGCGCCCGTATGCCCGTTTTGTGGGTTGGCTTAGCCATAGGGAGTTCATTCCATGTCTAAGCCCTAACCGAATTGAGGGTTGTGGCAGCGAGTCTGGTAGCACGCAGAGGGGTATCGGGCCGATCCCTGGCTTGCGCATTTTGCCTCTCCAGTCGGCTGAGCGACCGCATGCTCGTTTCGTGAGTTGGCTTAGGCATACGGAGTTCATTCCATGTCTAAGCATACAGAGTTCATTCCCAATCTAAGAGTTTGAGCCACGGTGCACATGCTGGTTTCGAGCATGTGCTGGCGCCGCATTTTTTTTGCTTGGGGCACCATCGTCGGAGCATCGTCGGAGAGCCTAACCGGTAGCATTGGGGGTTCCAGCGATTGGGTGGGCCGGGGGGTGTGCGCACATGATGTGCGATGGGTGCTGGTACTTGGCCCTTATATTGGCCCCCTATCCCTCATCAAACCTCGAGAACTCACACCCCCTCAAAGAGCATTTGAGATTTTATAGGTTTGCTGCCAGTAGCCATTAAAGTGTCTGAAATGAGGGCACTTTTTTCAAACGGTCACAAAATCTTCTCCATTTCAAGTTTTTAGCTGAATTTGTTTGTGCATGACAAAAAAAATACAAGGATCACCTCTACCAGATTTGGGGAGAAAACTCTTTCTAAAAAAATTTTAAAAAATCCCGAATCGTAAAAAGTTTCAAAAATCATGAAAAATAGAAAACGGGTCGTCTTGCCACGAAACTTCACATGAGGGTGTAGGGGACCATTGTATGAATTTACAAGCCATAAAAATGGCATTGGTATGGTAGAAATATGAAGATGTGCTTGAACCCACCTACCACCCGTTCGATCCCCGGCTTGCGCATCTTGCCTCGCTGGTCGGCTGAGTGTCCGCACGCTCGTTTCGTGGGTTGACTTAGGCATACGGAGTTCATTCCCAGTCTAAGCATACGGAGTTCATTCCCAGTCTAAGATCGGACCGGATCGAGGTTGCGACAGCAGGATCAGCAGCACGCAGGGGGGATCGGGTCAATCCTCGACTTGCGCATTCTGCCTCTTCGACCGGCTGAGCAGCCCGGATGCCCATTTCATGGGTTGGCTTAGGCATAGGGAGTTCATTCCATGTCAAGCCCCAGCCAGACCGAGGGTTTTGGCAGCGGGACCTGCAGCACGCAGAGGGAGATCGGGCCGATCCCTGGCTTGCGCATTATGCCTCTCCGATCGGTGCAGTGCCCGCATGCTCATTTCGTGGGTTGGCTTAGGTATAGGGAGTTCATTCCCAGTCTAAGATCAGACCGGACTGAGGGTTGCAACAGCAGGATCGATAGCACGTAGGGGGGACTGGGTCGATCCCCGACTTGCGCTTTCTACCCTCCGGCTGGCTGAGCGCCCGCACGCTTGTTTCATGGGTTGGCTTAGGCATACGGAGTTCATTTCATGTCTAAGCATACGGAGTTCATTCCCAGTCTAAGAGTTTGAGCCACGGTGCACATGCTGGGCTCAGGCATGTGCTGGTGCTACATTGTTTTTGCCCGGGGCACCATTGCCGGAGCATCCGGAGCATCGTCGGAGAGCCTAACCGGCGGCATTGGGGGTTCCGGCGATTGGGGGGCCGAGGGGGTGTGCACACATGATGTGTGATGGGTGCTGGTACTTGGCCCTTATATTGGCCCCCTATCCCTCATCAAACCTCGAGAACTCACACCCCTTTAAGAGCATTTGACATTTTATAGGTTTGCTGCCAGTAGCCATTAAAGTGTCTGAAATGGGGACACTTTTTTCAAACGGTCACAAAATCTTCTCCACTTCAATTTTTTAGCTGAATGTTTTTGTGCATGCCAATAAAAATACAAGGATCACCTCTACGAAATTTGGGGACAAAAATCTTTCTAAAAGAATTTTAAAAAATCCCGAACCACAAAAAGTTTTGAAAATCATGAAAAATAGAAAACGGGTCGTCTTGCCACGAAACTTCACATGAAGGCTTAGGGGACCATTGTATGAATTTACAAGCCATAAAAATGGCATTGGCATGGCAGCAATATGAAGATGTGCTTGAACCCACCTACCACCCGTTTGATCCCCGGCTTGCGCATCCTGCCTCTCTGGTCGACTGAGCGTCCGCACGCTCGTTTCGTGGGTTGACTTAGGCATAGGGAGTTCATCCCCAGTATAAGCATACAGAGTTCATTCCCAGACTAAGATTGGATCGGATCGAGGGTTGCGACAGTAGGATCGACAGCACGCAGGGGGGATCAGGTCGATCCCCGGCTTGCACATTCTGCCTCTCCGGCCGGCTGAGTGCCCGCACGCCCATTTCGTGGGTTGGCTTAGGCATAGGGAGTTCATTCCATGTCTAAGCCCTAGTCAAACCGAGGGTTGGGGCAGCGGGACTGGCAGCATACAGAGGGGGACCGGGCCGATCCCCGGCTTGCGCATATGCCTCTCCGGTCGGCTCAGCGCCCACACGCTCGTTTCGTGGGTTGACTTAGGCATACGGAGTTCATTCCATGTCTAACCATACGGAGTTCATTCCTAGTCTAAGAGTTTGAGCCACAGTGCACATGCTGGGCTCGGGCATGTGCTGGTGCCGCAATTTTTCGCCTGGGGCACCATCGTCGGAGCATCGCCGGAGAGCCAAACCGAAGGCATTGGGGGTTCCAACGATTAGGGGGGCCAGGGGGTGTCTGCACATGATGTGCGATGGGTGCTGGTACTTGGCCCTTATATTGGCCCCCTATGCCTCATCAAACCTCAAGAACTCACACCCCGTTAAAGAGCATTTGAGATTTTATAGGTTTGCTGCCAGTAGCCATTAAAGTGTCTGAAAATGGGGACACTTTTTTCAAAGGGGCACAAAATCTTCTCCACTTCGAGTTTTTAGCTGAATTTTTTTGTGCATGCCAAAAAAAATACAAGGATCACCTCTACCAAATTTGGGGACAAAAATCTTTCTAAAAAAATTTTAAAAAATCCCGAATCGTAAAAGTTTTAAAAATCATGAAAAATAGAAAGCGGGTCATCTTGCCACGAAACTTCACATGAAGGCTTAGGGGACCATTGTATGAATTTACAAGCCATAAAAATGGCATTGGGATGGCAGAAATATGAAGATGTGCTAGAACCCACCTACCACCCGTTCGATCCCCGGCTTGCGCACCCTACCTCTCTGGTCGGTTGAGCGTCCGCACGCTCGTTTCATGGGTTGACTTAGGCATACAGAGTTCATCCCCAGTCTAAGCATACGGAGTTCATTACCAGTCTAAGATCGGACTGGACCGAGGGTTGCAGTAGTAGGATCGGTAGCACGCAGTGGGGATCGGGCTGATCCCCGACTTGCGCATTCTACCTATTCGGTCGGCTGAGCGCCCGCATGCCCGTTTCATGGGTTGGCTTAGGCATAGGGAGTTCATTCCATGTCTAAGCATACGGAGTTCATTCCCAATCTAAGATTGGACCGGACCGAGGGTTGCGGCAACAGGATCGGCAGCACGCAGGGGTGACCGGGCCAATCCTCGGCTTGCACATTCTGCCTCTCCGGTCGATTGAGCACCCACACGCCCGTTTCATGGGTTGGGTTAGGCATAGGGAGTTCATTCCTTGTCTAAGCCCCAGTCGGACCGAGGGTTGTGCCAGCGGGACTGGCAGCACGGAGAGGGTGACCGGGCCAATCCCCGACTTGCGCATTATGCCTCTCCGGCCAGCTCAGCACCTGCACGCTCATTTTGTGGGTTGACTTAGGCATACGGAGTTCATTCCCAGTCTAAGATCAGACTGGACTGAGGGTTGCATTAGCAGGATAGACAGCACGCAGGGGGGGACTGGGTCAATCCCTGACTTATGCATTTTGCCTCTTCGATCGGTTGAGCGCCCGCACGCTCGTTTCGTGGGTTGGCTTAGGCATACGGAGTCCATTCCATGTCTAAGCATATGGAGTTCATTCCCAATCTAAGATCAGATCGGACTGAGGGTTGCGGTAGCAAGGACCAGCAGCAGGATCGACAGCATGCAGGGTGGGACCAGGCCGATCCCCGGCTTACGCATTCTGCCTCTCCGACCGACTGAGCGCCCGCACGCTCATTTCGTGGGTTGGCTTAGGCATACAGAGTTCATTCCATGTCTAAGCCCCAGCCAGACCGAGGGTTGTGGCAGTAGGACCAATAGCGTGATCGACAACACGTAGAGGGGGACCGGGCTAATCCCCAACTTGTGCATTATGCCTCTCCGATCGACCTCTCCGATCGGCTAAGCGCCCGCACGCTCGTTTCATGGGTTGACTTAGGCATACGAAGTTCATCCCCAATCTAAGCATACAGAGTTCATTCCCAGTCTAAGATCAGATCAGACCGAGGGTTGTGACAGCAGGATCGACAGCATGCAGGGGGACCGGGCCGATTCTCGACTTACGCATTCTGCCTCTCCGACCGGCTGTGGGCCCGCACGCCCGTTTCATGGGTTGGCTTAGGCATAGGGAGTTCATTCCATGTCTAAGCCCCAGTCAGACTGAGGGTTATGGTAGCGAGATCGAAAAGCATGCAGGGGGGGCCGAGCCGATCCCCGACTTGTGCATTCTGCCTCTCCGATCGAATGACCACCCACACGCCTGTTCCATTGGTTGGCTTAGGCATAGGGAGTTCATTCCATGTGTAAGCTCTAGCCGGACTGAGGGTTGTGGTAGCGGGATCGGCAGTATGCAAAGGTGGACCGGGCCGATCCCCGGCTTGCTTATTATGCCTCTCCGGCCAGCTCAGTGCCTGCACGCTCATTTTTTGGGTTGACTTAGGCATACGGAGTTCATTCCCAGTGTAAGATCGACCGGACTGAGGGTTGTAGCAGCAGGATCGACAGCACGAGGGGGACCGAGTCAATCCCCGACTTGCGCATTCTACCTCTCGGCCGACTGAGCACCCGTACGCTCGTTCGTGGGTTGGCTTAGGCATACGGACGTTCATTCCATGTCTAAGCATATGGAGGTCATTCCCAGTCTAAGATCGTGTCGGATGAAGGGTTGCGATAGCAGGACCAGCAGCAGGATCGGTAGCATGCAGAAGGGGACTAGGCCAATCCCCGGCTTACGCATTCTACCTCTCCAGTCGGCTGAGTGCCCGTACGCTCATTTCGTGGGTTAGCTTAGGCATACGGAGTTCATTCCATGTCTAAGCCCCAGTCGGATCGGGGGTTGTGGCAAACGGAGTTCATCCCCAGTCTAAGCATACGGAGCTCATTCCCAGTCTAAGAATTTGAGCCACGGTGCACATGTTGGGCTCGGGCATGTGCTGGTGCCGCATTTTTTTCTCTCGGGGCACCATCGTCGGAGCATTGTCGGAGAGCCTAACTGACAGCATTGGGGGTTCCGACGATTGGGGGGGTCGGGGGGTGTGCGCACATGATGTTCGATGGGTGCTGGTACTTGGCCTTATATTGGCCCCCTATCCCTCATCAAACCTCGAGAACTCACACCCCCTTAAAGAGCATTTGAGATTTTATCGGTTTGCTGCCAATAGCCATTAAAGTGTCACAAAATCTTCTCCACTTCGACTTTTTAGCTGAATTTTTTTGTGCATCACAAAAAAAATACAAGGATCACCTCTACCAAATTTGGAGACAAAACTCTTTCTAAAACAATTTTAAAAAAATCCCGAACCGCAAAATGTTTCCAAAATCGTGAAAAATAGAAAACGGGTCGTCTTGCAACGAAACTTCACATGAAGGCTTAGGGGACCATTGTATGAATTTACAAGCTATAAAAATGGCATTGGAATGGCAGAAATATGAAGATGTGCTTAAACCCACCTACCACCCGTTCGGTCCCCGACTTGCACATTCTGCCTCTCTAGTTGGTTGAGCGCCTGCACGCCCGTTTCGTGGCTTGGCTTAGGCATAGGGAGTTCATTCCATGTCTAATGCACAGTCGGACTAAGGGTTGTGGCAGCTGGACCGGCAGCACGTAGAGGGGGACCGGGTTAAACCCCGGCTTGCGCATTATGCCTCTTCGGCTGGCTCAGCACCCGGACGCTCGTTTCATGGGTTGACGTATGCATACGGAGTTCATTCCCAGTCTAAGATCAGATCAGACCGATGGTTGCAGTAGCAGGATCGACAGCACATAGGGGGGACTCGATCGATCCCCAGCTTGCATTTTTTGCGTCTCCAGCCGGCTGAGCGCCCGCATGCTCGTTTTGTGGGTTGGCTTAGGCATACGGAGTTCATTCCATGTCTAAGCATACGAAGTTCATTTCCAGTCTAAGATTTTGAGCCGCAGTGCACATGCTGGGCTTGGGCATGTGCTGGTGCCGCATTTTTTTCGCCCGGGGCACCATCGTCGGAGCATCGTCGGAGAGCCTGACCGGGCATTGGGGGTTCCGGCGATTGGGGGGTCGGGGGTGTGCGCACATGATGTGCAATGGGTGCTGGTACTTGGCCTTATATTGGCCCCCTATCCCTCATCAAACCTCGAGAACTCACACCGCCTTAAAGAGCATTTGAGATTTTATAGGTTTGCTGCCAGTAGCAATTAAAGTGTCTGAAATGGGGACACTTTTTTCAAACGGTCACAAAATCTTCTCCACTTCGAGTTTTTGGCTGAATTTTTTTGTGCATGGCAACAAAAATAAAAGGATCACCTCTACCAAAGTTGGCGACAAAAAATTTTAAAAAAGTCCTGAACCGTAAAATGTTTCAAAAATCATGAAAAATAGAAAACGGGTCGTCTTGCCACGAAACTTCACATGAAGGCTTAGGGGACCATTGTATGAATTGACAAGCCATAAAAATGGCATTGGCATGGCAGAAGTATGAAGATGTGCTTGAACCCACCTACCACCCACTCGATCCCCGGCTTGCGCATCCTGCCTCTCTGGCCGGCTGAGCACCCACATGCTCGTTTTGTGAGTTGACTTAGACATACAAAGTTCATCCCCAGTCTAAGCATACGAAGTTCATTCCCAGTCTAAGATCAGACCGGACTGAGGGTTGCGGCAGCAGGATCGATAGCACACAGAGGGGACCAGATCGATCCCCGACTTGCGCATTCTGCCTCTCCGATCGGTTGAGCACCCGCACGCCCGTTTCATGGGTTGGCTTAGGCATGGGGAGTTCATTCCATGTCTAAACCCCAGTCAGACTGAGGGTTGTGGCAACGGGACCGGTAGCACGCAGAGGGGAATCGGGTCGATCCCCGACTTGCGCATTATGCCTCTCTGGCTGGCTCAGCCCCCGCACGCTCATTTCGTGGGTTGACTTAGGCATACAGAGTTCATTCCCAGTCTAAGATCAGACCGGACCGAGGGTTGTGGCAGCAGGATCGACAGCACGTAGGTGGGGATCGGGTCGATCCCCAGCTTGCGCATTCTGCCTCTCCGGTCAGTTGAGCACCCGCACGCTCGTTTCATGGGTTGGCTTAGGCATACGGAGTTCATTCCATGTCTAAGCATATGGAGTTCATTCCCAGTCTAAGATCAGACCGGACCGAGGGTTGCAACAATAGGACCAGCAGCAGGATCGATAGCACACAGGTAGGGACAAGGTCGATCCCCGACTTGCGCATTCTACCTCTCTGGCCGACTGAGCACCCGTACGCTCGTTTCGTGGGTTGGCTTAGGCATACGGAGTTCATTCCATGTCTAAGCCCCAGCCGGACCGAGGGTTGTGACAGCAAGACCGACAGCACACAGATAGGGACCGGGCTGATCCCCGGCTTGTGCATTATGCCTCTTTGGCCGACAGAGCGCCCGTACGCTCGTTTCGTGGGTTAACTTAGGCATATGGAGTTGATCCCCAGTCTAAGCATACGGAGTTCATTCCCAGTCTAAGATCAGACCGGACCGAGGGTTGCGGTAGCAGGATCGACAGCACGCAGGGTGGACCGGGTCTATCCCTAGCTCACACATTCTGCCTCTCTGGTCGGTTGAGCACCCGCACGCCCGTTTCGTGGGTTGGCTTAGGCATAGGGAGTTCATTCCAATTCTATGCCCCAGCCGGACCGAGGGTTGTGGCAGTGGGACCGGTAGCACGCAGAGGGTTGAGCACCCGCACACTCGTTTCGTGGGTTAACTTAGGCATATGGAGTTCATCCCCAGTCTAAGCATACGGAGTTCATTCCCAGTGTAAGATCGGATCAGACCAAGGGTTGTGACAGCAGGATCGACAGCATGCAGGGGGACCCGACCGATTCCCGACTTGCGCATTCTGCCTCTCCGATCGGCTTAGCACCCGCACGCCCGTTTCATGGGTTGGCTTAGGCATAGGGAGTTCAGTCCATGTCTAAGCCCCAGTCGGATCGAGGGTTGTGGCAGCGGGACCGGCAGCACATAGAGGGGGACCGGGTCGATCCCCGGCTTGCGCATTATGCCTCTTCGGTCGGCTCAGGGCCCGCATGCTCGTTTCGTGGGTTGACTTATGCATACGGAGTTCATTCATAGTCTAAGATCAGATCAGACCGAGGGTTGTGGCAGCAGGATCGACAGCACGTAGGGGGGACCTGGCCGATCCTCGGCTTGCGCATTCTGCCTCTCCGGCCGGCTGAGCGCCCACACGCTCGTTTCGTGGGTTGGCTTAGGCATACGGAGTTCATTCCATGTCTAAGCATATGGAGTTCATTCCCAGTCTAAGATTTTGAGCCACGGTGCACATGCTGGGCTCGGGCATGTGCTGGTGCCGCATTTTTTTCGCCCGAGGCAGCATCGTCGGAGCATCGTCGGAGAGCATAACCGGCGGTATTGGGGGTTCCGGTGATTGGGGGGGCCGGGGGTGTGCGCACATGATGTGAGATGGGTGCTGGTACTTGGCCCTTATGTTGGCCCCCTATCCCTCATCAAACCTTGAGAACTCACGCCCCCTTAAAGAGCATTTGAGATTTTATAGGTTTGCTGCCAGTAGCCATTAAAGTGTCTGAAATGTGGACACTTTTTTCAAACGGTCACAAAATCTTCTCCACTTCGACCTTTTAGCTGAATTTTTTTGTGCTTGCCCAAAAAAATACAAGGATCACCTCTATCAAATTTGGGGATAAAACTATTTCTAAAGAAATTTAAAAAAATCTCAAACCGTAAAAAGTTTCAAAAATCTTGAAAAATAGAAAACGGGTCGTCTTGCCATGAAACTTAACATGAAAGCTTAGGGGACATTGTATGAATTGACAAGCCATTAAAATCGCATTGGCACAGCAAAAATATGAAGATGTGCTTGAACCCACCTACCACCCGTTCGATCCCCGGCTTGCGCATCCTGCCTCTCTGGTCAGCTAAGCACCTGCACACTCGTTTCGTGGGTTGACAAACGCATACGGAGTTCATCCCCAGTCTAAGCACACGGAGTTCATTCCTAATCTAAGATCGGATCAGACCGAGGGTTGCGACAGCAGGATCGACAGCACACAGGGGGGACTGGGCCGATCCCCGGCTTGCGCGTTTTGCCTCTTTGGTCGGCTGAGCAACCACATGCCTGTTTCGTGGGTTGGCTTAGGCATAGGGAGTTCATTCCATGTCTAAGCCCCAGCCAGACCGAGGGTTGTGGCAGTGGGATCGGCAGCACACAGAGGGGATCGGGTCGGTCCCCGGCTTACGCATTATGCCTCTCCAGCTGGCTCAGTGCCCACACGCTCGTTTCGTGGGTTGACTTAGGCATACGGAGTTCATTCCCAGTCTAAGATTGGACCAAACCATGGGTTGTGATAGTAGGATCGATAGCACGCAGGGGGGGAGCGGGTCGATCCCCGGCTTGCGCATTCTGTCTCTCCGATAGGCTGAGCGCCCGCACGCTCATTTCATGGGTTGGCTTAGGCATACAGAGTTCATTCCATGTCTAAGCATACGGAGTTCATTCCCAGTCTAAGATCGGACTGGACCGAGGGTTACAGCAACAGAACCAGCAGCAAGATCGGTAGCATTCTACCTCTCCTGTCGGCTGAGTCTCGCACGCTCGTTTCTTGGGTTGGCTTTGGCATACGGAGTTCAATCCATGTCTAAGCATAGAATGTTCATTCCCAACCTAAGAGTTTGAGCCACGATGTACATGCTGAGCTCAAGCATGTGCTGGTGCCACATTTTTTTCACCCGGGGCACCATCGTCGAAGCATTGTCGGAGAGCCTAATATGAGGCATTGGGGGTTCCGGTGATTGCAGGGCTGGGGGGTGTGCGCACATGATGTGCGATGGGTGCTGGCACTTGACCCTTATATTGGCCCCCTATCCCTCATTAAACCTCGAGAACTCACACGCCCTTAAAGAGCATTTGGGATTTTATAGGTTTCCTACCAGTAGCCATTAAAGTGTTTGAAATGGGGACACTTTTTTCAAACGATCACAAAATCTTCTCCACTTCAAGTTTTTAGCTGAATTTTTTTGTGCATGCCAACAAAAATACAAGGATCACCGTAAAAAGTTTTGAAAATCATGAAAAATAGAAAACAGGTCGTCTTGCCACGAAACTTCACATGAAGGCTTAGGGGAAAATTGTATGAATTTACAAGCCATAAAAATGGCATTGGCATGGCAGAAATATGAAGATGTGCTTGAACCCACCTATCACCCGTTCGATCCCCGGCTGAGTGTCCGCATGCTTGTTTCATGGGTTGACTTAGGCATACGGAGTTAATCCCCAATCTAAGCATACGGAGTTCATTCCCAGTCTAAGATCAGATAGGATCGAGGGTTGCGACAGCAGGATCGATAGCACGCAGGGGGGACCGGGCCAATCCTTAGCTCGCGCATTCTGCCTCTCCAGTCGTCTGAGTGCCCTCACGCCCGTTTCATGGGTTGGCTTAGGCATAGGGAGTTCATTCCATGTCTAAGCCCCAGCCAGACCGAGGGTTGTGGCAATGGGATCGACAGCACACAGAGGGGATCGGGTCGGTCCCCGGCTTACGCATTATGCCTCTCCAGCTGGCTCAGTGCCCACACGCTCATTTCATGGGTTGACTTAGGCATACGAAGTTCATTCCCAGTCTAAGATTCGACCAAACAATGGGTTGTGATAGTAGGATCGATAGCACGTAGGGGGGGAGCGGGTCGATCCTCGACTTGCGCATTCTGCCTCTCCGATTGGCTGAGCGCCCGCACGCTCATTTCGTGGGTTGGCTTAGGCATACGGAGTTCATTCCATGTCTAAGCATACGGAGTTCATTCCCAATCTAAGATCAGACTGAATCGAGGGTTGCAGCAATAGAACCAGTAGCAGTATCGGTAGCATTCTACCTCTCCTGTCGGCTGAGTCTCGCACGCTCGTTTCATGGGTTGGTTTTGGCATACAGAGTTCATTCCATGTCTAAGCATACAAAGTTCATTCCCAGTCTAAGAGTTTGAGCCACGGTGTACATGCTGAGCTCAGGCATGTGCTGGTGCCACATTTTTTTCGCCCGGGGCACCATCGTCGGAGCATTGTCGGAGAGCCTAACATGAGGCATTGGGGGTTCCGGTGATTGGGGGGCCGGGGGGTGTGCGCACATGATGTGCGATGGGTGCTAGCACTTGACCCTTATATTGGCCCCCTATCCCTCATTAAACCTCGAGAACTCACACGCCCTTAAAGAGCATTTGGGATTTTATAGGTTTCCTACCAGTAGCCATTAAAGTGTTTGAAATGGGGACACTTTTTTCAAACGATCACAAAATCTTCTCCACTTCAAGTTTTTAGCTGAATTTTTTTGTGCATGCCAACAAAAATACAAGGATCACCGTAAAAAGTTTTGAAAATCATGAAAAATAAAAAATAGGTCGTCTTGCAATGAAACTTCACATGAAGGCTTAGGGGAAAATTGTATGAATTTACAAGCCATAAAAATGGCATTGGCATGGCAGAAATATGAAGATGTGCTTGAACCCACCTATCACCCGTTCGATCCCCGGCTGAGCGTCCGCATGCTTGTTTCATGGGTTGACTTAGGCATACGGAGTTAATCCCCAGTCTAAGCATACGGAGTTCATTCCCAGTCTAAGATCAGACAGGATCGAGGGTTGCGACAGCAGGATCGATAGCACGCAGGGGGGACCGGGCCGATCCTCAGCTTGCGCATTCTGCCTCTCCAGTCGACTGAGTGCCCTCACGCCCGTTTCATGGGTTGGCTTAGGCATAGGGAGTTCATTCCATGTCTAAGCCCCAACTAGACCGAGGGTTGTGGCAGCAGGACCGGCAGCATGTAGAGGGGGATCGGGCCGATCCCTGGCTTGCGCATTATGCCTCTCCGGCCAGCTCAGTGCCCGAACGCTCATTCCGTGGGTTGACTTAGGCATACGGAGTTCATTCCTAGTCTAAGATCGGACTAGACTGAGGGTTGCGACAGTAGGATCGACAGCACGCAGGGGGGACCGGGCCGGTCTCTGACTTACGCATTCTGCCTCCCCAGTAGGTTGAACGCCCGCACGCTCGTTTCATGGGTTGGCTTAAGCATACGGAGTTCATTCCATGTCTAAGCATATGGAGTTCATTCCCAGGCATACCGAGGGTTGCAACAGTAGGACCAGCAGCAGGACCAGCAGCACGCAGGGGGGACCGACCCGATCCCCAACTTGTGCATTTTGCCTCCCCGATCGGCCTTTCCAGCCGGTTGAGCACCCGCACGCTCGTTTCATGGTTTGACTTAGGCATACAGAGTTCATCCCCAGTCTGAGCATACGGAGTTCATTCCCAATCTAAGATCAGATCGAACCGAGGGTTGTGGCAGTAGGATAGGTTGCACGTAAGGGGGATCGAGCTGATCCCCAGCTTACGCATTCTACCTCTCCAATCGGCTGAGCGCCCTTATGCCCATTTCATGTTTTAGCTTACGCATAGGGAGTTCATTCCATGTCTAAGCCCCAGTCGAACTGAGGGTTGTGCCAGCGGGACCGGTAGCACGCAGAGGGGGACCGGGCTGATCCCCGACTAGCACATTGTGCCTCTCCGGTCGGTGCAGCGCCCACACGCTCATTTCATGCGTTGGCTTAGGCATACAGAGTTCATTTCTAGTCTAAGATCAGACCGAACTGAGGGTTACAGTAGTAGGATCAACAACATGCAAGGGGGATCAAGCCGGTCCCCAGCTTACGCATTCTGCCTCTCTGGCCGATAGAATGCCCACACGCTCGTTTCATGGGTTGGCTTAGGCATACGGAGTTCATTCCATGTCTAAGCATACACAGTTCATTCCCAATCTAAGATCAAACCGGACCGAAGGTTGCGGTAGTAGGAACAACAGTAGGATCGACAGCACGTAGGGGGGACCGGGCTGATGCTCAGCTTGTGCATTCTACCTCTCTGGTCGGTTGAGCACCCGCACGCTCATTTTGTGGGTTGGCTTAGGCATACGGAGTTCATTCCTTGTCTAAGCCCCAGTCGGACCTAGGGTTGTGGCAGTTAGACAGGCAGCAGGATCGATAGCACGCAGAGGGGGATCGGACTGATCCCCGACTTGTGCATTATGCGTCTCCGACCGACTGAGCGCTCGTATGCTCGTTTCGTGGGTTGACTTAGGCATACAGAGTTCATCCCCAGTCTAAGCATACAGAGTTCATTCCCTGTCTAAGATCAGACTGGACCGATGGTTACGGTAGCAGGATCGACAGCACGTAGGGGGACCAGGTCGATCCCCAGCTTGCGCATTCTGCCTCTCCGATCGGCTGCCCGCTACGCCCATTTCGTGGGTTGCCTCAGGCATAGGGAGTTCATTCCATGTCTAAGCCCTAGTCGAACCGAGTGTTGTGGCAGCGGTACCAGTAGCATACAGAGGGGGACCGAGCCGATCCCCGGCTTGCGCATTATGCCTCTCCGGCTGGCTCAGTGCCCGAATGCTCATTTCGTGGGTTGACTTAGGCATACAGAGTTCATTCCTAGTCTAAGATCAGACCAGACCGAGGGTTACGGTAGTAGGATCGATAGCACGCAGGAAGGGACCGGGCCTGTCCCAGGCTTATAATTCTGCCTCTCCGGTCGGCTGAGCACCCACACACTCATTTCATGGGTTGGCTTAGGCATAAGGAGTTCATTCCATGTCTAACCATACGAAGTTCATTCCTAGTCTAAGATCAAATCGGACCAAGGGTTGCGGCAGCAGGACCAGCAGCAGGATCGGTAGCACGCAGGGCAGACCGGGTCGATCCCCAGCTTGTGCATTCTACTCTCCAGTCGGCCTCTCCGGCCGGCTGAATGGCCGCACGCTCGTTTCATGGGTTGACTTAGGCATACGGAGTTCATCCCCAGTCTAAGCATACAGAGTTCATCCCAGTCTAAGATCAGACCAGACTGAGGGTTGCGGTAGCAGGATCGACAGCACGCAGGGGGGACCAGGTCGATCCTCGGCTTGCGCATTCTACCTCTCCGGTCGGCTGAGCACCCACATGCCTGTTTCATGGGTTGGCTTAGGCATAGGGAGTTCATTCCATGTCTAAGCCCCAGTTGGACCAAGGGTTGTGGTAGCGAGACCGACAGCATGCAAAGGGGGACCGAGCCGATCCCCGGCTTGCGCATTCTGCCTCTCCGGTCGGTTGAGCACCCGCACGCTCGTTTCGTGGGTTGGCTTAGGCATACGGAGTTCATTCCATGTCTAAGCCCCAACCGGACCAATGGTTGTGGTAGCAAGACCGGTAATAGGATCGATCGCACGTAGAGGGGGACCGGGCTAATCCCCAGCTTGTGCATTATGCCTCTCCGATCGGCCTCTTCGATCGACCGAGCGCCCGTACCCTCGTTTCGTGGGTTGACTTAGGCATACGAAGTTCATTCCTAGTCTAAGATCAGACCGAACCAAGGTTGTGGCAGCAGGATCGACAACACACAGGGGGGACCGGGCCGGTCCCCGGCTTGAACATTCTGCCTCTTCGACCGATTGAGCACCCGCACGCTCGTTTCGTGGGTTGGCTTAGGCATACGGAGTTCATTCCATGTCTAAGCATACGGAGTTCATTCCCAGTCTAAGATCAGATCGGGCCGAGGGTTGTGGCAGCAAGACCAACAGTAGGATCAACAGCATGCAGAGGGATCGGGCCAATCCCCAGCTTGCACATTCTGTCTCTCCTATCGGTTCAGCACCCACACGCTCGTTTCGTGGGTTGGCTTAGGCATAAGGATTTCATTCCATGTCTAAGCCCTAGTCGGATCGAGGGTTGTGGCAGCAGGACCAGTAACGGGATTGATAGCACAAAGAGGGGGATCGGGCTGGTCCCTGACTTGTGCATTATGCCTCTTCGGCTGACCTCTCGGTCGACTGAGTGCCCGCACGCTCATTTCGTGGGTCAACTTAGGCATACGGAGTTCATCCCCAGTCTAAGCATACAGAGTTCATACCCAATTTAAGATCAGATCGGACCGAGGTTTGTGGCAATAGGATCGACGACATGCAGGGGGGATCGGGTCGATTCCCAAATTACGTATTCTACCTCTCTGACCGGCTGATCGCTCGCATGCCTGTTTCGTGGGTTGGCTTAGGCATAGTGAGTTCATTCCATGTTTAAGCCCCAGCCGGATCAAGGGTTATGGCAGTGGGACCGGCAACATGCAAAGGGGGATTGGCCTGCGCATTATGCCTCTCCGGCCAACTCAGCGCCCGAACGCTCGTTTCATGGGTTGACTTAGGCATATGGAGTTCATTCCCAATCTAAGATCAGATGAGACTGAGCGTTGCGACAGCTGGATTGACAGCACGCAGGGGGGACCATGTCAGTCCCTGGCTTGCGCATTCTGCCTCTCCAGCCAGCTGAGCGCCCGTACGCTCATTTTGTGGGTTGGCTTAGGCATACGGAGTTCATTCCATGTGTAAGCATACGGAGTTCATTCCCAGTCTAAGATAGGACCAGACCGAGGGTTACGATAGCAGGACTAGCAGCAGGATCGGTAGCACGCAGGGGGGATCAGGCTGATCCCCGGTTTGTGTATTGTGCCTTTCCGGTCAGCCTCTACGATCGGCTGAGTGCCCGCAGGGTCGTTTTGTGGGTTGACTTAGGCATACGAAGTTCATCCCCAATATAAGCACACAGAGTTCATTCCCAGTCTAAGATCAAACTGGACCAAGGGTTGCGACAGCAGGATCGACAACACACAGGGGGGATCGGGCTGATCCCCGGCTTGCGCATTCTGCCTCTCCGGTCGGCTGAGCGCTCGTACGCCCGTTTCATGGGTTAGCTTAGGCATAGGGAGTTCATTCCATGTCTAAGCCCCAACCAAATCAAAGGTTGTGGCAGCGGGACCTGCAGCATGCAGAAGGGGACCGAGCCAATCCCTGGCTTATGCATTTTACCTCTCTAGCCGACCGATCGCCCGTATGCTCGTTTCGTGGGTTGGCTTAGGCATACGAAGTTCATTCCATGTCTAGGCATACGGAGTTCATTCCCAGTCTAAGAGTTTGAGCCACGGTGCACATGCTGGGCTCGGGCATGTGCTGGTGCCACATTTTTTTCGCCCGGGGCACCATCGCTGGAGCATCACCGGAGAGCCTAACCGACGGCATTAGGGGTTCCGACGATTGGGGGGCCCGGGGGGTGTGCGCACATGATGTGTGATGGGTGCTGGTACTTGGCCCTTATATTGGCCCCCTATCCCTTATCAAACCTCGAGAACTCACACCCCCTTAAAGAGCATTTCAGATTTTATAGGTTTGCTGCCAGTAGCCATTAAAGTGTCTGAAATGGGGACACTTTTTTCAAACGGTCACAAAATCTTCTCCACTTCGAGTTTTTTGCTGAATTTTTTTGTGCATGCCAACAAAAATAAAAGGATCACCTCTACCAAATTTGGGGACAAAACTCATTCTAAAAAAATTTTAAAAAATCCCGAACCATAAAAAGTTTCAAAAATCATGAAAAATAGAAAGTGGGTCGTCTTGCCACGAAACTTCACATGAAGGCTTAGGGGACCATTGTATGAATTTACAAGCCATAATAATGGCATTGGCATGGCAGAAATATGAAGATGCGCTTGAACCCACATACCACCCGTTCGATCCCCGGCTTGCGCATCCTGCCTCTCGGGTCGACTGAGCATCCGCACGCTCGTTTCGTGGGTTGACTTAGGCATACGGAGTTCATCCCCAGTCTAAGCATACGGAGTTCATTTCCAGTCTAAGATCGGACTGGACCGAAGGTTACGGCAGCAGGATCGGCAACACGCAGGGGGGACTGGGCCGATCCCCGACTTACGCATTCTGCCTCCCCGGTAGGCTGAGTGCCCGCACGCCCATTCCGTGGGTTGGCTTAGGCACAGGGAGTTCATTCCATGTCTAAGCCCTAGCCAAACCGAGGGTTGTGGTAGCAGGATCGGCATCATGTAGAGGGGGACCAGGCCGATCCTCGGCTTGCGCATTCTGCCTCTCCGATCGGCTGAGCGCCCGCACGGTCGTTTCATGTGTTGTCTTAGGCATACGGAGTTCGTTCCATGTCTAAGCATACAGAGTTCATTCAAGTCTAAGAGTTTGAGACATGATGCACATGCTGGGCTTGGACATGTGCTAGTGCCGCATTTTTTTCGCCCAAGGCACCATCGTCGAAGCATCGTCGGAGACCCTAACCGACGGCATTGGGGGTTTCGATGATTGGGGGGGCCGGGGGGTGTGCGCACATGATGTGCGATGGGTGCTAGTACTTGGCCCTTATATTGGCCCCTATCCCTAATCAAACCTTGAGAACTCAAACCCCCTTAAAGAGCATTTGAGATTTTATAGGTTTGCTACAAGTAGCCATTAAAGTGTCTTAAATGGGGACACTTTTTTCAAATGGTCACAAAATCTTCTCCACTTTGAGTTTTTAGTTGAATTTTTTTGTGCATGCCAAAAAAATACAAGGATCACCTCTACCAAATTTGGAGACAAAACTCTTTCCAAAAATTTTTAAAAAATCCCAAACTGCAAAAAGTTTTGAATATCGTGAAAAATAGAAAATGGGTCATCTTGCCATGAAACTTCACATGAAGGCTTAGGGGACCATTGTATGAATTTACAAGCCATAAAAATGGCATTGGCATGGCAGAAATATGAAGATGTGCTTGAACCCACCTACCACCCGTTCGATCCCCGGCTTGCGCATCCTGCCTCTCTGGTCGGCTGAGTGCCCGTGCGTTCGTTTCATGGGTTGACTTAGGCATACGGAGTTCATCCCCAGTCTAAGCATACGGAGTTCATTCCCTATCTAAGATTGGATCGGATCGAGGGTTGCGACAGCAGGATCGACAGCACCCAGAGGGGACCGGGCCGATCCCCGATTTGTGCATTCTATCTCTCCGGCCGGTTGACCACCCGCACGCCCATTTCGTGGGTTGGCTTAGGCATAGGGAGTTCATTCCATGTGTAAGCCCCAGCCGGACCATGGGTTGTCGCTGCGAGACCGGCAGCATGCAGAGGGGGACCGGGCCGGTCCTCGACTTACGCATTATGCCTCTCCAGTCGGCTCAATGCCCGTACGCTCGTTTCGTGGGTTGACTTAGGCATACGGAGTTCATTCCCAGTCTAAGATTGGACTGGATCGAGGGTTGCGGTAGCAGGATCGATAGCACGTAGGGGGGACCGAGCCAGTCCTCGGCTTACGCATTCTGCCCCTCCGGCTGGCTGAGCGCCTATACGCTCATTTCGTGGGTTAGCTTAGGCATACAGAGTTCATTCCATGTCTAAGCATACGGAGTTCATTCCCAGTCTAAGATTAGACTGGACCGAGGGTTGCAACAGCAGGACCAGTACAGGATCGACAGCACGTAGGGGGGATCGAGCCAATCCGCAGCTTGCACATTCTGCCTCTCCGATCGATTGAGCGCCCGCACGCTCGTTTCATGGGTTGGCTTAGGCATATGGAGTTCATTCCATGTCTAAGCCCTAGCTGGACCGAGGGTTGTGGTAGCAGGACTGGCAGCGGGATTGGTAGCATGAAGAGAGGGATCGAGCTGATCCCCGGCTTGCGCATTATGCCACTTCGACCGACCTCTCCAGCCGGCTGAACGCTCGCACGCTCGTTTCGTGGGTTGACTTAGGCATACAGAGTTCATCCCCAGTCTAAGCATACGGAGTTCATTCCTAGTCTAAGATTGGATCGGACTGATGGTTACGGCAACAGGACTAGCAGCAGGATCGGCAGCATGCAGGGTGGACCGGGCTGATCCTCGGCTTGTGCATTCTGCCTGTCCGGCCTACTGAGCGCTTGCACGCTCGTTTTGTGGGTTGGCTTAGGCATACAGAGTTCATTCCCAGTTTAAGATTTTGAGCCACGGTGCACATGCTGGGCTCGGGCCTGTGCTGGTGCCACTTTTTTTCGCCTAGGGCACCATCATCGGAGCATCACCGGAGAGCCTAACCGGCGGCATTAGGGGTTCCGATGATTGGGGGGCCGGAGGGTGTGCGCACATGATGTGTGATGGTGCTGGTACTTGTGTCATGGGCTCTGACCATAGACTTAGAAACCGTGCGGCCTTAGGCTTGGAATCTCCTCCTTTATGCCTAAGTCAACTTAAAACACAAGCATACGGGCATTAGAACAATGGGAAGGGCTGATTATGCAAGTTGAAGAGAAACAGGATAAGAAGGTAGAATTCTAGAAATGCTCTTGTATTCACTGAAATGGAAGTGTTTGATGGTGTAAAAATGAGGGAGGAGCAGCCCTCTAGTTACAGTTGAGGCTCCAGCTTACACTTAGTGGTAGTATCCCTAGAATAAAGGCTAAAATCATGGGATTATACAGATTACAACCAATCAGGATGCTACCTCCTGATTTTTAAGGTCAACCAAATCTGCCAAGATGCTGCTGCTGATCCTGCCTGCTTCCAGAAGCTTCCCTTGCGTGTCCAGCACCTTGGGCCCTTCTGGATGTGGTGCGGGCAGCTTGTGTGCCAGGTCTTGGTCTCATGGGCTGGCCTGCAAGTTGGGCGGGCGTTCTAAACTCGTTTGCTAGGCTTTGCGCACAGATACCTGCCAGCACGCCTGGTTTACGAGCCTCAACCTCTAGCTCACCTGCTGGTGCACCTGATGTGCCTGTCGTGCCCACCCAGGGCATGAAATTCTCCCCCACCTGATTGCCCAACACCCTTGTTGCATCTTCTACATGGTACTACCTGGTTTGGTACCCGAACTACCATAAGTCATCTACTGGTTCCTAGCTCACCTCACTATTTGGAAGTCCCTTCCAACGCACTAAGTACTTTTATCTTGGCTGATAGTTCTTCTGTCTCACCTTCCGATCAGCTATGATGTTGTGGACCTCCTTCTCATATGAGGCCCTTTCCCAATGGCATACGCTTTGACTCTGCCCGTCCTAGATCTCCCTCATTCTCATGGAACGGCTTGAGCATGCTCACATGGAACATCGGGTGTACCCTCGACTTGGGTGGCATATCCAGCTTGTAGGTAACCTTGCCTACCCTCTTGACTACTTGGAAAGGTCCCTCATACCTTCGGACTAGGCCTTTGTGCAGCCCCCTATGGCGCACAATGGGATGCAGCATCACCAACACCAAGTTTCCAACCTGGAACTACACGTCCCGTCTATTCTGGTCTGCCCACTTATTCGACCTCTTGGCCGCCTTGTGTAGACAAACTCTGGCCAAGTTAGCTTGCTCCTGCCATGCCTTGGTAAACTTGTATGCTACTGGATTTGGCCCTGTATAACCTACAGCAATCGAACTGGGTGTTAGTGGTTGTTGCCTTGTCACAACCTCAAATGGGCTCTGGTTCGTTGCCTCGCTCCTTTGCAAGTTGTAGGAAAACTACGCAATATCTAGCAGCTTTGGCCAGTCCTTTTGTATGGCACTCACATAGTGCCTGAGGTAGACCTCCAATAGTCCATTCACTCATTCTGTCTGCCCATCGGTCTGCGAATGCATGCTGGTGGAAAAGTGCAAGTTTGTCCCCAACAGCTTGAACAACTCAGTCCAGAACCTACCTGTGAAATGCTCGTCCTGATCACTAACAATGGTCCTCGGCACTCCCCAGTACTTAACCATGTTCTTCAGGAACAATCAAGCTACCTCCTCGACTGGGCACTTCTTTGTTGCTAGAATGAAGATTCCATACTTGGAAAACCTGTCCACCACTACCATGATGCTTCCAAACCCTTCTGCTTTGGGTAGACCAACTATAAAGTCCAGAGAAACACTCTTCCATGGTCGCTCTGGCACTAGCAATGGCTCCAAGAGACCGCCTAGTTTCTTGAACTCTACCTTGTCCTGTTGGCACACAAGAAAAGTCTTCACATAGGCCTCCATATCGTCCCTTATGTACGGCCAGTAGTACCGATCCTCGATCAACGCCAAGGTATGGCTCACTCCGGGGGGTCTAGCCCACCTTGAATCATGGCATTCTTGCAAAACTTCCTTGCGAAGCTTCCCGTGCTGTGACACAAATAGTCTACTTCCCCTAGTGTACAGCAGGCCATCCTGTAACCAAAACCACCTAGTCTTACCTTGCTGGGTGTACTCCATCAAAGCCTTGGCTATAGGATCATGCGCAAGTCCCTCCTTGATGGGCGGCACCAGTGACCCCTCTGGTTGGCTAATGGCAGCAAGGTTAGCCTTCCTGCTCAGGGTGTCTGCCACTAGGTTCACCCGCCTCGGCTTGTACTCCATCTGAAAATCAAATTCCACAAGAAAATCTTGCCATCTCGCCTGCTTGGAGGATAGCTTCTTCTACGTCTAGAAGTAGCTGGTCACCACATTGTCCGTCCTAACCACAAACCTCGACCCCAATAGGTAATGGCACCAAGTGTGCAAGCAGAGCACCACTGCAGTCATCTCTTTCTCTTAGACAGTGTACTTAGCTCAGTCTCGTTTAGCTTCATGCTCTCGAACGCGACTGGACGTCCCTCCTGCATCAACACGTCCCCTATGGCAAAGTCTGATGCATCCGTATGCACCTCATATGGCTTGGCATGGTCTGGCAAGGCCAAGATTGGTTCCTCAATCACAGTCCGCTTCAACCTGTCAAAGGCTTCCTGGCACCCTGCGCTCCACTCCCATGCTTTCCCTTTCTTGAGCAAGCCAGTCAATGGCGTGGCTATTGCTGAGTGACCTTTGATGAAGCGCCTGTAGTAGTTGACCAGCCCAAGGATTGATCTCAACTCAGTGACCTTGGCTGGTGGTTGCCACTTCAGGATGGCATGTATCTTGCCTTCATCCATGCGTATCCTACCACCTCCCACTATGTGGCCAAGGAATGGGATCTCCTGCTGGGTGAATGAGCACTTCTCTCTCTTGACAAATAGCTTGTGCACCCACAACACCTCAAACACCTATCTCAAGTGGTCTACATGCTCTCCCAAAGTCTGACTGTAGATCATAATGTCATCCAAATAAACCACAACAAACCGATTAAAGAATGACTAAAGTACCTTGTTCATAAGGGTGCAGAATGTTGCTGGGGCATTTGTGAGTCCGAAAGGCATCACCAAGAACTCATACGAACCATACCGAGTGACACATGCTATCTTTGGCTCATCTCCCTCCGCGATCCTGACTTGATAGTAGCCTGACCTTAAATCCAGCTTGGTGAACCACCTTGTGCTCCCAAGTTGATCGAACAAGTCTGCAATGAGTGGGATGGGGTACTTGTTCTTGATGGTCAGCTTGTTCAAAGCCCGGTAGTCTATGCACAACCACAACAACCCATCATGCTTGCGTTGAAATAGAACCGGTGCACCATAGGGTGCCTTTGATGGCCTGATGAAGCCAGCATCAACTAACTCTTTGAGCTACTTCTTGAACTCCTCCAACTCTGGTGGAGACATTTGGTAAGGGGCTCTAGCTAGTGGCTTGGCCTCGGACACCAGCTCGATCTTGTGGTCCACCTCCCTCTTAGGTGGTAGCTTGCTAGGTAGCTTTGCGGGCATCACATCACTAAAGGTCTTCAGCACCTTTAGCACCTCCAAGGGTGACTCGATCTCCTTTTCCCTTGGCTCATCATATTTCAGGGCTGCCAAAAAGGTGTCTTCTTGTTTGCTTACTCGGCAAAAGGCACAAGGAGGGCATTAATCCGAACAAGGAAATCCAACTTAATCACAAACTCATAGTCGTCAAGGGGTATTACCTCAATGGTCTCCTTGCCTTTCCAGTCTCCAAGCTGCAACTCCACTCCCCACGCTACTCCAATGGCTGGAACTTCCTTGGAGTTCACCATTTTAATGGTACCATCCCTTTCTGCACCTTTAGTCCGAGCTTCCGAGCTCTATCACCTAAAATAAAAAAATGTGAGGCACCTGTGTCCACCAGTGCGCTCACCTTCTGACATGCAACCATCAGATCCGTAAATATCAAGCCCTTTGGCTTGCGACTCCCCTTACTCTGGATAGCATTGAGCACCAACGACCCAAGCTTTACTGCCCCTGACTCTGGCTCCTCGTCAAACTCCTTGTCTACAGTAGCCAGCTTACCCTTCTGTGGGTAATTGCGCGCTATGTGGCTCCTTCCACATAGGTAGCGTGCTAGTGGCTCTCAGTCCCCTTTTTCTTTCCACTTGCCTGCTGGTGGCTTCCTCTCGCCATCTTTGGTTGAACGGTCTCGGTCTCTATCCTTAGACTCTCAGTCATGGTCCTTCCCCTTGGACTACTTCTTTCGATCCCTATCGTCCCTGCCCTTACCCTTAGGCTTGGTAGACTCGAACTTGTTCAGAGGCTTGAACTCTATCAAGGCCTCGACAGTAGTCATGGCTTTAGCCAAGTCATGAACTCCTCTCTTTTGTAGCTCATGCTTCACACATGGCTTCAGCCCATCCATGAAAGCAAATACGGAGTCCTTCTCACCTAGATTCGAGATCTGTAGCATCAGTTCAAAAAATTTTTGGACATACTCCCTTATGTCCCCTTGCTGGCTCAGCCTGCGCAACTTTGCCCGTGCCTCATCATCGGTATACTCTAGGTAAAATTGTTCTTTGAACTCCTTTTGGAACTCTGCCCAAGTTCCAATCTTGGCGCTCTCACGCCTGACATCATCACTCCTAAGCCTCAACCACAATAAGGCTACATCAGTGAGATACATAGCAGCGGTGCTTACCTTTATCGCCTCGTCTTGCATGCCCATGGCCTGAAAGTACTGCTCCATACCCTAAAGGTAGTTATCTACTTCCTTGGCACCCTTAGTCCTCTTGAACTCCTTAGGCTTAGGGACATCCAATCTGGACTTGGACACTCCAGCAAACATGCCATTCCCAATGGCAGTCTTGCAAGCAACAAGCTCACTGTTAAGCTCCTCCATCCGCTGGTGCATGGCCTCCATGCCATCACGCAAGGTCAGCACTTCAGCCTCCAAGGTCTGATTTTTTTGGGTGAACACTTCCAAGCCTTTGTTGAGAGCAGCTTGCAGCTCACTTTGGATCTCCTCCCCCATGGAGTCTAGCGATGCAATGTGAGTCTCTACCCTCTCAAGCTTCTCCCCCATGTCGCCCATGGTCACCTCCACCTTGGCCAACCTACCGTCCATGGTAGACTAGATATCTCTAGAACTAGCTTTCCTCCCTCTTCCACACCCATGCTCCTGGACCTCTAGTTGTTGGTTAGCAGCGTCACTTTGGGATGCCATCTCCTCTAACCTGCACAACACAAACACGCAGAATTGAACTTGTTCTGATACCAACTGTCACGAGCTCTGACCTTAGACTCAAAAACCATGAGGCCTTAGGCTTGGAATCTCGTCCATTAAGCCTAAGTCAGCCTAAAACACAAGCGTACAGGCACTAGAACAACAGGAAGGGCTGATTACACAAGTTAAAGAGAAACAGGATAAGAAGGTAGAATTCTAGAAATGCTCTTGTATTCACTGAAACAGAAGTGTTTGATGGTGTACAAATGAGGGAGGAACAACCCTCTATTTATAGTTAAGGCTCTAGCTTACACTTAATGGAAATATCCCTAGAACAAAGGCTAAAATCATGGGATTATACAGATTACAATCAATCAAGATGCTAACTCCTAATTTTCAGGGTCAACCAAATCTGTCAGGATACTGCTGCTGATCCTGCCTGCTTCCATAAGCTTTCCTTGTGTGTCCAGCACCTTGGGCCCTTCTAGATGTGGTGCGGGTAGCTTGTATAGCAGGCCTTGGTCTCACGGGCTGGCCTGCAAGTTGGGTGGGCGTTTTGAACTCGTTTGCTAGGCTTTGCATGCAGATACCCGCCAGCACGCCTGGTGTGCCTGATGTGCCTGGTGCACCCGTCCAGGGTGTGACACTTGGCCCTTATATTGGCCCCCTATCCCTCATCAAACATCAAGAACTGAGACCCCCTTAAAGAGCATTTGAGATTTTAAAGGTTTGCTGCCAGTAGCCATTAAAGTGTCTGAAATGGGGACACTTTTTTCAAACAGTCACAAAATCTTCTCCACTTCGAGTTTTTAGCTGAATTTTTTTGTGCAAGCCAACAAAAATACAAGCATCACCTCAACCAAATTTGGGGACAAAACTCTTTCTAAAAAAAATATTAAAAAATCCCGAACTACAAAAAGTTTTGAAAATCGTGAAAAATAGAAAACGGGTCGTCTTGCCACGAAACTTCACATGAAGGCTTAGGGGACCATTGTATGAATTTACAAGCCATAAAAAAGGTATTGGCATGGCAGAAATATGAAGATGTGCTTGAACCCACCTACCACCCGTTCGATCCCCGGCTTACGCATCCTGCCTCTCTGGTCGGCTGAGCGCCCGCACGCTCATTTTGTGGGTTGACTTAGGCATACGGAGTTCATCCCCAGTCTAAGCATACGAAGTTCATTCCCATTCTAAGATCGGACTGGATCGAGGGCAGCAGGATCGGTAGCACACAGGGGGGACTGGGCCAATCCCCGGCTTGCGCATTCTACCTCTCTGACCGGCTGAACACCCGCACGCCCATTTCATGGGTTGGCTTAGGCATAGGGAGTTCATTCCATGTCTAAGCCCTAGCCGGACCGAGGGTTGTGGCAGCGGGACCGGCAGCATGCAGAGGGGGACCGGGCCAATCCCTGGCTTGCGCATTATGCCTCTCCGGCCGACTCAGTGCCCACATGCTCATTTCGTGGGTTGACTTAGGCATACGAAGTTCATTCCAAGTCTAAGATCGGACCGGACCGAGGGTTGCGGCAGCAAGATCGACAGCACGCAGGGGGGGACCAGGTCGATCCCCGACTTACGCATTCTGCCTCTCCGACCGGCTGAGCGCCCCCATGCTCGTTTTGTGGGTTGGCTTAGCCATACGAAGTTCATTCCATGTCTAAGCATACGGAGTTCATTCCCAGTCTAAGATCGGATCGGACCGAGGGTTGCAGCAGCAGGACTAGCAGCAGGATCGGCAGCACGCAGGGGGGATCAGGCCGATCCCCAGCTTGCGCATTCTGCCTCTCCGACCGACTGAGCGCCCGCACGCTTATTTCGTGGGTTGGCTTAGCCATACGAAGTTCATTGCATGTCTAAGCATACGAAGTTCATTCTCAGTGTAAGATCCGACCGGATCGAGGGTTGCAGCAGCAGGACTAGCAGCAGGATCGATAGCACGTAGGGGGGATCGGGCTGATCCCCAGCTTGCGCATTCTACCTCTCCGGCTGGCTGAGCACCCGCACGCTCATTTCGTGGGTTGACTTAGGCATACGGAGTTCATCCCCAGTCTAAGCATACAGAGTGCATTCCCAGTCTAAGATCAGATCGGATCGAGGGTTGCGGCAGCAGGATCGATAGCATGCAGGTGGGATCGGGCCGATCCCTGGCTTGTGTATTCTACCTCTCCGGCTGACTAAGCGTCCGTACGCCAGTTTCATGGGTTAGCTTAGGCATTGGGAGTTCATTCCATGTCTAAGCCCCAGTCGAACTGAGGTTGCGACAGCGGGACCGGCAGCATGCAGAGGGTGACTAGGCTGATCCCCGGCTTGCGCATTATGCCTCTTCGGCCGGCTCAGCACCCGCACGCTCGTTTCGTGGGTTGACTTATGCGTACGGAGTTCATTCCCAGTCTAAGATTGGACCGGACCAAAGGTTACGGCAGTAGGATCGACAACACGCAGGGGGGGACTGAACCGATCCCCTGCTTGCGCATTCTGCCTCTCCGACCGGCTGAGTGCCCGTACGCTCGTTTCATGGGTTGGCTTAGGCATACGAAGTTCATTCCATGTCTAAGCATACGAAGTTCATTCCCCGTCTAAGATTTTGAGCCACGGTGCACATGTTGTGCTCAGGCATGTGCTGGTGGCGTATTTTTTTTGCCCGAGCCACCATCGTCGAAGAGCCTAACCAGCGGCATTGGAGGTTCCGACAATTGAGAGGGCCGGGGGGTGTGTGCACATGATGTGTGAAGTGTGCTGGTACTTAGCCCTTATGTTGGCCCCCTATCCCTCATCAAACCCTGAGAACTCACACCCCCTTAAAGAGCATTTGAGATTTTATAGGTTTGCTGCCAGTAGCCATTAAAGTGTCTAAAATGGGGACACTTTTTTCAAATGGTCACAAGATCTTCAAAGGCCGATCCCCGGCTTGCGCATTCTGCCTCTCCGGCCGGCTGAGTGCCCGCACGCCCGTTTCATGGTTTGGCTTAGGCATAGGGAGCTCATTCCATGTCTAAGCCCCAGCCGAACCGAGGGTTGTGGCAGCGGGACCGGCAGCACGCAGAGGGGGACCGGGCTGATCCCCGGCTTGCGCATTATGCCTCTCCGACCGGCTCAGTGCCCGTACGCTCGTTTCATGGGTTGACTTAGGCATACAGAGTTCATTCCCAGTCTAAGATCGGATCAGACCGAGGGTTGCGGCAGCAGGATCGACAGCACGCAAGGGTGGACCGAGCCGATCCCTGGCTGGCACATTCTGCCTCTCCGGCTGGTTGAGCGCCCACACGCTCATTTCATGGGTTGGCTTAGGCATACGGAGTTCATTCCATGTCTAAGCATATGGAGTTCATTCCTAGTCTAAGATCGAACCAAACCGAAGGTTGCGGCAGCAGGATCGGCAGCACGCAGGGGGGAACGGGCCGATCCCCGACTTGCGCATTCTACCTCTCCGGCCAGTTGAGCGCCCACACGCTCGTTTCGTTGGTTGGCTTAGGTGTACGGAGTTCATTCCATGTCTAAGCCCTAGCCGGACCAAGGGATGTGGCAGCGGGACCGACAGCACACAGAGGGGGACCGGGTCGATCCCCAGCTTGCGCATTATGCCTCTCCGGTCGGCTCAGTGCCCGCATGCTCGTTTCGTGGGTTGACTTAGGCATACGGAGTTCATTCCCAGTCTAAGATCAGACCGGACCGAGGGTTGCGGTAGCAGGATCGACAGCACGCAGGAGGGACCGGACTGATTCCTGATTTACGCATTCTGCCTCTTCGACCGGCTGAGTGCCCGCACGCTCGTTTTGTGGGTTGGCTTATCCATACGAAGTTCATTCCATGTCTAAGCATACGAAGTTCATTCCCAGTCTAAGATCAGATCCGACCAAGGGTTGCGGTAGTAGGACTAGCAGCAGGATCGACAGCATGCAGGGGGGATCGGGTCGATCCCCAGCTTGTGCATTCTGCCTCTCCGATCGGCTGAACACCCACACGCTCGTTTCATGATTTGACTTAGGCATACAGAGTTCATCCCCAGTCTAAGCATACGGAGTGCATTCCCAGTCTAAGATCAGATCGGATCGAGGGTTGCGACAGCAGGATTGACAGGATGCAGGTGGGACTGGGCAGATCCTCGGCTTGCGCATTCTGCCTCTCCGACCGGCTGAGCGCCCGCACGCCCGTTTCATGGGTTGGCTTAGGCATAGGGGGTTCATTCCATGTCTAAGCCCCTGTAGGACCGAGGTTGTGGCTATGGGATCAACAGCACGCAGAGGGGGATCGAGCCGATCCCCGACTTGGGCATTATGCCTCTTCGGTCGACTCAGCGCCCGCACGCTCGTTTCGTGGGTTGACTTATATGTACGGAGTTCATTCTCAGTCTAAGGTCAGACCGGACAGAAGGATGCGACAGCAGGATCGATAGCACGCAGGGGGGACCGAACCAATCCCCTGCTTGCGCATCTACCTCTCCGACCGGCTGAGCGCCCGCACGCTCGTTTCGTGGGTTGGCTTAGGCATACGGAGTTCATTCCCCGTCTAAGATTTTGAGCCACGATGCACATACTGGGCTCGGGCATGTGCTAGTGGCATCTTTTTTTCACCCGAGGCACCATCGTCGGAGCATCGTTGGAGAGCCTAACCGACGGTGTTGGGGGTTCCGATGATTGGGGGGCCAGGGGGTGTGTGGACATGATGTGCGAAGGGTGCTGGTACGTGGCCCTTATATTGGCCCCTTATCCCTCATCAAACCTCGAGAACTCACACCCCCTTCAAGAGCATTTGAGATTTTATAGGTTTGTTGCCAGTAGCCATTAAAGTGTCTAAAATGGGGACACTTTTTTCAAACGGTCACAAGATCTTCAAAGGCTGATCCTCAGCTTGTGCATTCTGCCTCTCCAGCTAGCTGAGAGCCCGCACGCCCGTTTCATGGGTTCGCTTAGGCATAGGGAGCTCATTCCATGTCTAAGCCCCAGCCAGACCGAGGGTTGTGGCAGCGGGACCGACAGCACACAGAGGGGGACCGAGTCGATCCCCGGCTTGTGCATTATGCCTCCCCGATCGGCTCAGTGCCCCTACGCTCATTTCGTAGGTTGACTTAAGCATACGGAGTTCATTCTCAGTCTAAGATCGGATCGGACCGAAGGTTAAGGCAGCAGGATTGACAGCATGCAGGGGGGATCGGGTCGATCCCCGGCTTGCACATTTTGCCTCTCCGGCTGGCTGAGCGCCCACACGCTCGTTTCATGGGTTGGCTTAGGCATACAGAGTTCATTCCATGTCTAAGCATACGGAGTTCATTCCCAGTCTAAGATCGGACCGAACTGAGGGTTGCGGTAGTAGGACCAACAGCAGGATCGACAGCACACAGGGGGGACCGGGTCGATCCCCGACTTGCGCATTCTACCTTTTCAGCCAGCTGAGTGCCTGCACGCTCGATTCGTGGGTTGGCTTAGGCATACGGAGTTCATTCCATGTCTAAGCCCCAGCCGAACCAAGGGTTGTGGTAGTAGGACCGACATCGGCAGCACGCAGAGGGGGACCGGGCCGATCCCCGGCTTGTGCATTACGCATCTCCGGCCAGCTTCTCCGGCTTACTGAGCGCCCGCACACTCGTTTCGTGGGTTGACTTAAGCATACGGAGTTCATCGGTAGTCTAGGCATACAGAGTTCATTCCCAGTCTAAGATCGGACCAGACCGAGGGTTACGGTAGCAGGATCGGTAGCACGCAGGGGGGACCAGGCCAATCCCCAGCTTGCGCATTCTGCCTCTCCGACCGGCTGAAAGCCCGCACGTTCGTTTTGTGGGTTGGCTTAGGCATACGGAGTTCATTCCATGTCTATGCCGCAGTCGGACTGAGGGTTGTGGCAACGGGACCGACAGCATGCAGAGAGGGACCGGGTCGATCGTCGATTTGTTCATTATGCCTATCTCACCGGCTCAATGCCCACACGCTCGTTTCGTGGGTTGACTTAGGCATACGGAGTTCATTCCCAGTCTAAGATCGGACTGGATCGAGAGTTACGGTAGCAAGATTGACAAAACGTAGGGTGGGATCGGGCCAATCCTCGGTTTACACATTCTACCTCTTCGACCGGCTGAGCGCCCGTACGCTCGTTTCGTGGGTTGGCTTAGGCATACGAAGTTCATTCCATGTCTAAGCATACGAAGTTCATTTACAGTCTAAGATCAGACCGGACCGAGGGTTGCGGTAGCAAGACCAGCAGCAGGATCGGTAGCACACAGGCGGGGACCGAGCCGATCCTCGGCTTACGTATTTTGCCTCTCCGACCGGCTGAGCGCCCGTACGTTCGTTTCGTGGGTTGGCTTAGGCATACAGAGTTCATTCCATGTCTAAGCCCCAGCCAGACCGAGGGTTGTGGCAGCAGGATCGACAGTGAGATTGGCAACACGCAGAAGGGGATCGGGCTGATCCCCAGCTTGCGCATTATGCCTCTCCGACCGGCCTCTCCGGCAGGCTGAGCGCCCGCACGCTTGTTTCATGGGTAGACTTAGGCATACGGAGTTCATCTCCAGTCTAAGCATACGGAGTTCATTCCAAGTCTAAGATCAGACCGGATCGAGGGTTGTGGAGCAGGATTGATAGCACGCAGGGGGGACCGAGTCGATCCCAGGCTTGCGCATTCTGCCTCTCCGGTCGGCTGAGGGCCCGCACGCCCGTTTCGAGGGTTGGCTTAGGCATAGGAAGTTCATTCCATGTCTAAGTCCCAGCCGGACAGAGGGTTGTGGTAGCGGGATCGGCAGCACACAAAGGGGGACCGGACCGATCCCCGGCTTGCGCATTATGCCTCTTCGACCAGCGCAGCACACGCATGGTCATTTCGTGGATTGACTTATACATACAGAGTTCATTCCCAGTCTAAGATTGGACCAAACCGAGGGTTGCTACTGCAGGATTGACAGCACGTAGGGGCAGATCGGGTCAATCCCCGGCTTGCGTAATTTGCCTCTCTGGCCTGCTGAGCGCTCGCACGCTCGTTTCGTGGGTTGGCTTAGGCATACGGAGTTCATTCCATGTCTAAGCATACGGAGTTCAATCCCAATCTAAGATTTTGAGCCATGGTGCACATGCTGGGCTCAGGCATGTGCTCGTGCCGCATTTTTTTTGCTCGGGGCACCATCGCTGGAGCATCACCGGAGAGCCTAACCGGTGGCATTGAGGGTTCCGACGATTGGGGGGCCGGGGGGTATGCGCACATGATGTGCGATGGGTGTTGGTAGTTGGCCCTTATGCATGCCAACAAAAATACAGGGATCACCTCTACCAAATTTTGGGACAAAACTCTTTCTAAAAAAATTTTAAAAAATCCCAAACCGTAAAAAGTTTCAAAAATCGTGAAAAATAGAAAACGGGTCATCTTGCCACGAAACTTCACATGAAGGCTTAGGGGACCACTGTATGAATTTGCACACCATAAAAATGGCATTGGCATGGCAGAAATATGAAGATGTGCTGAACCCAACCTATCACCCGTTCGATCCCCGGCTTGCACATCCTGCCTCTCTGGTTGGCTGAGCGCCCGCATGCTCGTTTCGTGGGTTGACTTAGGCAAACAGAGTTCATCCCCAGTCTAAGCATACGGAGTTCATTACCAGTCTGAGATCGGACTAGACCAAGGGTTACGGCAACAGGATCGATAGCACGCAGGGGGGACCGGGTCGATCCCCGACTTTCGCATTCTGCCTTTCCGATCGGCTGAGCGCCCACACGCTCGTTTCATGGGTTGGCTTAGGCATAGGGAGTTCATTCCATGTCCAAGCCCCAGCTGGACCGAGGGTTGTGGTAGTGGGATCGGTAGCACGAAGAGGGGGACCGGGCTGATCCCCGGCTTGCGCATTATGCCTCTCCGGTCGGCTCAGTGCTCACACGCTCATTTCATGGGTTAACTTAGGCATACGGAGTTCATTCCCTATCTAAGATTGGATCAGATCGAGAGTTGCGACAACAGGATCGACAGCACACAGGGGGGACAGGGCCGATCCCCGGCTTGTGCATTCTGCCTCTCCAGTCAGTTGAGCGCCCACATGCTCGTTCCGTTGGTTGGCTTAGGCATACGGAGTTCATTCCATGTCTAAGCATATGGAGTTCATTATCAGTCTAAGATTTTGAGCCATGGTGCACATGCTGGGCTCGAGCATGTGCTGGTGCAGCATTTTTTTCGCCCGGGGCACCATCACCAGAGCATCGCTGGAGAGCCTAACCGGTGGCATTGGGGGTTCCGATGATTGGGGGGCCGGGAGGTGTGCGCACATGGGTGCTGGTACTTGGCCCTTATATTGGACCCCTATCCCTCATCAAACCTTGAGAACTCACACCCCTTAAAGAGCATTTGAGATTTTATAGGTTTGCTGCCAGTAGCCATTAAAGTGTCTGAAATGAGGACACTTTTTTCAAACGGTCACAAAATCTTCTCCACTTCGAGTTTTAAGCTGAATTTTTTTGTGCGTGCCAACAAAAATACAAGGATCACCTCTACAAAATTTGGGGATAAAACTCTTTATAAAAAATTTTTCAAAAATCCCAAACCGTAAAAAGTTTCAAAAATTGTGAAAAATAAAAAATGGGTCGTCTTGCCACGAAACTTAACATGAAGGCTTAGGGACCATTGTATGAATTTACAAGCCATAAAAATGGCATTGGCATGGCAGAAATATGAAGATGTGCTTGAACCCACCTACCACCTGTTCGATCCCCAGCTTGCGCATCCTGCCTCTCTGGTCGGCTGAGCGCCCGCACGCTTGTTTCATGGGTCACTGAGGCATACAGAGTTCATCCCCTAGTCTAAGCATATGAAGTTCATTCCTAGTCTAAGGTCGGACCGGACCGAGGGTTGCAGCTGCAAGATCGACAGCACGCAGGAGGATCGGGTTGATCCCCGACTTGTGCATTCTGCCTCTCTAGCTGGCTGAGCACCCGACGCCTGTTTCATGGGTTGGCTTAGGCATAGGGAGTTCATTCCATGTCTAAGCCCCAGTCAGATTGAGGGTTGTGGCAGTGGGACCGACAGCACGTAGAGGAGGTCCGAGCTGATCCCCAGCTTGCGCATTATGCCTTTTCGATTGACTCAGCGCCCGTATGGTCGTATCGTGGGTTGACTTAGGCATACGGAGTTCTTTCCTAGTCTAAGATCAGACTGGACTGAGGGTTGCAGTAGTAGGATTGACAGCACGTAGGGGGGACCGGGCCGATCTCTAGCTTGCGCATTCTGCCTCTTTGGCCTGCTGAGCACCCGCACGCTCGTTTCATGGGTTGGCTTAAAAATACGGAGTTCATTCCATGTCTAACCATACGGAGTTTATTCCCAGTCTAAGATTGAACCAGACTGACGGTTGCGGTAGCAGGACCAACAGCAGGATCGATAGCACGCAGGGGGGATCGAGCCGATCCCTGACTTACGCATTCTATCTCTCCGGCCGACTGAGCGCCCGCACGCTCGTTTCATGGGTTGGCTTAGGCATACGGAGTTCATTCCATGTCTAAGCCCCAACCGGACTGAGGGTTATGGCAGCAGGGTCGGTAACGGGATAGGCAGCACGCAGGGGGGACCGGGCCGATCCCCAGCTTGCGCATTCTGCCTCTCTGGCCGGCTAAGCACCGGCACGTCCGTTTCGTGGGTTGGCTTAGGCATAGGGAGTTCATTCCATGTCTAAGCCCCAGCCGGACCGAGGGTTGTGGCAGCGGGACCGATAGCACGTAGAGGGGGATCGGACTGATCCTCGACTTGCGCATTATGCCTCTTCGGTAGGCTCAGCACCCGCACACTTGTTTCATGGGTTGACTTATGCATACGGAGTTCATTCCCAGTCTAAGATCGGACCAGACCAAGGGTTGCAGTAGCAGGATCGATAGCACGCAGGGGGAATGGGCCGATCCCTGGCTTGTGCATTCTGCCTCTCCAACCGGCTGAGCGCCCGCACGCTCATTCCATGGGTTGGCTTAGGCATACGGAGTTCATTCCCAGTCTAAGATTTTGAGCCACGGTGCACATGCTGGGCTCGGGCATGTGCTGGTACCACATTTTTTTCACCCAGGGCACCATCGTCGGAGCATCGTCAGAGCATCGCCGGAGAGCCTAACCGACGGATTTGGGGTTTCGACGATTGGGGCGGCCAAGGGAGTGTGTGCACATGATGTGCAATGGGTGCTGGTTCTTGGCCCTTATATTGGCCCCCTATCCCTCATCAAACCTCAATAACTCATACCCCTTAAAGAGCATTTGAGATTTTATAGGTTTGCTGCCAGTAGCCACTAAAGTGTCTGAAATGGGGACTCTTTTTTCAAACGGTCACAAAATCTTCTCCACTTCGAGTTTTTAGCTGAATTGTTTTATGCATGCCAAAAAAAATACAAGGATCACCTCTACCAAATTTGGGGACAAAAATCTTTCTAAAAAAATTTTAAAAAATCCCGAACCGCAAAAAGCTTCAAAAATCGTCAAAAATAAAAAACAGGTCGTCTTGCCACAAAACTTAACATGAAGGCTTAGGGGACCATTGTATGAATTTACAAGCCATAAAAATGGCATTGGCATGGCAGAAATATGAAGATGTGATTGAACCCACCTACCACATGTTCGATCCCCGGCTTGTACATCCTGCCTCTCTGGTCAGCTGAGCGCCCGTACACTCGTTTCGTGGGTTGACTTAGGCATACGAAGTTCATCCCCAGTCTAAGCATACAGAGTTCATTCCCAGTCTAAGATCAGACCGACCGAGGGTTGCGGCAGCAGGATCGGCAGCACGCAGGGGGGATCGAGCCGATCCCCGGCTTGCGCATTCTGCCTCTCCGGCCAGCTGAGCGCCCGCACACACGTTTCGTGGGTTGGCTTGGGCATAGGGAGTTCATTCCACGTCTAAGCTTACGGAGTTCATTTCCAGTCTAAGATTTTGAGCCACGATGCACATGCTGGGCTCGGGTATGTGCTGGTGCCGCATTTTTTTCGCCCGAGGCACCATGGTCGGAGCATCGCCGGAGAGCCTAACCGACAGCATTGGGGGTTCCGACGATTGGGGGGCAGGGGGTGTGCGCACATGATGTACGATGGGTGCTGGTACTTGGCCCTTATATTGGCCCCCTATCCCTCATCAAACCTTGAGAACTCATACCCCCTTAAAGAGCATTTGAGATTTTATAGGTTTGCTGCGAGTAGCCGTTAAAGTGTTTGAAATAGGGACACTTTTTTCAAACGGTCACAAAATCTTCTCCACTTTGATTTTTTAGCTGAATTTTTTTGTGCATGCCAAAAAAAATACAAGGATTACCTCTACCAAATTTATGGACAAAAATCTTTCTAAAAAAATTTTAAAAAATCCTGAACCGTAAAAAATTTTTGAAAATCATGAAAAATAGAAAACGGTCGTCTTGCCACGAAACTTCACATGAAGGCTTAGGGGACCATTGTATGAATTTACATGTCATAAAAATGGCATTGGCATGGCAGAAATATGAAGATGTGCTTGAACCCACCTACCACCCGTTCGATCCCCGGCTTACGCATCCTGCCTCTCTAGTCGACTGAGCTCGCACGCTCATTTTGTGGGTTGACTTAGGCATACAGAGTTCATCCCTGGTCTAAGCATATGAAGTTCATTCCCAGTCTAAGATCGAATAGGACTGAGGGTTGCAACAGTAGGATCGGTAGCACGCAAGGAGGATCGGGTCGATCACTGGCTTGTGCAGTCTACCTCTCCAATCGACTGAGCGCCTGCACGGTACTGCCTGATCTGGTCCCTGAACTACCATAAGTCATCTGTTGGTTCCCAGCTTGCCTCACTGTCTGGAAGTCTCTTCTAGTGCACCAAGTACTCTTATCTTGGCTGATAGTTCTTCCGTCTCACTTCTCGGTCAGTTATGATGCTGTGGACCTCTTTCTCATATGAGGCCTTTGCTCCCAATGGCACACGTTTTGACTCTGCCCATCCTGGATCTCCCTCATCCTCATGGAACGGCTTGAGCATGCTCACATGGAACACCGGGTGTACCGTCAGCTTGGGTGGCATATCCAGCTTGTAGGCAACCTTGCCTACCCTCTTTACTACTCGGAAAGGTCCCTCATACCTCCGAACTAGGCCTTTGTGCAGCCCCCTATAGCGCATAATGGGATGCAGCTTCACCAATACCAAGTCTCCAACCTGGAACTGCATGTCCCACCTATTCTGGTCTGCCCACTTCTTCGACCTCTTAGTCGCCTTGTGTAGACAAACTTTGGCCAAGTCAGTTTGCTCTTGCCATGCCTTGGCAAACTTGTATGCTGCTGGATTCGACCCTATATAACCTGCAGCAATCGAATCAGATGTTAGTGGTTGTTGCCTTGTCACAACCTCAAATGGGCTTTGGTTCGTTGCCTCGCTCCTTTGCAAGTTGTAGGAAAACTATGCAATATCTAGTAGCTTTGGCCAGTCCCTTTGTGTGGCACTCACATAGTGCCTGAAGTAGACCTTCAATAGTCTATTCACTCATTCTGTCTGCCCATCAGTCTGTGGATGCATGCTGGTGGAAAAGTTAAAGTCTGACCCCAACAGCTTGAACAACTCAGTCCAGAACCTGCCCGTGAAACGCCCGTCCCAATCACTAACAATGGTCATTGGCACTCCCTAGTACTTAACCATGTTCTTCTGGAACAATCGAGCTGCCTCCTCGGCTGGGCACTCCTTGGTTGCTGGAATGAAGATTCCATACTTGAAAAACCTGTCCACCATTACCATGATGCTTCCAAACCCTTCTGCTTTGGGTAGACCGACTATAAAGTCCAGAGAAACACTCTCCCATGGTCGCTCTGGCACTGGCAATGGCTCCAAGAGACCACCTGGTTTCTTGAGCTCCACCTTGTCCTATTGGCACATAAGACAAGTCTTCACATAGGTCTTCACATCATCCCTCATGTACGGCCAGTAGTACCGGTCCTCGATCAACACCAAGGTACGACTCACTCCGGGGTGTCCAACCCACCTTGAATCATGGCATTCTTACAAAACTTCCTTATGGAGCTTCCCGTGCTATGGCACAAATAGTCTACTTCCCCTGGTGTACAGCAAGCCATCCTGCAACCAAAATCACCTAGTCTTACCTTGCTGGAAGTACTCCATCAAAGCCTTGGCTGTAGGATCATGGACAATTCCCTCCTTGATGTGCGGCACCAGTGACCCCTCTGGTTGGCTAATGGCAACAAGGTTAGCCTTCCTGCTCAGGGCATCTGCCACTAGGTTCACCAGCCCCAGCTTGTACTCCATCTAGAAATCAAATTCTGTAAGAAAATCTTACCATCTCACCTACTTGAGGGACAGCTTCTTCTGCGTCTGAAAGTAGCTGGTCACCACATTGTCCGTCCTAACCAAGAACCTCGACCCCAACAGGTAATGACGCCAAGTGCACGAGCAGTGCACCACTGCAGTCATCTCCTTCTCTTGGACCATGTACTTGTGCTCAGTCTCATTCAGCTTTATGCTCTCGAACGTGACTGGACGTCTCTCCTGTATCAACACGCCCCCTATGGCAAAGTCTGATGCATTCGTATGTACCTCATACGGCATGGCATGGTCTGGCAAGGCCAAGATTGGCTCCTCGATCACAGCCTGCTTCAACCTATCAAAGGCTTCATGGCACCCTGTGCTCCACTCCCATGCTTTCCCTTTCTTAAGCAAGTCAATCAAGGGCTTGGCTATTGCTGAATGACCTTTGATGAAGCGCCTGTAGTAGTTGACCAGCCCAAGGAACGATCTCAACTCAGTGACCTTGGCTGGTGGTTGCCACTCCAAGATGGCGTGTATCTTGCCTTCATCCATGCGTATCCTGCCATCTCCCACTATGCGGCCAAGGAACGGGATCTCCTGCTGGGTGAATAAGCACTTTTCCCTCTTGACAAATAGCTTGTGCACCCGCAACACCTCGAACACCTATCTCAAGTGGTCTACATGCTCTCCCAAAGTCTAGCTATAGATCACAATGTCATCCAAATAAACCACAAGAAGCCGATCAAGGAATGACTAAAATACCTTGTTCATAAGGGTGCAGAATGTTGCTGGGGCATTCGTGAGCCTAAAAGGCATCACCAAGAACTCATACGAACCATGCTGAGTGACACATGCTGTCTTTGGCTCATCTCCCTTTGCGATCCTGACTTTATAGTAGCCTGACCTCAAATCTAGCTTAGTGAACCACCTTGCGCTCCCAAGTTGATCGAACAAGTCTGCAATGAGTGGGATGGGGTACTTGTTCTTGATGGTCAGCTTGTTCAAAGCTCGGTAGTCTATGCATAGCTACAACAACCCATCATGCTTGCATTGAAATAGAATCGGTGCACCATAGGGTGCCTTCGATGGCCTGATGAAGCCAATATCAACTAACTCTTTAGCTACTTCCTCAACTCCTCTAACTCTGGTGGAGACATTCGGTAAGGGGCTCTAGCTGGTGGCTTGGCCTCGGACACCAGCTCGATCTTGTGGTCCACCTCCCTCTTAGGTGGTAGCTTGCTAGGTAACTTTGTGGGCATCACATCACTAAAGGTCTTCAGCACCTTTAGCACCTCCAAGGGTGACTCGATCTCCTTCTCCCTTGGCTCATCATATTTCAGGGCTGCCAAGAAGGTGTCTTCTTGTCTGTTTGACCGCCTTGGCAAATTGGAGGTTGACACCACCTGCGACCCAACTCTAGACCCTCTCCTTAATGCACTAGCATTGGCACCGTGCATCCAAGATGCAAACACAATCGACAAAAGGCACGATGAGGGTGTTAATCCGAAACAAGGAAATCCAACCAATCACAAACTCATAGTCGTCAAGGGGTATTACCTCAATGGTCCCTTGCCTTTCAGTCTCCAAGCTGCAACTTCACTTCCTCGCGGTACTCCAATGGCTGGAACTTCCTTGAGTTCACCGTTTGATGGTACCAGTCCCTTTCTGCACCTTTAGTCTGAGCTTCCGGCTCTATCACCTGAAATAAAAAGATGTGAAGCACCTGTGTCCACCAGTGCACTCACCTTTTGACCCGCAACCATCAGATCCGTAAACATTAAGCCCTTTGGCTTGCGGTTCCTTTTACTCTGGACAGCATTGAGCACCAACGACCCAAGCTTTATTGCCCCTAACTCTGGCTCCTCATCAGACTCCTTGGCTACAGCAGCCAGCTTGCCCTTCTGCGGGTAATTACGCGCTATGTGGCTCCCTCCACATAGGTAGCATGCTAGTGGCTCTCAGTCCCCCTTTGCTTTCCACTTTCCTACTGGTGGCTTCCTCTCGCCATCCTTGGTTAAACTATCTCGGTCTCCATCCTTGGACTCCCGATCACAGTCTTTCCCCTTGGATTGCTTCTTTCGATCTCTATCGTCCCTGCCCTTACCCTTAGGCTTGGTAGACTCGAACTTGTTCAGAGGCTTGAACTCTATCAAGGCCTTGGCAATAGTCATGGCTTTAGCCAAGTCATGAAATCCTCTCCTTTGTAGCTCATGCTTCACCCACGGCTTTAGCCCATCCATGAAAGCAAATAAGGCGTTCGCCTAGATCTGAGATCTATATCATCAGTTCAGAGAATTTTTTGACATACTCCCTTATGTCCCCTTGCTGGCTTAGCCTGTGCAACTTTGCCCGCGCCTCATCATCAATATACTCTGGGTAAAATTGTTCTCTGAACTCCTTTTGGAACTCTGCCCAGGTTCCAATCTTGGTGCTCCCACACCTGACATCATCACACCTGTGCCTTAACCACAATAAGGCTACATCAGTGAGATACATAGCAGCGGTGCTTACCTTTATCGCCTCGTCTTACATGCCCATGGCTTGGAAGTACTGCTCCAGACCCCAAAGGTAGTTATCTACTTCCTTGGCCGCCCTAGTCCCCTTGAACTCCTTAGGCTTGGGGACATCCAATCTGGACTTGGACACTCCAGTAAACATGCCATTCCCAATGGCAGTCTTGCAAGCAACGAGCTCACTGGTAAGCTCCTCCATCCGCTGGCGCATGGCCTCCATGCCATCGCGCAAGGTCAGCACTTCAGCCTCCAAGGTCTGATTCTTTTGGGTGAACATGTCCAAGCCTTTGTTGAGAGTAGCTTGCAGCTCACTTTGGATCTCCTCCTCCATGGAGTCTAGCGATGCAATGTGAGTCTCTACCCCCTCAAGCTTTTCCCCCATGTCGCCCATGGTCACCTCCACCTTGGCCAGCCTATCGTCCATGGTAGACCAGATATCTCTAGAATTGGCTTTCCTCCCTCTTCCATGCCCATGCTCCTGGGCCTTTGGTTGTTGGTTAGCAGCATCACTTTGGGATGTCATCTCCTCTAACCTGCACAACACAAACACGCAGAATCGAACTTGCTCTGATACCAACTGTCACGGGCTCCGACCTTAGACTCAGAAACCGTGCGGCCTTAGGCTTGGAATCTCCTCCTTTATGCCTAAGTCAGCCTAAAACACAAGCGTACGGGCACTAGAACAACAGGAAGGGCTGATTATGCAAGTTAAAGAGATACAGGATAAGAAGGTAGAATTCTGGAAATGCTCTTGTATTCACTGAAACAGAAGTGTTTGATGGTGTACAAATGAGGGAAGAGCAGCCCTCTATTTATAGTTGAGGCTCCAGCTTACACTTAATGCCAATATCCCTAGAATAAAGGCTAAAATCATGGGATTATATAGATTACAATCAATCAGGATGTTAACTCTTGATTTTCAGGGTCAACCAAATCTGCCAGGATGCTGCTGCAGATCCTGCCTGCTTCCAGAAGCTTCCCTTGCATGTCCAGCACCTTGGCCCTTCTGGATGTGGTGCGAGAAGCTTGTATGCCAGGCCTTGGTCTCACGGGTTGGCCTGCAAGTTGGGCGGGCGTTCTGAACTCGTTTGCTAGGCTTTGCGCGTAGATACCCTCCAGCACGCCTGGTCTGCGGGCCTCAACCTCTGGCTCACCTGTTGGTGCGCCTGATGTGCCTGGTGCGCCCACCCAGGGTGTGACACTTGGCCCTTATAATGGCCCCATATCCCTCATCAAACATCGAGAACTCACACCCCCTTAAAGAGCATTTCAGATTTTATAGGTTTGTTGCCAGTAGCCATTAAAGTGTTTGAAATGGGGACACTTCTTTCAAACGGTCACAAAATCTTCTCCACTTCGAGTTTTTAGCTGAATTTTTTTGTGCATTCCAACAAAAATACAAGGATCACCTCAACCAAATTTGGGGACAAAACACTTTCTAAAAAAATTTTAAAAAATCCCGAACCGCAAAAAGTTTTGAAAATCGTGAAAAATAGAAAATAGGTCGTCTTGCCACGAAACATCACATGAAAGCTTAGGGGAAAATTGTATGAATTTACAAGCCATAAAAATGGCATTGGCATGGCTGAAATATGAAGATGTGCTTGAACCCACCTACCACCCGTTCGATCCCCGGCTTGCGCATCCTGCCTCTTTGGTCGATTGAGCGCCCGCACGCTCGTTTCATGGGTTGACTTAGGCAAACGGAGTTCATCCCCAATCTAAGCATATAGAGTTCATTCCCAGTCTAAGATCGAATCGGACCGAGGGTTGCGACAGCAGGATCGACAGCACACAGGGGTGACCAGGCCAATCCCCGGCTTGCGCATTCTGCCTCTCCAACCGGCCGAGCTCCCGGACGCCCGTTTCGTGGGTTGGCTTAGGCATAGGGAGTTCATTCCATGTCTAAGCCCCAGCCGGACTGAGGGTTGTGGCAGCGGGATCGACAGCACACAGAGCGGGATCAGGCTGATCCTAGGCTTGCGCATTATGCCTCTCCGACCGACTCAGCGCCCGCACGCTCGTTTCGTGGGTTGACTTAGGCATACGAAGTTCATTCCCAGTCTAAGATCGGACCGGACCGAGGGTTACGGCAGCAGGATCGACAGCACGCAGGGAGGGATCAGGTCGATCCCTAGCTTGCGCATTCTACCTTTCTGGTCGGCTAAGCGCCCGCGCGCTCGTTTCGTGGGTTGGCTTAGGCATACGGCGTTCATTCCATGTCTAAGCATACAAAGTTCATTCCCAGTCTAAGATCGAACTGGACCGAGGGTTGCGGCAGTAGGACCAGCAGCAGGATCGACAGCACGCAAGGGGGGACCAGCTCGATCCCTGGCCTACACATTCTGCCTCTCTGACCGGCTGAGCACTTGCACGCTCGTTTCGTGGGTTGGCTTAGGCATATGGAGTTCATTCCATGTCTAAGCCCCGGCTGGACCGAGGGTTGTGGCAGCAGGACCGGCAGCGGGATCGGTAGCACGCAGAGGGGGATCGAGCTGATCCTTGGTTTGTGCATTATGCCTCTCCGACCGGTTGAGCGCCCGCACACTCATTTCGTGGGTTGACTTAGGCATACGAAGTTCATCCCCAATCTAAGCATACGGAGTTCATTCCCAGTCTAAAATCAGACCAGACCGAGGGTTGCGGCAGCACGCAGAAGGGACTGGGTCGATCCCCAGCTTGCGCATTCTGCCTCTCCGGCTGGCTGAGCCCCCTGCACGCCCGTTTCATAGGTTGGCTTAGTCATAGGGAGTTAATTCCATGTCTAAGCCCCAGTCGGGCCAAGGGTTGTGGCAGCGGATAGGCAGCACGCCGGGGGTACCGGGTCGATCCTCGGCTTGCGCATTCTGCCTCTTCGGTCGGCTGAGCGCCCGACGCCCATTTTGTGGGGTTGGCTTAGGCATAGGGAGTTCATTCCATATCTAAGCCCCAGCTGGACCGAGGGTTGTGGGCAGCAGGATCAGCAGCATGCAGAGGGGGATCGAGCCGATCTTGGCTTGCGGCATTATGCCTCTTTGGTCGGCTCAGCGCCCGGCACGCTGGTTTCATAGGTGATTTATGCATACGGAGTTCATTCCCAGTCTAAGATAGACCGGGAGGGTTTGGTGGCAGCAGGGATCACACATTTAGGGGGATCGGGCCCCGATTCCCTGGCTTGTGGCATTCGTGCCTCTCCGACCGGCTTGAGCACCCACACGCCCTGCGTTCGTAGGTTGGCTTAGGGCATACGGAGTTCATTTCCACGTCTAAGCATACGGAGTTCATTCCCAGTCTAAGATTTTGAGCCACGATGCACATGTTGGGCTCGGTTATGTGCTGGTGCCACCTTTTTTTCGCCCGGGGCACTATCGTCGAAGCATTGTCGGAGAGCCTAACCGACGGCATTGGGGGTTCCGACGATTGGGGGGCAGGGGGTGTGCGCACATGATGTACGATGGGTGCTGGTACTTGGCCCTTATATTGGCCCCCTATCCCTCATCAAACCTCAAGAACTCACACCCCCTTAAAGAGCATTTGAGATTTTATAGGTTTGCTGCCAGTAGCTATTAAAGTGTTTGAAATGGGGACACTTTTTTCAAACGGTCACAAAATCTTCTCCACTTTGAGTTTTTAGCTGATTTTTTTTGCATGCCAACAAAAACACAAGGATTACCTCTACCAAATTTAGGGACAAAACGCTTTCTAAAAAATTTTAAAAAATCCCGAACCGCAAAAAAATTTTTGAAATCATGAAAAATAGAAAACGGTCGTCTTGCCACGAAACTTCACATGAAGGCTATAGGGGACCATTGTACAAATTTACATGTCATAAAAATAGCTATTGGCATGGCAGAAATATTGAAGATGTGCTTTGAACCCACCGACCACCCGTTTGATTCCCTTGGCTTGTGCCATGCTTGCCGTCTCCTGGTCGTGCTTGAGCACCCGCACGCTCGTTTCTATGGGTTGACATACGCATACGAAGTTCATCCTTAGGTCTAAGCATACCGAAGTTCATTCCCAGTCTAAGATCGGATAGGACCGAGGGTTGCAAGCAGTGAGGATCGCAGCACGCAGGGGGGACCGTGGCCGATTCCCTGGGCTTGTGCATTCTGCCTCTCCAGCCGACTGGAGCGCCTACACGCCCATTTCGTGGGTGCCTTAGGCATAGGGAGTTCATTCCATGTCTAAGCCCAACCAGACCGGGGTCTGTGCAGCAGATCGACAGCACGCAGAAGGGATCAGGTCGAACCCCGTCTGGCATTTGGCTATCTGGTCGGCTCAGCGCCCGCACGCTCATTTTGTGGGTTGACTTAGGCATACGAGTTCATTCCCAATCTAAGATCGGACCGGACCCGAGAGTTGTGGCAGTAGGATCGATAGCCACGTAAGGGGGACGGGCCAATCCCTCGGCTTACGCGTTCTATCCTCTCCGGTTGGTTAAGCGCCCGCACGCTCATTTCGAAGGGTTGGCCTTAGGCATACGGAGTTCATTCCATGTCTAAGCATATGGAGTTCATTCCCATGTCTAAGCATATGGAGTTCATTCCCGTCTAAGATCGGATCAGACCCAAGGGTTGCGACAGCAGGACCAATAACAAGATTGATAGGCATGCAAGGAAGGGATCAGACCGGATCCCTGGCCTTGCGCATTTCTGCCTCTCCGGCCGGGACTGAATGCCCGCACGGCGTCGTTTCGTGGTGTGGCTAGGGATTACGGAGTTCATTCCATGTCTAAGCCCGAGCCAGGACCGAAGGTTGTGGCAGCAGGACCGGCAGCGGGATCAACGGCACGCAGAGGGGGACCGGGTTGATCCTCGGCTTACGTATTATGCCTCTCCGACCGACTGAGCGCCAGCACGCTCGTTTCATGGGTTGACTTAGGCATACGGAGGTGATCCCCAGTCTAAGCATATGGAGTTCATTCCGAATCTAAGATCGGACAGGACCGAGGGTTGCGGCAACAGGATCGACAGCACGGAGGGGGGATCAGGCCGATCCCTGGGTTGCGCATTCTGCCTCTTCGGTCGGCTGAGCACCCGCATGCTCGTTTCGTTGGTTGGCTTAGGCATACGGAGTTCATTCCAATTCTAAGCCCCAGCCAGACCGAGGGTTATGGTAGCAGGACCGGCAGCACGCAGAGGGGGATCGAGCTGATCCCCAGCTTGCGCATTATGCCTCTCCAGTCGGCTCAGCGCCCGCACGCTTGTTTCGTGGGTTGACTTAGGCATACGAAGTTCATTCCTAGTCTAAGATCGGACCGGATCAAGGGTTGCGGTAGCAGGATTGACAGCACGCAGAAGGGACCGGGCCGATCCTCGGCTTACGCATTCTGCCTCTCTGGCCGGCTGAACGCCCGCACGCTCGTTTCGTGGGTTGGCTTAGGCATACGGAGTTCATTCCATGTCTAAGCATAAGGAGTTCATTCCCAGTCTAAGATCGAACCGGACTGAAGGTTGTGGCAGCAAGACGAGCAGCAGGATCGACAGCACGCAGGAGGGGATCGGGTCGATTCCTGGCTTGCACATTCTGCCTCTCCGGTCGGCTGAGTGTCGACACGCTCGTTTCATGGGTTGGCTCAGGCATACGGAGTTCATTCCATGTCTAATCCCCACCCAAACCAAGGGTTATGGTAGCAGGACCGGCAACGAGATCGACAGCACGGAGAGGGGGACCTTGCTGATCCCCGACTTGCGCATTATGCCTCTTCGACTGGTTGAGCGCCCGCACGCTCATTTCATGGGTTGACTTAGGCATACGGAGTTCATCCCCAATCTAAGCATACGGAGTTCATTCCCAGTCTAAGATCGGACCAGACCGAGGGTTGCGACAACAAGATCGACAACACGCAGGGGGGATCGAGCCGATCCCCGACTTACGCATTCTACCTCTCTAGCCAGCTGAACGCCCGCACGCCCGTTTCATGGGTTGGCTTAGGCATAAGGAGTTCATTCCATGTCTAAGCCCCAACCGGACCGAGGGTTGTGGCAGCGAGACCGACAGCACACAGAGGGGAACCGGGTCGATACTTAGCTTGCTCATTATGCCTCTTCGGCTGGCTCAATGCCCGTATGCTCGTTTCGTGGGTTGACTTATGCATACGGAGTTCATTCCCAGTCTAAGATTGAACCGGACCGAGGGTTGCAACAGCAGGATCGACAGCATGCAAAGGGGGACCGGGTCGATCCCCGACTTGTGCATTCTGCCTCTCTGGCTGGCTGAGCACCCGCATGCTCGTTTCATGGGTTGGCTTAGGCATATGGAGTTCATTCCATGTCTAAGCCCCAGCCGGATCGAGGGTTGTGGCAGCAGGACAAGCGATGGGATCAACAGCACGCAAAGGGGGATCGGGTTGATCCCCGACTTGCGCATTATGCCTCTCCGGCCAACTTTTCTGACAGGCTGAGCGCTTGTATGCTCGTTTCGTGGGTTGACTTTGACATACGGAGTTCATCCCCAGTCTAAGCATACGGAGTGCATTCCCAGTCTAAGATCAGATCAGACCAGACCAAGGGTTGCGACAGCAGGATCAGCAACACGTAGGGGGGACCGGGCCAATCCCTGGCTTGTGTATTCTGCATCTTTGGCCGACTGAGCGCCCGCACGCCCGTTTCGTGGGTTGGCTTAGGCATAGGGAGTTCATTCCATGTCTAAGCCCCAGCCGGACCAAGGGTTGTGGCAGCGGGATCGGCAACATGTAGAGGGGGACCGGGCTGATCCCCAGCTTGCGCATTATGCCTCTCCAGCTGGCTCAGTGCCCACACGCTCATTTTGTGGGTTGACTTAGGCATATGAAGTTCATTCCTAGTCTAAGATTAGATCGGACCGAGGGTTGCGATAGCAGGATCGATAGCACGCAGGGGGGATCGAGCTGATCCTCAACTTACGCATTCTGCCTCTCCAAATCGACTGAGCGCCCGCACCCTCGTTTCGGGGTTGGCTTAGGCATACCGAGTTCATTCCATGTCTTAAGCATACAGAGTTCATTCCCAATCTAAGATTTTGAGCCACGGTGCACATGCTGGGCTGGGCATGTGCTGATGCCCCATTTCTTTCGCTCGGGGCACCATCGTCGGAGCATCACCGGAAGTACCACCGGAGAGCCTAACCGGCGGCATTGGGGTTTCCGACGATTGGGGGGCCGGGGGTGTGCGCACATGATGTGCAATGGGTGCTGGTACTTGGCCCTTATATTGGCCCCCTATCCCTCATCAAACCTTGAGAACTCACGGCCCTTAAAGAGCATTTGAGATTTTATAGGTTTGCTGCCAG
>NW_019167826.1:15480593-15517764 GCF_002303985.1 Durio zibethinus
ACGCAGGGAGAAAACCGTGTCGTTCCCAGCAGCTTGCGCATTCTGCTCTCTCGGTCTGCTAAGCGCCCGCACGCCGTTCTATGGGTTGGCTTAGGCATAGGGAGTTTATTCCATGTCTAAGCCTAGTTGGATCGAGGGTTGTGGCAGTGGGACCGGCAACATGCAGAGGGGGATTGGGTCGATCCCTAGCTTACGCATTATGCCTCTCCGGCGGCTCAGCGCCCGAATGCTCATTTCGTGGGTTGACTTAGGCATTCTGCCTCTCCGATCGGTTGACGCTCGCGCTCGTTTCATGGGTTCGCTTAGGCATACGGAGTTCATTCCATGTCTAAGCCCCAGTCAAACTGAAAGTTATGGCAGTAGGACCGGCAAACACACAGAGAGGGGTCGGGTCGATCCCTGGCTTGTGCATTATGCCGCTACGATCGGCTCAGCCCTCGAATGCTCGTTTCATGGGTTAACATAGGCATACGGAGTTCATTCCCAGTCTATGATCAGACTGGACCGAGGGTTGCGGCAGCAGGATCGACAGCACGCAGGGGGGATCGGGTCGGTCCTCGACTTGTGCATTCAGCCTCTTCAGTTGGCTGAGCACCTGCATGCTCGTTTTGTGGGTTGGCTTAGGCATACGGAGTTCATCCCCAGTCTAAGTATACGGAGTTCATTCCCAGTCTAAGATCGGATCGAACCGAGGGTTGCAACAGCAGGATTGGCAGCACGCAGGGGGGACTGGGCCGATTCCTAGCTTATGCATTCTGCCTCCTCAACGGCCTCTCCAGTCGGTTGAGCGCCCGCATGCTCATTTCATGGGTTGACTTATGCATACGGGTTCATCCCTAGTCTAAGCATATGGAGTTCATTCCAGTCTAAGATCAGATCAGACGAGGGTTGCGGTAGCAGGATCGGTAGCACGCAGGGGGGATCAGGCTGATCCGTAGCTTGGGTATTCTGCCTCTCCAGTCGGCTGAGCGACATGCCCGTTTTGGGGTTGGCTTAGGCATACGGAGTTCATTCCATGTCTAAGCCCTAGTCGGAATGAGGGTTGTGGTAGCAGGACGGCAGCACACAGAGGTGGATTCGGGTCGATCACTGACTTGTGCATCTACCTCTCCTGTCGGCTGAGTCTCGCACGCTCGTTTCATGGGTTGGCTTTGGCATACGGAGTTCATTCCATGTCTAAGCATACAAAGTTCATTCCCAGTCTAAGAGTTTTGAGCCACGGTGTACATGTTGAGCTTAGGCATGTGCTGGTGCCACATTTTTTTCGCCTGGGGCACCATCGTCGGAGCATTGTCAAAGAGCCTAACATGAGGCATTGGGGGTTCCGGTGATTGGGGGGCCGGGGGGGTGTGCGCACATGATGTGCGATGGGTGCTGGCACTTGACCCTTATATTGGCCCCCTATCCCTCATTAAACCTCGAGAACTCACACGCCCTTAAAGAGCAATTTGGGATTTTATAGGTTTGCTGCCAGTAGCCATTAAAGTGTCTGAAAAGGGGACACTTTTTTCAAACGAATTTTTTTGTGCATGCTAACAAAAATACAAGGATCACCGTAAAAGGTTTTGAAAATCATGAAAAATAGAAAACAGGTCGTCTTACCACGAAACTTCACATGAAGGCTTAGGGGAAAATTGTATGAATTTACAAGCCATAAAAATGGCATTGGCATGGCAGAAATATGAAGATGTGCTTGAACCCACCTATCACCCGTTCGATCCCCGGCTGAGCGTCCGCATGCTTGTTTCGTGGGTTGACTTAGGCATACGGAGTTAATCCCCAGTCTAAGCATACGGAGTTCATTCCCAGTCTAAGATTGGACAGGATCGAAGGTTACGACAGCAGGATCGATAGCACGCAGGGGGGACCGAGCCGGTCCTCAGCTTGCGCATTCTGCCTCTCCAGTCGACTGAGTGCCCTCATGCCCGTTTCATGGGTTGGCTTAGGCATAGGGAGTTCATTCCATGTCTAAGCCCCAAATGGACTGAGGGTTGTGGCAGCAGGACCGGCAGCATGTTGAGGGGGATCGGGTCGATCCCTGGCTTGCGCATTATGCCTCTTCGGCCAGCTCAGTGCCTGAACGCTCATTCCGTGGGTTGACTTAGGCATACAGAGTTCATTTCCTAGTCTAAGATCGGACTAGACTGAGGGTTGTGACAGTAGGATCGACAACATGCAGGGGGACCGGGTCGGTCTCCGAGTTACGTATTCTGCCTCCCCAGTAGGCTGAACGCCCGCACGCTCGTTTCATGGTTGGCTTAGGCATACGGAGTTCATTCCATGTCTAAGCATATGGAGTTCATTCCCAGTCTAAGATCGAACGAACCGAGGGTTACAGCAGCAGGATCGGCAGCACGTAGGGGGGACCGACCCGATCCCCAGCTTGTGCATTCTGCCTCCCCGATCGGCCTTTCCAGTCGGTTGAGCACCCGCACGCTCATTTCGTGGTTTGACTTAGGCATACAGAGTTCATCCCCAGTCTGAGCATATGGAGTTCATTCCCATTCTAAGATCAGATCAGACCGAGGGTTGTGGTAATAGGATAGGTTGCATGTAAGGGGGATCGAGCTGATCCCCGGCTTACGCATTCTGCCTCTCCAAACCGACTGAGCGCCCGTATGCCCCCATTTTCATGTTTTAGCTTATGCATAGGGAGTCATCCATGTCTAAGCCCCAGTCGAACTGAGGGTGTGCCAGCGGGACCTGGCAGCACGCAGAGGGGATCGGATTGATCCCCGACTGGCGCATTATGGCCTCTCCGGTCGGATGCAGCGCCCCACACACTTTTTCATGCATTGGCTAGGCATACAAGGTCATTTCCAGTCTAAGATCAGACCCGAACCGAGGGTGCAGGTAGTAGGATCGAACAACATGGCAAGGGGACCGAGCCGGTCCCCAGCTTACGCATTCTGTCTCTCCTGGTCGGACAGAATGCCCACACGCTCATTCATGGGTTGGGCTTAGGGCATACGGAGTTCATTCCATGTCTAAGCATGCACAGTTCATTCCCAATCTAAGATCAAACCAGACGAGGGTTGCGGCAGTAGGACCAATAGTAGATCGACAGCACGTAGGGGGATCGAGCTGATGCTCGCTTGTGCATTCTACCTCTCTGGTCGGTTGAGCACCCGCACGCTCATTTTATGGGTTGGCTTAGGCATACGGAGTTCATTCCTTGTCTAAGCCCCAGTCGGACCTAGGGTTGTGGCAGTTAGACAGGCAGCAGGATTGGTAGCACGCAGAGGGGGATCGGACTGATCCTCGGCTTGCGCATTATGCGTCTCCGGCCGACTGAACGCTCGTATGCTCATTTCGTGGGTTGACTTAGGCATACAGAGTTCATCCCTAGTCTAAGCATACAGAGTTCATTCCCTGTCTAAGATCAGACTGGACCGATGGTTACGGTAGCAGGATCGACAGCACGTAGGGGGGACCAGGTCGATCCCCGGCTTGCGAATTCTGCCTCTCCGATCGGCTGCCCGCACGCCCATTTCGTGGGTTGCCTCAGGCATAGGGAGTTCATTCCATGTCAAGCCCTAGTCGAATTGAGTGTTCTGGCAGCGGGACCAGCAGTATACAGAGGGGGACCGAGCCGATCCCCGGCTTACGCATTATGCCTCTCCGATGGCTCAGTGCCCGAATGCTCATTTCATGGGTTGACTTAGGCATACAGAGTTCATTCCTAGTCTAAGATCAGACCAGACCGAGGGTTACGGTAGTAGGATCGACAGCACGCAGGAGGGGACTGGGCCTGTCCCAGGCTTATACATTCTGCCTCTCCGGTCGGCTGAGCACCCGCACACTCGTTTCATGGGTTGGCTTAGGCATAAGGAGTTCATTCCATGTCTAACCATACGGAGTTCATTCCTAGTCTAAGATCAAATCGGACCAAGGGTTGCGGCAGCAGGACCAGCAGCAGGATCGGTAGCACGCAGGGCAGACCGGGTCGATCCCCGGCTTGTGCATTCTACTCTCCAGTCGGCCTCTCCGACCGGTTGAGCGGCCGTACGCTCGTTTCATGGGTTGACTTAGGCATACGGAGTTCATCCCTAGTCTAAGCATACGGAGTTCATCCTAGTCTAAGATCGGACCAGACTGAGGGTTGCGTAGCAGGATCGACAGCATGCAGGGGGGGAACCAGGTCGATCCTACTTGCGTATTCTACCTCTCCGGTCGACTGAGCACCCACATGCCTGTTTCATGGGTTGGCTTAGGCATAGGGAGTTCATTCCATGTCTAAGCCCCAGTTGGACCAAGGGTTGTGGTAGCGAGACCGACAGCATGCAAAGGGGGACCGAGCCGATCCCCGGCTTGCGCATTCTGCCTCTCCGGTCGGTTGAGCACCCGCACGCTCGTTTCGTGGGTTGGCTTAGGCATACGGAGTTCATTCCATGTCTAAGCCCCAACCGGACCAATGGTTGTGGTAGCAAGATCGGTAATAGGATCGATAGCACGTAAAGAGGGATCGGGCTGATCCTCAGCTTGTGCATTATGCCTTTCTGATCGGCCTTTTCAATCGACCGAGCGCCCGCACCCTCATTTCGTGGGTTGACTTAGGCATACAAAGTTCATTCCTAGTCTAAGATCGGATCGAACCAAGGTTGTGGCAGTAGGATCGACGACACGCAGGGGGGACCGGGCTGGGCCCTGGCTTGCACATTCTGCCTCTTCGGTCGATTGAGCGCCCGCGACGCTCGTTTTCGTGGGTTTGGGCTTAGGCCATAACGAAGTTCATTCGCAATGTCTAAGCATACGGAGTTCATTGCCCAGTCTAGATCGGACCGGACCGGAGGGTTTGTGGCAGCGAAGACCAGACAGCAGGATCAACAGCACGCAGGGGGACGTTGGCTCGATGCCCTGACTTGCGCATTCTACCTCTCCTATCAGTTTCAGCACCCACAGCTCGTTTCGTGGGTTGGCTTAGGCACCTAAGGATTTTCATTCCATGTCTAAAGCCCCAAGTTGGGACCGGGGGTTGTTGGCAGCAGAGACCGGTAACAGGAATTCGATAGCACACAGAGGGGGGACCGGGCTGGTCCCTCCGACTTGTCAATTATGCCTCTTTCGGCTGACTCCTATCGGTCGACTGAGTGCCCACACGCTTCGCTATGTTTGTGGGTCGACTTAGGCATACGGAGTTCATCCCCAGTCTAAGCATACAGAGTTCATACCCAATTTAAGATCAGATCGGACCGAGGTTTGTGGCAATAGGATCGACGGCATGCAGGGGGGATCGGGTCGATTCCCGGATTACGTATTCTGCCTCTCCGACCGGCTGATCGCTCGCATGCCCGTTTCATGGGTTGGCTTAGGCATAGGGAGTTCATTCCATGTCTAAGCCCCAGTCGGATCAAGGATTATGGCAGTGGGATCGGCAACATGCAAAGGGGGATCGGCTTGCGCATTATGCCTCTCCGGCCAGCTCAGCGCCCGAACGCTCGTTTCGTGGGTTGACTTAGGCATATGGAGTTCATTCCCAATCTAAGATCAGATGAGACTGAGCGTTGCGATAGCTGGATTGACAGCACGCAAGGGGGACCAGGTCAGTCCCCGGCTTGCGCATTCTGCCTCTCCAGCCAGCTGAGCGCCCGTACGCTCATTTTGTGGGTTGGCTTAGGCATACGGAGTTCATTCCATGTGTAAGCATACGGAGTTCATTCCCAGTCTAAGATAGGACCAGACCGAGGGTTACGATAGCAGGACTAGCAGCAGGATCGGTAGCACGCAGGGGGGATCGGGCCGATCCCCGACTTGTGTATTCTGCCTCTCCGGTCAGCCTCTGCGATCGGCTGAGTGCCCGCAGGGTCGTTTTGTGGGTTGACTTAGGCATACGGAGTTCATCCCCAATATAAGCACACAGAGTTCATTCCCAGTCTAAGATCAAACTGGACCGAGGGTTGCGACAGCAGGATCGACAGCACACAGGGGGGATCGGGCTGATCCCCGGCTTGCGCATTCTGCCTCTCCGGTCGACTGAGCGCTCGTACGCCCGTTTCATGGGTTGGCTTAGGCATAGGGAGTTCATTCCATGTCTAAGCCCCAGCCGAATCGAAGGTTGTGGCAGTGGGACTGGCAGCACGCAGAGGGGGACCGAGCCAATCCCTGGCTTGTGCATTCTACCTCTCTAGCCGGCTGATCGCCCGTATGCTCGTTTCGTGGGTTGGCTTAGGCATACGAAGTTCATTCCATGTCTAGGCATACGGAGTTCATTCCCAGTCTAAGAGTTTGAGCCACGGTGCACATGCTGGGCTCGGGCATGTGCTGGTGCCACATTTTTTTCGCCCGGGGCACCATCGCTGGAGCATCACCGGAGAGCCTAACCGACGGCATTAGGGGTTCCGACGATTGGGGGGCCCGGGGGGTGTGCGCACATGATGTGCGATGGGTGCTGGTACTTGGCCCTTATATTGGCCCCCTATCCCTTATCAAACCTCGAGAACTCACACCCCCTTAAAGAGCATTTCAGATTTTATAGGTTTGCTGCCAGTAGCCATTAAAGTGTCTGAAATGGGGACACTTTTTTCAAACGGTCACAAAATCTTCTCCACTTCGAGTTTTTTGCTGAATTTTTTTGTGCATGCCAACAAAAATAAAAGGATCACCTCTACCAAATTTGGGGACAAAACTCATTCTAAAAAAATTTTAAAAAATCCCGAACCATAAAAAGTTTCAAAAATCGTGAAAAATAGAAAGCGGGTCGTCTTGCCACGAAACTTCACATGAAGGCTTAGGGGACCATTGTATGAATTTACAAGCCATAATAATGGCATTGGCATGGCAGAAATATGAAGATGCGCTTGAACCCACATACCACCCGTTCGATCCCCGGCTTGCGCATCCTGCCTCTCGGGTCGACTGAGCATCCGCACGCTCGTTTCGTGGGTTGACTTAGGCATACGGAGTTCATCCCCAGTCTAAGCATACGGAGTTCATTTCCAGTCTAAGATCGGACCGGACCGAAGGTTACGGCAGCAGGATCGGCAACACGCAGGGGGGACTGGGCCGATCCCCGGCTTACGCATTCTGCCTCCCCGGCAGGCTGAGTGCCCGCACGCCCATTCCGTGGGTTGGCTTAGGCACAGGGAGTTCATTCCATGTCTAAGCCCTAGCCAAACCGAGGGTTGTGGTAGCAGGATCGGCATCATGTAGAGGGGGACCAGGCCGATCCTCGGCTTGCGCATTCTGCCTCTCCGACCAGCTGAGCGCCCGCACGGTCGTTTCATGGGTTGTCTTAGGCATATGGAGTTCGTTCCATGTCTAAGCATACGGAGTTCATTCAAGTCTAAGAGTTTGAGCCATGATGCACATGCTGGGCTTGGACATGTGCTAGTGCCGCATTTTTTTCGCCCAAGGCACCATCGTCGAAGCATCGTCGGAGACCCTAACCGGCGGCATTGGGGGTTTCGACGATTGGGGGGGCCGGGGGGTGTGCGCACATGATGTGCGATGGGTGCTAGTACTTGGCCCTTATATTGGCCCCCTATCCCTCATCAAACCTTGAGAACTCAAACCCCCTTAAAGAGCATTTGAGATTTTATAGGTTTGCTACAAGTAGCCATTAAAGTGTCTTAAATGGGGACACTTTTTTCAAATGGTCACAAAATCTTCTCCACTTCGAGTTTTTAGCTGAATTTTTTTGTGCATGCCAAAAAAATACAAGGATCACCTCTACCAAATTTGGAGACAAAACTCTTTCCAAAAAAATTTTAAAAAATCCCAAACTGCAAAAAGTTTTGAATATCGTGAAAAATAGAAAATGGGTCATCTTGCCATGAAACTTCACATGAAGGCTTAGGGGACCATTGTATGAATTTACAAGCCATAAAAATGGCATTGGCATGGCAGAAATATGAAGATGTGCTTGAACCCACCTACCACCCGTTCGATCCCCGGCTTGCGCATCCTGCCTCTCTGGTCGGCTGAGTGCCCGCGCGTTCGTTTCATGGGTTGACTTAGGCATACGGAGTTCATCCCCAGTCTAAGCATACGGAGTTCATTCCCTGTCTAAGATTGGACCGGATCGAGGGTTGCGACAGCAGGATCGACAGCACCCAGGGGGGACCGGGTCGATCCCCGGTTTACGCATTCTGTCTCTCCGGCCGGCTGAGCACCCGCACGCCCATTTCATGGGTTGGCTTAGGCATAGGGAGTTCATTCCATGTGTAAGCCCCAGTCGGACCATGGGTTGTTGCTGTGGGACCGGCAGCATGCAGAGGGGGATCGGGCCGGTCCTCGACTTATGCATTTTGCCTCTCCAGTCGGCTCAATGCCCGCACGCTTGTTTCGTGGGTTAACTTAGGCATACGGAGTTCATTCCCAGTCTAAGATTGGACTGGATCGAGGGTTGCGGTAGCAAGATCGATAGCACGTAGGGGGGACCGGGCCAGTCCTCGGCTTACGCATTCTGCCTCTCCGGCTGGCTGAGCGCCTATACGCTCGTTTCGTGGGTTGGCTTAGGCATACAGAGTTCATTCCATGTCTAAGCATACGGAGTTCATTCCTAGTCTAAGATTAGACCGGATCGAGGGTTGTAATAACAGAACTAGCACAGGATCAACAACACGCAGGGGGGACCGAGCCAATCCACAGCTTGCACATTCTGCCTCTCCGATTGATTGAACGCCCGCACGCTCATTTCATGGGTTGGCTTAGGCATATGGAGTTCATTCCATGTCTAAGCCCTAGCTGGACCGAGGGTTGTGGTAGCAGGACTGGTAGCGGGATTGGTAGCATGAAGAGAGGGATCGAGCTGATCCCCGGCTTACGCATTATGCCACTTCGATCAACCTCTCCAGTCGGCTGAACGCTCGCACGCTCGTTTCATGGGTTGACTTAGGCATACAGAGTTCATCCCCAGTCTAAGCATACGGAGTTCATTCCCAGTCTAAGATTGGATCGGACTGATGGTTACGGCAACAGGACTAGCAGCAGGATCGGTAGCACACAGGGTGGACCGGGCTGATCCTCGGCTTGTGCATTCTGCCTGTCCGGCCTACTGAGCACTTGCACGCTCGTTTTGTGGGTTGGCTTAGGCATACAGAGTTCATTCCCAGTTTAAGATTTTGAGCCACGGTGCACATGCTGGGCTCGGGCATGTGCTGGTGCCACTTTTTTTTGCCTAGGGCACCATCATCGGAGCATCACCAGAGAGCCTAACCGGTGGCATTAGGGGTTCCGATGATTGGGGGGCCGGGGGGTGTGCGCACATGATGTGTGATGGTGCTGGTACTTGTGTCACGGGCTCTGACCATAGACTTAGAAACCGTGCGGCCTTAGGCTTGGAATCTCTTCCTTTATGCCTAAGTCAACTTAAAACACAAGCATACGGGCATTAGAACAATGAGAAGGGCTGATTATGCAAGTTAAAGAGAAACAGGATAAGAAGGCAGAATTCTGGAAATGCTCTTGTATTCACTGAAACGAAAGTGTTTGATGGTGTACAAATGAGGGAAGAGCAGCCCTCTAGTTACAGTTGAGGCTCCAGCTTACACTTAGTGGTAGTATCCCTAGAATAAAGGCTAAAATCATGGGATTATACAGATTACAATCAATCAGGATGCTACCTCTTGATTTTTAGGGTCAACCAAATCTGCCAAGATGCTGCTGTTGATCCTGCCTGCTTCCAGAAGCTTCCCTTGCGTGTCCAGCACCTTGGGCCCTTCTGGATGTGGTGCGGGCAGCTTGTGTGCCAGGCCTTGGTCTCACGGGCTGGCCTGCAAGTTGGGCGGGCGTTCTAAACTCGTTTGCTAGGCTTTGCGCACAGATACCTGCCAGCACGCCTGGTTTACGAGCCTCAACCTCTAGCTCACCTGCTGGTGCACCTGATGTGCCTGTCGTGCCCACCCAGGGCGTGACATTCTCCCCTACCTGATTGCACAACACCCTTGTTGCATCTTCTACATGGTACTGCCTGGTTTGGTACCCGAACTGCCATAAGTCATCTGCTGGTTCCCAGCTCACCTCACTATTTGGAAGTCCCTTCCAGCGCACTAAGTACTCTTATCTTGGCTGATAGTTCTTCTGTCTCACCTCCCGATCAGCTATGATGTTGTGGACCTCCTTCTCATATGAGGCCCTTTCCCAATGGCGTACGCTTTGACTCTGCCCGTCCTGGATCTCCCTCATTCTCATGGAACGGCTTGAGCATGCTCACATGGAACACCGGGTGTACCCTCGGCTTGGGTGGCATATCCAGCTTGTAGGCAACCTTGCCTACCCTCTTGACTACTTGGAAAGGTCCCTCATACCTCCGGACTAGGCCTTTGTGCAGCCCCCTATGGCACACAATGGGATGCAGCTTCACCAACACCAAGTTTCCAACCTGGAACTACACGTCCCGCCTATTCTGGTCTGCCCACTTATTCGACCTCTTGGCCGCCTTGTGTAGACAAACTCTGGCCAAGTCAGCTTGCTCCTGCCATGCCTTGGTAAACTTGTATGCTGCTGGATTTGGCCCTGTATAACCTACAGCAATCGAACTGGGTGTTAGTGGTTGTTGCCTTGTCACAACCTCAAATGGGCTCTGGTTCGTTGCCTCGCTCCTTTGCAAGTTGTAGGAAAACTATGCAATATCTAGCAGCTTTGGCCAGTCCTTTTGTATGGCACTCACATAGTGCCTGAGGTAGACCTCCAATAGTCCATTCACTCATTCTGTCTGCCCATCGGTCTGCGAATGCATGCTGGTGGAAAAGTTCAAGTTTGACCCCAACAGCTTGAACAACTCAGTCCAGAACCTACCTGTGAAATGCTCGTCCTGATCACTAACAATGGTCCTCGGCACTCCCCAGTACTTAACCATGTTCTTCAGGAACAATCGAGCTGCCTCCTCGACTGGGCACTTCTTGGTTGCTGGAATGAAGATTCCATACTTGGAAAACCTGTCCACCACTACCATGATGCTTCCAAACCCTTCTGCTTTGGGTAGACCAACTATAAAGTCCAGAGAAACACTCTTCCATGGTCGCTCTGGCACTAGCAATGGCTCCAAGAGACCGCCTGGTTTCTTGAGCTCTACCTTGTCCTGTTGGCACACAAGACAAGTCTTCACATAGGCCTCCATATCGTCCCTTATGTGCGGCCAGTAGTACCGATCCTCGATCAACGCCAAGGTATGGCTCACTCCGGGGTGTCTAGCCCACCTTGAATCATGGCATTCTTGCAAAACTTCCTTGCGAAGCTTCCCGTGCTGCGACACAAATAGTCTACTTCCCCTGATGTACAGCAGGCCATCCTGTAACCAAAACCACCTAGTCTTACCTTGCTGGGTGTACTCCATCAAAGCCTTGGCTATAGGATCATGCGCAAGTCCCTCATTGATGCGCGGCACCAGTGACCCATCTGGTTGGCTAATGGCAGCAAGGTTAGCCTTCCTGCTCAGGGTGTTTGCCACTAGGTTCACCTGCCCCGACTTGTACTCTATCTGGAAATCAAATTCCATAAGAAAATCTTGCCATCTCGCCTGCTTGGAGGATAGCTTCTTCTACGTCTAGAAGTAGCTGGTCACCACATTGTCCATCCTAACCACAAACCTCGACCCGAATAGGTAATGGCACCAAGTGTGCAAGTAGTGCACCACTGTAGTCATCTCTTTCTCTTAGACCGTGTACTTAGCTCTGTCTCGTTCAGCTTCATGCTCTCGAACGCGACTGGACGTCCCTCCTGCATCAACACGTCCCCTATGGCAAAGTCTGATGCATCCGTATGCACCTCATATGGCTTGGCATGGTCTGGCAAGGCCAAGACTGGTTCCTCAGTCACAGTCCGCTTCAACCTGTCAAAGGCTTCCTGGCACCCTGCGCTCCACTCCCATGCTTTCCCTTTCTTGAGCAAGCCAGTCAATGGCGTGGCTATTGCTGAGTGACCTTTGATGAAGCGCCTGTAGTAGTTGACCAGCCCAAGGATCGATCTCAACTCAGTGACCTTGGCTGGCGGTTGCCACTCCAGGATGGCGTGTATCTTGCCTTCATCCATGCGTATCCTACCACCTCCCACTATGTGGCCAAGGAATGGGATCTCCTGCTGGGCGAATGAGCACTTCTCCCTCTTGACAAATAGCTTGTGCACCCACAACACCTCGAACACCTATCTCAAGTGGTCTACATGCTCTCTCAAAGTCTGACTGTAGATCACAATGTCATCCAAATAAACCACAACAAACCGATCAAGGAATGACTAAAGTACCTTGTTCATAAGGGTGCAGAATGTTGCTGGGGCATTCGTGAGTCCGAAAGGCATCACCAAGAACTCATACGAACCATACCGAGTGACACATGCTATCTTTGGCTCATCTCCCTTCGCGATCCTGACTTGATAGTAGCCTGACCTTAAATCCAGCTTGGTGAACCACCTTGCGCTCCCAAGTTGATCGAACAAGTCTGCAATGAGTGGGATGGGGTACTTGTTCTTGATGGTCAGCTTGTTCAAAGCCCGGTAGTCTATGCACAACCGCAACAACCCATCATGCTTGCGTGAAATAGAACCGGTGCACCATAGGGTGCCTTTGATGGCCTGATGAAGCCAGCATCAACTAACTCTTTGGGCTACTTCCTGAACTCCTCCAACTCTGGTGGAGACATTTGGTAAGGGGCTCTAGCTAGTGGCTTGGCCTCGGACACCAGCTCGATCTTGTGGTCCACCTCCCTCTTAGGTGGTAGCTTGCTAGGTAGCTTTGTGGGCATCACATCACTAAAGGTCTTCAGCACCTTTAGCACCTCCAAGGGTGACTCGATCTCCTTTTCCCTTGGCTCATCATATTTCAGGGCTGCCAAAAAGGTGTCTTCTTGTTTGCTTACTGCCTTGGCAAATTAGATGGCTGACACCACCCGCGACCCAACTCCAGACCCTCTCCTCAATGGCACTAGGCATTGGCACCGTGCATCCAAGATGCAAACACAATCGGCAAAAGGCACAAGGAGGGCATTAATCCGAACAAGGAAATCCAACTTAATCACAAACTCATAGTCGTCAAGGGGTATTACCTCAATGGTCTCCTTGCCTTTCCAGTCTCCAAGCTGCAACTCCACTCCCCACGCTACTCCAATGGCTGGAACTTCCTTGGAGTTCACCGTTTTAATGGTACCATCCCTTTCTGCACCTTTAGTCCGAGCTTCCGGGCTCTATCACCTGAAATAAAAAAATGTGAGGCACCTGTGTCCACCAGTGCGCTCACCTTCTGACCTGCAACCATCAGATCTGCAAATATCAAGCCCTTTGGCTTGCGACTCCCCTTACTCTGGATAGCATTGAGCACCAACGACCCAAGCTTTGCTGCCCCTGACTCTGGCTCCTCGTCAAACTCCTTGTCTACAGTAGCCAGCTTGCCCTTCTGTGGGTAATTGCGCGCTATGTGGCTCCCTCCACATAGGTAGCGTGCTAGTGGCTCTCGGTCCCCTTTTGCTTTCCACTTGCCTGCTGGTGGCTTCCTCTCGCCATCTTTGGTTGAATGGTCTCGGTCTCTATCCTTGGACTCTCGGTCATGGTCCTTCCCCTTGGACTGCTTCTTCGATCCCTATCGTCCCTACCCTTACCCTTAGGCTTGGTAGACTCGAACTTGTTCAGAGGCTTGAACTCTATCAAGGCCTCGGCAGTAGTCATGGCTTTAGCCAAGTCATGAACTCCTCTCTTTTGTAGCTCATGCTTCACACACGACTTCAGCCCATCCATGAAAGCAAATAAGGAGTCCTTCTCACCTAGATTCGAGATCTGTAGCATCAGTTCAGAGAATTTTTGGACATACTCCCTTATGTCCCTTGCTGGCTCAGCCTGCGTAACTTTGCCCGTGCCTCATCATCGGTATACTCTAGGTAAAATTGTTCTTTGAACTCCTTTTGGAACTCTGCCCAAGTTCCAATCTTGGCGCTCCCATGCCTGACATCATCACACCTACGCCTCAACCACAATAAGGCTACATCAGTGAGATACATAGCAGCGGTGCTTACCTTTATCGCCTCGTCTTGCATGCCCATGGCCTGAAAGTACTGCTCCATACCCTAAAGGTAGTTATCTACTTCCTTGGCACCCTTAGTCCTCTTGAACTCCTTAGGCTTAGGGACATCCAATCTGGACTTGGACACTCCAGCAAACATGCCATTCCCAATGGCAGTCTTGCAAGCAACAAGCTCACTGTTAAGCTCCTCCATCCGCTGGTGCATGGCCTCCATGCCATCGCGCAAGGTCAGCACTTCAGCCTCCAAGGTCTGATTCTTTTGGGTGAACACTTCCAAGCCTTTGTTGAGAGCAGCTTGCAGCTCACTTTGGATCTCCTCCCCCATGGAGTCTAGCGATGCAATGTGAGTCTCTACCCCCTCAAGCTTCTCCCCCATGTCGCCCATGGTCACCTCTACCTTGGCCAACCTACCGTCCATGGTAGACTAGATATCTCTAGAACTGGCTTTCCTCCCTCTTCCACACCCATGCTCCTGGGCCTCTAGTTGTTGGTTAGCAGCGTCACTTTGGGATGCCATCTCCTCTAACCTGCACAACACAAACACGCAGAATTGAACTTGCTCTGATACCAACTGTCACGGGCTCTGACCTTAGACTCAGAAACCATGCGGCCTTAGGCTTGGAATCTCCTCCATTAAGCCTAAGTCAGCCTAAAACACAAGCGTACGGGCACTAGAACAACAGGAAGGGCTGATTACACAAGTTAAAGAGAAACAGGATAAGAAGGTAGAATTCTAGAAATGCTCTTGTATTCACTGAAACAGAAGTGTTTGATGGTGTACAAATGAGGGAGGAACAGCCCTCTATTTATAGTTAAGGCTCTAGCTTACACTTAATGGCAATATCCCTAGAACAAAGGCTAAAATCATGGGATTATACAGATTACAATCAATCAGGATGCTAACTCCTAATTTTCAGGGTCAACCAAATCTGCCAGGATACTGCTGCTGATCCTGCCTGCTTCCATAAGCTTCCCTTGTGTGTCCAGCACCTTGGGCCCTTCTAGATGTGGTGCGGGCAGCTTGTATACCAGGCCTTGGTCTCACGGGCTGGCCTGCAAGTTGGGCGGGCGTTCTGAACTCGTTTGCTAGGCTTTGCGTGCAGATACCCGCCAGCACGCCTGGTCTACGGGCCTCAACCTCTGGCTCGCCTGCTGGTGTGCCTGATGTGCCTGGTGCACCCGCCCAGGGTGTGACACTTGGCCCTTATATTGGCCCCCTATCCCTCATCAAACCTCGAGAACTTAGACCCCCTTAAAGAGCATTTGAGATTTTATAGGTTTGCTGCCAGTAGCCATTAAAGTGTCTGAAATGGGGACACTTTTTTCAAACAGTCACAAAATCTTCTCCACTTCGAGTTTTTAGCTGAATTTTTTTGTGCAAGCCAACAAAAATACAAGCATCACCTCAACCAAATTTGGGGACAAAACTCTTTCTAAAAAAAATATTAAAAAATCCCGAACTACAAAAGTTTTGAAAATCGTGAAAAATAGAAAACGGGTCGTCTTGCCACGAAACTTCACATGAAGGCTTAGGGGACCATTGTATGAATTTACAAGCCATAAAAAAGGTATTGGCATGGCAGAAATATGAAGATGTGCTTGAACCCACCTACCACCCGTTCGATCCCCGGCTTACGCATCCTGCCTCTCTGGTCGGCTGAGCGCCCGCACGCTCATTTTGTGGGTTGACTTAGGCATACGGAGTTCATCCCCAGTCTAAGCATATGAAGTTCATTCCTATTCTAAGATCGGACTGGATCGAGGGCAGCAGGATCGATAGCATACATGGGGGACTGGGCCAATCCCCGACTTGCGCATTCTACCTCTCTGACCGGCTGAACACCCGCACGCCCATTTCATGGGTTGGCTTAAGCATAGGGAGTTCATTCCGTGTCTAAGCCCTAGCCGGACCGAGGGTTGTGGCAGTGGGACCGACAGCATGCAAAGGGGAACCGGGCCTATCCCTGGCTTGCGCATTATGCCTCTTCGACCGACTCAGTGCCCGCATGCTCGTTTCATGGGTTGACTTAGGCATACGAAGTTCATTCCCAGTCTAAGATCAGACCGGACCGAGGGTTGCGACAGCAAGATCGACAGCACGCAGGGGGGGACTAGGTCGATCCCTGACTTACGCATTCTACCTCTCCGACCGACTGAGCGCCCCCATGCTCGTTTTGTGAGTTGACTTAGCCACACGAAGTTCATTCCATGTCTAAGCATACGGAGTTCATTCCCAGTCTAAGATCGGATCGGACCGAGGGTGGCAGCAGCAGGACTAGCAGCACGCAGGGAGGGATCGGGCCGATCCCCAGCTTGCGCATTTTGCCTCTCCGATCGACTGAGCGCCCGCACGCTCATTTCGTGGGTTGGCTTAGCCATACGAAGTTCATTGCATGTCTAAGCATACGAAGTTCATTCTCAGTGTAAGATCCGACCGGATCGAGGGTTGCAGCAGTAGGACTAGCAGTCGGATCGGTAGCACGTAGGGGGGATCGGGCTGATCCCCAGCTTGCGCATTCTACCTCTCCGGCTGGCTGAGCACCCGCATGCTCATTTCGTGGGTTGACTTAGGCATACGGAGTTCATCCCCAGTCTAAGCATATAGAGTGCATTCCCAGGGTTACGGCCCGGTCCCACCTGCATGCTATCGGATCGAGGGTTGCGGCAGCAGGATCGATAGCATGCAGGTGGGACCAGGCCGATCCCTGGTTTGTGTATTCTACCTTTCCGGCCGAATGAGCGTCCGCACGTCCATTTCATGGGTTGGCTTAGGCATTGGGAGTTCATTCCATGTCTAAGCCCCAGCTGGACTGAGGTTGCGGTAGCGGGACCGGCAGCATGCAGAGGGTGACTAGGCCGATCCCTGACTTGCGCATTATGCCTCTTCAGCCGGCTCAGTGCGTGCACGCTCATTTCGTGGGTTGACTTATGCGTACGGAGTTCATTCCTAGTCTAAGATTAGACCAGACCAAAGGTTACGACAGTAGGATCGACAGCATGCAGGGAGGGACTGAACCGATCCCCTGCTTGCGCATTCTGCCTCTCCGACCGGCTGAGTGCCCGTACGCTCGTTTCGTGGGTTGGCTTAGGCATACGAAGTTCATCCCATGTCTAAGCATTCGAAGTTCATTCACCGTCTAAGATTTTGAGCCACGGTGCACATGTTGTGCTCATGCATGTGCTGGTGGCGTATTTTTTTTGCCCGGGCCACCATCGCCGAAGAGCCTAACCAGCGACATTGGAGGTTCTGACAATTGGGGGGGCCGGGGGGTGTGTGCACATGATGTGTGAAGTGTGCTGGTACTTAGCCATTATGTTGGCCCCCTATCCCTCATCAAACCCTGAGAACTCACACCCCCTTAAAGAGCATTTGAGATTTTATAGGTTTGCTGCCAGTAGCCATTAAAGTGTCTAAAATGGGGACACTTTTTTCAAATGGTCACAAGATCTTCAAAGGTCGATCCCCGACTTGCGCATTCTGCCTCTCCGGCCGGCTGAGCGCCCGTTTCTTGGTTTGGCTTAGGCATAGGGAGCTCATTCCATGTCTAAACCCCAGCCGAACCGAGGGTTGTGGCAGCGGGATCGACAGCACGCAGAGGGGGACCGGGCTGATCCCCGGCTTGCGCATTATGCCTCTCCGATCGGCTCAGTGCCCGTACGCTCATTTCATGGGTTGACTTAGGCATACAGAGTTCATTCCCAGTCTAAGATCGGATCGGACTGAGGGTTGCGGCAGCAGGATCGACAGCACGCAAGGGTGGACCGAGCCAATCCCCGGCTTGCACATTCTGCCTCTCCGGTTGGCTGAGCGCCCGCACGCTCCTTTCATGGGTTGGCTTAGGCATACGGAGTTCATTCCATGTCTAAGCATATAGAGTTCATTCCTAGTCTAAGATCGAACCAAATCGAAGGTTGCGGCAGCAGGATCGACAGCACGCAAGGGGGGAACGGGCCGATCCCTGACTTGCGCATTCTACCTCTCCGGCCAGTTGAGTGCCCGCACGCTCGTTTCGTTGGCTGGCTTAGGTGTACGGAGTTCATTCCATGTCTAAGCCCTAGCCAGACCAAGGGATGTGGTAGCGGGACTGACAGCACACAGAGGGGGACCGGGTCGATCCCCGGCTTGCACATTATGCCTCTTCGGTCGGCTCAGCGCCCGCATGCTCGTTTCGTGGGTTGACTTAGGCATACGGAGTTCATTCCCAGTCTAAAATCGGACCAGACCAAGGCTTGCAGCAGCAGGATCGACAGCACGTAGGAGGGATCAGACTGATCCCTGGCTTACGCATTCTGCCTCTTCGGTCGGCTGAGTGCCCGCACGCTTGTTTCGTGGGTTGGGTTATCCATACGAAGTTCATTCCCAGTCTAAGATCAGATCGAACCAAGGGTTGCAGCAGCAGGACTAGCAGTAGGATCGATAGCACACAGGGGGGGATCGGGTCGATCCCCAGCTTGTGCATTCTGCCTTTCCGATCGGCTGAGCGCCCGCACGCTCGTTTCATGGTTTGACTTAGGCATATAGAGTTCATCCCCAGTCTAAGCATACGGAGTGCATTCCCAGTCTAAGATCAGACCGGATCAGTCGGACCGAGGTTGTGGCTGCGGGACCGACAGCACACAGAAGGGGACCGAGCCGATCCCTGGCTTGGGCATTATGCCTCTTCGATCGACTCAACGCCCGCACGCTCATTTCGTGGGTTGACTTATGCGTACGGAGTTCATTCTCAGTCTAAGGTCAGACCGGACCGAAGGATGCGGCAGCAGGATCGATAGCACGCAGGGGGGACCGAACCAATCCCCTGCTTGCGCATCTACCTCTCCGACCGGCTGAGCGCCCGTACGCTCGTTTCGTGGGTTGGCTTAGGCATACGGAGTTCATTCCCCGTCTAAGATTTTGAGCCACGATGCACATGCTGAGCTCGGGCATGTGCTAGTGGCGTATTTTTTTCGCCCGAGGCACCATTGTCAGAGCATCGTTGGAGAGCCTAACCGACGGTGTTGGGGGTTTCGATGATTGGGGGGCCAGGGGGTGTGTGCACATGATGTGCGAAGGGTGTTGGTACGTGGCCCTTATATTGGCCCCCTATCCCTCATCAAACCTCGAGAACTCACACCCCCTTCAAGAGCATTTGAGATTTTATAGGTTTGTTGCCAGTAGCCATTAAAGTATCTAAAATAGGGACTCTTTTTTCAAACGGTCACAAGATCTTCAAAGGCTGATCCTCGGCTTGTGCATTCTGCCTCTCCGGCTAGCTGAGCGCCCGCACACCCGTTTCATGGGTTGGCTTAGGCATAGGGAGCTCATTCCATGTCTAAGCCCCAGCCAGATCGATGATTGTGGCAGCGAGACCAATAGTACACAGAGGGGGACCGAGTCGATCCCCGGCTTGCGCATTATGCCTCCCCGATCAGCTCAGTGCCCCTACGTTCATTTCGTGGGTTGACTTAGGCATACAGAGTTCATTCTCAGTCTAAGATCGGATCAGACCGAAGGTTAAGGCAGCAGGATTGACAACACGCAGGGGGGATCGGGTCGATCCTCGGCTTGCACATTCTGCCTCTCCGACTGGCTGAGCGCCCACACGCTCGTTTCATGGGTTGGCTTAGGCATACGGAGTTCATTCCATGTCTAAGCATACGGAGTTCATTCCCAGTCTAAGATCAGACCGAACTGAGGGTTGCGGCAGTAGGACCAACAGCAGGATCGGCAGCACACAGGGGGGGACCGGGCCGATCCCCGACTTGCGCATTCTACCTCTCCGGCCAGTTGAGCGCCCGCGTGCTCGATTCATGGGTTGGCTTAGGCATATGGAGTTCATTCCATGTCTAAGCCCCAGCCGAACCAAGGGTTGTGGTAGTAGGACTGGCATCGGCAGCACGCAGAGGGGGACCGAGCTGATCCCCGGCTTGTGCATTACGCATCTTCGGCTAGCTTCTCCGGCTTACTGAGCACCCACACACTCGTTTCGTGGGTTGACTTAAGCATACGGAGTTCATCGGTAGTCTAGGCATACAGAGTTCATTCCCAGTCTAAGATCGGACCAGACCGAAGGTTACGGTAGCAGGATCGACAGCACGCAGGAGGGACCAAGCCAATCCTCGGCTTGCGCATTCTACCTCTCCGACCGGCTGAAAGCCCGCACGTTCATTTTATGGGTTGGCTTAGGCATACGAAGTTCATTCCATGTCTATGCCGCAGTCGGACTGAGGGTTGTGGTAACAGGACCGACAGTATGCAGAGAGGGATCGGGTCGATCCCCGGTTTGTTCATTATGCCTATCTCACCGGCTCTATGCCCACACGCTCGTTTCATGGGTTGACTTAGGCATACGGAGTTCATTCCCAGTCTAAGATCGGACTGGATCGAGAGTTACGGTAGCAAGATTGACAAAACGTAGGGTGGGATCGGGCCAATCCTCGGCTTACACATTCTGCCTCTTCGACCGGCTGAGTGCCCGTACGCTCGTTTCATGGGTTGGCTTAGGCATACGAAGTTCATTCCATGTCTATGCATACGAAGTTCATTTACAGTCTAAGATCAGACCGGACCGAGGGTTGTGGCAGCAAGACCAGCAGTAGGATCAGTAGCACACAGGTGGGGACTGGGCCGATCCTCGGCTTGCGTATTTTGCCTCTTTGACTGGCTGAGCACCCGTACGTTCGTTTCATGGGTTGGCTTAGGCATACAGAGTTCATTCCATGTCTAAACCCCAGCCAGACCGAGGGTTGTGGTAGCAGGATCGACAGTGAGATCGGCAACACACAAAAGGGGATCGGGCTGATCACCCAGCTTGCACATTATTTGCCTCTCCGACCGACCTCTCCGGCCGGCTGACACGCCGCAGCTTGTTTCTGGGTAGACTTAGGAACGGAGTCATCTCCACTAAGAATACGGAGTTCATTCCCAACTAAGATCGGACCAGATCGAGGGTTTGGCAGCAGGATTGATAGCACGCAGGAGGGACCGAGTCGATCCCAGGCTTGCGCATTTCTGCCTCTCCGGTCGTTGAGCCCGCACACCGTTTGAGGGTTGGCTTTAGGCATAGGAAGTTCATTTCCCTGCCTAAGTCCAGCGGACAGAGGGTTTGTGCAGCGGGATCGGGCAGCACGTAAAGGGACCAGACCGATCCCCGGCTTGCGCATTATGCCTCTTCAACCAGCACAGCACACACACGGTTGTTTCGTGGGTTGACTTATGCATACGGAATTCATTCCCAGTCTAAGATTGGACCAAACTGAGGGTTGCTGCTACAGGATTGACAGCATGCAGGGGCAGACCGGGTCGATCCCCGGCTTGCGTATTTTGCCTCTCTGGCCTGCTGAGCACTCGCACGCTCGTTTCGTGGGTTGGCTTAGGCATACGGAGTTCATTCCATGTCTAAGCATACGGAGTTCAATCCCAATCTAAGATTTTGAGCAATGGTGCACATGCTGGGCTCAGCCATGTGCTCGTGCCGCATTTTTTCGCTCGGGGCACCATCATCGGAGCATCACCGGAGAGCCTAACCGGTGGCATTGAGGGTTTCGACGATTGGGGGGCCGGGGGGTATGCGCACATGATGTGCGATGGGTGTTGGTAGTTGGCCCTTATATTGGCCCCCTATCCCTTATCAAACCTCGAAAACTCACACCCTTTTAAAGAGCATTTGAGATTTTATAGGTTTGCTGCCAGTAGCCATTGAAGTGTCTGAAATGGGGACACTTTTTTCAAACGGTCACAAAATCTTCTCCACTTCGAGTTTTTAGCTGAATTTTTTTGTGCCTTCCAAGAAAAATACCAGGATTACCTTTACCAAATTTGGGGACAATACTCTTTCTAAAAACATTTTAAAAAATCTTGAATCGTAAAAAGTTTTGAAAATCGTGAAAAATAGAAAATGGGTCGTCTTGCCATGAAACTTCACATTAGGCTTAGGGGACCATTGTATGAAGTTACAAGCCATAAAAATGGCATTGGCACAGCAAAAATATGAAGATGTGCTTGAACCCACCTACCACCCGTTCGATCCCTGGCTTGCGCATCTTGCCTCTCTGGTCGACTGAGCGTCCGTACGCTCATTTTGTGGGTTAACTTAGGCATACGGAGTTCATCCCTAGTGTAAGAATACGGAGTTCATTCCTAGTCTAAGATTAGACCGGATCAAGGGTTGCAACAGCAGGATCGACAGCACGCAAGGGGTACCAGGCCGATCCCCGGCTTGCACATTCTGCCTCTCCGGCCGGCTGAGTGCTCGAACGTCAGTTTCGTGGGTTGGCTTAGGCATAAGGAGCTCATTCCATGTCTAAGGCCCAGTCGGACCAAGGGTTTTGGCAACGGGACCGGCAGTATGCAAAAGGGGACCGAGCCAATCCCTGGCTTGCGCACTATGCCTCTCCGGCCGGCTCAACGCCCGCACGCTCATTTCATGGGTTGACTTAGACATACAGAGTTCATTCCCAGTCTAAGATCAGATCGGATCGAGGGTTGCTGCAGCAGGATCGACAGCACGCAGAAGGGGACCGGGATGATCCCTGGCTTGTGCATCTGCCTCTCAACCTGCTGAGTGCCCACAAGCTCATTTATGGGTTGGCTTAGGCATACCAAGTTGATTCCACTCTAACCATACCGAGTTCATTCCCAGTCTAAGATCAGATCGGATCGAGGGTTACGGCAGCAGGACCAGCAATAGGATCGGCAGAACGCAGGGGGGGATCGATCGATCCCCGGCTTGCGCATTCCGCCTCTCCGATCGGCTGAGTGCCCGCATGCTCGTTCCATGGGTTGGCTTAGGCACACGGAGTTCATTCCATGTCTGAGCCCCAGCCGGACAGAGGGTTGTGGCAGCAGGACCGGCAGCGGGATCGGCAGCACGCAGAGGGGGATCGAGCTGATCCTCGACTTATGCATTATGCCTCTCCGACCGGCCTCTCCGACCGATTGAGTGCCAGCACGCTCGTTTCGAGGGTTAACTTAGGCATACGAAGTTCATCCCCAGTCTAAGATCAGACCGGACTGAAGGATATGCCAGTAGGATCGACAGCACGCCCATTTCATGAGTTTTTAGCAGAATTTTTTTGTGCATGCCAACAAAAATAAAAGGATCACCTCTACCAAATTTGGCGACAAAACGCTTTCTAAAAAAATTTAAAAAAATCCCAAACGGCAAAAAGTTTCGAAAATCATAAAAAATAGAAAATGGGTCGTCTTGCCACGAAACTTCACATGAAGGCTTGGGGGACCATTGTATGAATTTACAAGCCATAAAACTGGCATTGGAGGGGGAGAAATATGAAGATGTGCTTGAACCCACCTACCACCTTTTTGATCCCCAGCTTGCGTATTCTGCCTCTCCGGTCGGCTAAGAGCCCGCACGCTTGTTTCATGGGTTGGCTTAGGCATACAGAGTTCATTCCATGTCTAAGCCCTAGCCAGATCGAGGGTTGTGGTAGCAAGACCGGCAGCGAGATTGATAGCAAGCAGAAGGGGATCGGGCTGATCCTCGGCTCATGCATTATGCCTCTCCGATCGGCCTCTCTGGTTGGTTGAATGCGTGCACGCTCGTTTCGAGGGTTAACTTAGGCGTACGGAGGTCATCCCCAATCTAAGATCGAATTAAACTGAGGGATGCGGTAGTAGGATCGACAGCACACAGGGGGGACCGAGCCAATCCCTAGCTTACGCATTCTGCCTCTCCGGTCGATTGAGCGCCCACACGCCCATTTCATGGGTTGGCTTAGGCATAGGGAGTTCACTCCATGCCTAAGCCCTAGCTGGACTGAGGTTGTGGCAGTGGGATCGGTAGCATGTAGAGGGGGATCGAGCTGATCCCTGGCTTGTGCATTTTGCCACTCCGGTCGGCTGAGCGCCTGCACGCTCGTTTCGTGGGTTGGCTTAGGCATACGAAGTTCATTTCATGTCTAAGCATACAGAGTTCATTCCAGTCTAAGATTTTGAGCCATGGTGCACATGTTGGGCTCGGGCAGGTGCAGGTGCCGCATTTTTTTCACTTGGGGCAGAATCGTCGGAGCATCGCCAGAGAGCCTAACCGATGGCATTGGGGGTTCTGACGATTGGGGGGGCCGGCGGGTGTGCGCACATGATGTGTGATGGGTGCTGGTACTTGGCCCTTATATTGGCCCCCTATCCCTCATCAAACCTCGAGAACTCACACCACCTTAAAGAGCATTTGAGATTTTATAGGTTTGCTGCCAGTAGCCGTTAAAGTGTCTAAAATGGGGACACTTTTTTCAAACAGTCACAAAATCTTCTCCACTTCGAGTTTTTAGCTGAATTTTTTTGTGCATGTGAAAAGAATATACAAGAATCACCTCTATGAATTTTGGTGGCAAAATGATTTCTAAAAGAATTTTAAAAAATCACGAACCGTAAAAAGTTTCAAAATTTGTGAAAAATAGAAAACGGGTCATCTTGCCACGAAACTTCACATGAAGGCTTAGGCGACCATTGTATGAATTTACAAGCCATGAAAATGGCATTGGCATGGTAGAAATATAAAGATGTGCTTAAACTGACCTACCACCCATTCGATCCCCAGCTTGCGCATCCTGCCTCTCTGGTCGGCTAAGCGCTCGCACGCTCATTTTATGGGTTGACTTAGGCATACAGAGTTCATCCCCAGTCTAAGCATATGAAGTTCCTTCCCAGTTTAAGATCAGACCGAACCGAGGGTTACGACAACAGGATCGACAGCACGCAGGGGGTATCGGGCCGATCCCCGACTTGCGGATTCCGTCTCTCCGGTCGGCTGAACGCCCGCACGCCCGTTTCGTGGGTTGGCTTAGGCATAGGGAGTTCATTCCATGTCTAAGCCCTAGCCGGACCGAAGGTTGTGGCAGTGAGACCGGCAACACGTAGAGGGGGATCGGGCCGATCTTCGGCTTGCGCATTATGCCTCTCCGGTCGGCTCAGCACCCGCACGCTCGTTTCGTGGGTTGACTTGGGCATACGGAGTTCATTCCCAGTCTAAGATAGGATCGGACCGAGGGTTGCGGCAGCAGGATCGACAAGCACACAGGGGGGACCATGCCGGTCCCCAGCTTAAGCATTCTGCCTCTCCAGTCGGTTGAGGACCCACACGTTCGTTTCGTGGGTTGGCTTAAGCATACGGAGTTCATTCCATGCCTAAGCATACGGAGTTCATTCCATGTCTAAGCATACGAAGTTCATTCCCAGTGTAAGATCATACCGGACCGAGGGTTGCGACAGCAGGAACAGTAGTAGGATCAGTAGCACGCAATGAGGGATCGGGCTGATCCTCGACTTGCGCATTCTGCTTCTCCGACCGGCTGAGTGCCCGCACACTCGTTTCGTGGGGCATACGGAGTTCATTCCATGTCTAAGCTTACGGAGTTCATTCCATGTCTAAGCATACGAAGTTCATTCCCAGTCTAAGATCAGACCGGACCGAGGGTTGCGACAGCAGGAACAGTAGTAGGATCAGTAGCACGCAATGAGGGATCGGACTGATCCTCGGCTTGCGCATTCTGCTTTTTCGGACGGCTGAGTGCCCGCACGCTCGTTTCATGGGTTGGCTTAGGCATACAGAGTTCATTCCATGTCTAAGCCCCAGTCGGACCGTGGGTTGTGGCAGTAAGACCGACAGCAGGATCGGTAGCATGCAGAGAGGGGCCAGGCTGATCCTCGGCTTATGCATTATGCCTCTTCGGCCGGCCTCTCCGTTCAGCTGAGCGCCCGCACGCTCCTCTCCAGGGTTAACTTAGGCATACGGAGTTCATCCTTAGTCTAAGATCAGACCAAAATGAGGGTTGCGTCAGTAGGATCGACAGCACACAAGGGGGACAGGGCCAATCCCCGGGTTGCACATTCTAGCTTTTCGGCCGACTGAGCACCCTCACGCCTGTTTCGTGGGTTGGCTTAGGCAGAGGGATTTCATTCCATGTCTAAGCCCCAGCCGGACAGAGGGTTGTGGCAGCAGGATCGGCAGCACGCAGAGGGGGATCGAGCCGATCCCCGGCTTGTGCATTATGCCTCTTCGGTCGGCTCAGCGCTCGCACGTTCATTTCATGGGTTACCTTACGCATACGGAGTTCATTCCCAGTCTAAGATCAGATCGGACCGAGGGTTGCAGTAGTAGGATCGAAAGCACGCAAGAGGGGATCAAGCCGATCCCTGGCTTGCGCATTCTGCCTCTCCGGTCGTTGAGTGCCTGCACGCTCGTTTCATGGGTTGGCTTAGGTATACGGAGTTCATTCCATGTCTAAGCTTATGGAGTTCATTCCCAGTCTAAGATTTTGAGCCATGGTGCCCATACTGGGCTCGGGCATGTGCTGGTGCCGCATTTTTTTAGCCCAGGCCACTATCGCCAGAGCATCTCTGGAGCATCATCGGAGAGCTTAACCGGCAGCATTGGGGGTTTTGGCGATTGGGGGGGCCGGGGGGTGTGCGTACATGATGTCCGATGGAGGGACCAGGCTGGACTGAGGGTTATGGTAGCAGGATCGATAGCACGCAAGGGGGACCAGGCTGAACCCCAACTTGCGCATTCTGCCTCTACGACCAGCTGAGTGCTCGCATTTCATGGGTTGGCTTAGGCATACGGAGTTCATTCCATGTCTAAGCATACGGAGTTCATTCCCAGTCTAAGATCGAGTCAGACCGAGGGTTGTGACAGGACGATCGACAGCATGCAGGGGCGGATCGAGCCGGTCCCCGGCTTGCACATTCTGCCTTTACGGTCGACTGAGCGCCCGCACGCTCGTTTCATTGGTCGCTTAGGCATATGGAGTTCATTCCATGTCTAAGCCCCAGTCGGATCGAGGGTTGTGGCAGTAGGATTGACACCGGGATCGGCAACACGCAGAGGGGGACTAGGCTGATCACCGACTTCCGTATTATGCCTCTCCGATCGGCTGAGCACCCGCACGCTCATTTCGTGGGTTGACTTAGGCATATGGAGTTCATCCCTAGTCTAAGCATACGGAGTTCATTCCCAATCTAAGATCAGATCAGATCGAGTGTTGCGGTAGCAGGATCAGCAGCACGTAAGAGGGGATCGGGTCGATCCCCGACTTATGCATTCTGCCTATCCGGCCGATTGAGTGCCCGCACGCCCATTTTGTGGGTTGCCTTAGGCAGATGGAGTTCATTCCATGTCTAAGCCCCAGCCAGACCGAGGGTTGTGGCAGCGGGACCGGTAGCACACAGAGGGGGACCAAGTAGATCCTCGACTTGCGTATTATGCCTCTCCGACCGGTTCAGCACCCGAATGCCCATTTCATGGGTTGACTTAGGCATACGAAGTTCATTCCTAGTCTAAGATCGGACCGGACTGAGGGTTGCCGCAGCAGGATTGACAGCACGAAGGGGGGGATCGGGCCGATCCCCGGCTTGCGGATTTTGCCTCTCTGGCCGGCTGAGCGCCCGTACGCTCGTTTCGTGGGTTGGCTTAGGCATATGGAGTACATTCCATATCTAAGCATACGAAGTTCATTCCCAGTCTAAGATCAGACTGGACTGAGGGTTGCGGCAGCAGGACCAACAGCAGGATCGGTAGCACACAGGGGGGGATTGGGTCGATCCCCGGCTTGCGCATTCTGCCTTTCCGACCGGTTGAGCGCCCGCACGCTCGTTTCTTGGGTTGACTTAGGCATATGGAGTTTATCCCCAGTCTAAGCATACGGAGTGCATTCCTAGTCTAAGATCGAACTGGACTGAGGGTTACAACAGCAGGATCAGTAGCATGCAATGGGGATCGGGCTGATCCCCAGCTTACGTATTCTATCTCTCTGACCGGCTGAGCACCCGCACACCTGTTTTGTGGGTTGGCTTAGGCATACGGAGTTCATCCCCAGTCTAAGCATACGGAGTTCATTCCTAGTCTAAGATCGGACCGGACCGAGGGTTGCGGTAGCAGGATCGACAGCACGCAGGGGGGACTGGGCCGATTCCCAGCTTGTGCATTCTACCTCTCCGATCGACTGATCGCCCGTACGCCAATTTTGTTGGTTGGCTTAGGCATAGGGAGTTCATTCCACGTCTAAGCCCAAGTCGGATCGAAGGTTGTGGCAGCGGAACCGGTAGCACGCAGAGGGGTACCAGACCGATCCCAAGCTTGCGCATTATGCCTCTCCGACTGGCTCAGCACCCGATCGCTTGTTTCGTGGGTTGACTTAGGCATACGGAGTTCATTCCTAATGTAAGATCGGACCGGACCGAGGGTTACGGCAGCAAGATCGATAGCACGTAAGGGGGGATCGGGCCGGTCCCTGGCTTGTGCATTCTACCACTCCGGCCAGCTGAGGGCCTGCATGCTCGTTTTGTGGGTTGGCCTAGGCATACGGAGTTCATTCCATGTCTAAGCATATAGAGTTCATTCCCAGTCTAAGATCAGACCAGACCGAGGGTTACGACAGCAAGACCAGCAACAGGATCGACAGAACACAGGGGGGGACCAGGTCGATCCCCGACTTGTGCATGCTCTTTTCATGGGTTGACGTAGGCATACTGAGTTCTTCCCCAGTCTAAGCATACGGAGTTCATTCCAGTCTAAGATCGAACCAGACCAAGCATTGCGGTAGTAGGATCGGCAGCACATAGGGGGACCCGACCGATCCCCGGCTTGCACATTCTGCCTCTCCAGCCTACTGAGCGCCCGCACGCCCGTTTCATGGGTTGGCTTAGGCATAGGGAGTTCATTCCATGTCTAAGCTCCAGCCGGACCGAGGGTTGTGGCAATAGGATCGGTAGCATACAGAAGGGGACCGAGCCGATCCCCGGCTTGCGCATTCTTCTTCTCTGGCCGGCTGACCGCCCGCACGTTCGTTCCATGGTTTGGCTTAGGCAAACAGATTTCATTCCACGTCTAAGCATACGAAGTTCATTCCCAGTCTAAGAGTTTGAGCCATGCTGGGCTCGGGCATGTGCTGGTGCTGCATTTTTTTTGCCCGGGGCACCATCGTCGAACCATCGTCGGAGCATCATCGGAGAGCCTAACCGGTGGCATTGGGGGTTCTAGTGATTGGGGGGCCGGGGGGTGTGCACACATGATGTGTGATGGGTGCTGGTACTTGGCTCTTATATTAGCCCCCTATCCCTCATCAAACCTTGAGAACTCACACCCCCTTAAAGTGCATTTGAGATTTTATAGGTTTGCTGCCAGTAGCCATTAAAGTGTCTAAAATGGGGACACTTTTTTCAAACGGTCACAAAATCTTCTCCACTTTGAGTTTTTGGCTAAATTTTTTTGTGCATACCAACAAAAATACAAGGATCACCTCTAATAAATTTGGGGACAAAACTCTTTCGAAAAGAATTTTAAAAAATCCTGAACCGTAAAAAGTTTCAAAAATCGTGAAAAATAGAAAACGGGTCGTCTTGCCACGAAACTTCACATGAAGGTGTAGGGGACCATTTTATGAATTCACAAGCCATAAAAATGGCATTGGCATGGCAAAAATATGAAGATGTACTTGAGCCCACCTACCAGCCGTTCGATCCCCGGCCTACGCATCCTGTCTCCCTGGACGGCTGAGCGTCCACACGCTCATTTTGTGGGTTGACTTACGCATACAAAGTTCATCCCTAGTCTAAGCATGCGAAGTTCATTCCCAGTCTAAGATCGGACCGATCCCCAGCTTGGGCATTCTGCCTCTCCGACCGTTTGAGCACCCACATACCCGTTTCGTGGGTTGGCTTAGGCATAGGGAGTTCATTCCATGTCTAAGCCCCAGCCGAATCGAGGGTTGTGGTAGTGGGACCGACAGCATGCAGAAAGGGATCGGGTTGATCCCCGGCTTGCGCATTATGCCTCTCTTGCTGGTTCAGTGCCCGCACACTCGTTTCGTGGGTTGACTTAGGCATACAGAGTTCATTCCTAGTCTAAGATCAGATCGGATCGAGGGTTGTGGCAGCAGGACCAACAGCAAGATCGGCAGCATGCAGGGGGGATCGGGTCGATCCTCGACTTGCGCATTCTGCCTCTTCGACCGACTGAGCGCCTGCACGCTCAATTCATGGGTTGGCTTAGGCATACGGAGTTCATTTCATGTCTAAGCCCTAGTCAGACAGAGGGTTGTGGCAGCAGGTTCAGAAGCAAGATCGACAGCACGCAGAGGGGGATCGAGCTGATCCATGGCTTGCACATTCTACCTCTCTGGCCTACTGAGCACCCGCACGCTCGTTTGGTGGGTTGGCTTAGGCATACAGAGTTCATTCCATGTCTAAGCCCAGTCAGACCGAGGGTTATGGCAGCAGGACCGATAGCGGGATCAGTAGCACACAGAGAAGGACCGGGCTGATCCCCGACAAGTGCATTATGCCTCTCCAACCGACTGGGTGCCTGCACACTCGTTTCGTGGGTTGACTTAGGCATACAGAGTTCATACCTAGTCTAAGCATACGGAGTTCATTCCCAATCTAAGATCAGACCGGACCAAAGGTTGTGGCAGTAGGATCGACAGCACATAGGGGGAACCAGGTCGATCCTTGGCTTACACATTCTGCCTTTCCGATTGACTTAGCGCCCGCACGTTCGTCTCGTGGGTTGGCTTAGGCATAGGGAGTTCACTCCATGTCTAAGCCCTAGCTGGACCAAGGGTTGTGGTAGTTGGACCGGTAGCATGCAGAAGGGGATCGCGTCGATCCCCGACTTTCGCATTATGCCTCTCCGGCTGGTTTAATGCCTGAATGCTTGTTTTGTGTATTGACTTAGGCATACGGAGTTCATTCCCAGTCTAAGATGGGACCGAACTGAAGTTTTCGATAGTAGGATCTACAGCATGTAAGAGGGACCCAGCTGATCCCCGACTTGCACATTCTGCCTCTCTGATCGGCTAAACGCCTGTACGCTCGTTTCGTGGGTTGGCTTACGCATACAGAGTTTATTCCGTGTCTAAGCATACGGAGTTCATTCCCATTTAAGATCAGACCAGACCGAGGGTTACGACAGTAAGACCAGTAGCAAGACCAGTAGCAAGATCGATCGCACGCATGGGAGATCAGGCTGATCCTCAGCTTGTGCATTCTACCTCTCCGGTCGGCCTTTTCGATCGGCTGAGCATCCGCACACTCGTTTCGTGGGTTGACTTAGGCATATGGAGTTCATCCCCAGTCTAAGCATACGAAGTTCATTCCCAGTCTAAGATCGAACTGAGCCGAGGGTTGCAGCAGCAGGATCGACAGCACGCAGGCGGATCGGGCTGATCCTCGTCTTGCGCATTCTGCCTCTCCGACCGGTTGAGCGCCCACATGCCCGTTTCGTGGGTTGGCTTAGGCATAGGGAGTTCATTCCATGTCTAAGCCCCAACCAGACCGAGGGTTGTGGCAGCGGGTCGGTAGCACACAGGGGGATCGGACCGATCCTCGGCTTACGCATTCTACCTCTCCGGCCGGTTGAGCGTCGCACGCTCATTCGTGGGTTGGCTTAGGCATACGGAGTTCATTTCATGTCTAAGCCCTAGTCGGACCGAAGGTTCTGGCAGTAGGACCGACAGCGGGATCGACAGCACGCAGAGGGGGACCGGGCTAATCCTCGACTAGCACATTATGCCTCTCTGCATGTTCATTTCACGGGTTGACTTAGGCATACGGAGTTCATCCCCAATCTAAGCATACGAAGTTCATTCCTAGTCTAAGACCGGACCGGACCGAGGGTTGCAGCAGCAGGATCGGCAGCACGCATGGGGGATCAGATCGGTCCCCGGCTTGCACATTCTGCCTCTCCGGTCGGCTGAGCGCCCGTATGCCCTTTTTGTGGGTTGGCTTAGGCATACGGAGTTCATTCCATTTGTAAGCCCTAACCGGATCGAGGGTTGTGGCAGCGGGACCGACAGCACGCAGAGGGGGACTGGGCCTCTCCCCGGCTTGCGCATTATGCCTCTCCGACTGGCTCAACGCCCGAATGCTCATTTCATGGGTTGACTTAGGCATACGGAGTTCATTCCATGTCTAAGTATACAGAGTTCATTCCCAGTCTAAGATCAGACTAGGTCGAGGGTTGTGGCAGTAGGACCAGCACAGGATCGACAGCACGCAGGGGGGACCAAGCCAATCCGCGGCTTGCACATTCTACCTCTCCAATCGGTTGAGCGCCCGTATGTTCGTTTCGTGGGTTGGCTTAGGCATACAGAGTTCATTCCATGTCTAAGCCCCAGTCGGACCGAGGGTTGTGGCAGCAAGACTGGTAGCGGGATCGGCAGCACGCAGAGGGGGAATGGGTCGATCCTCGGCTTGCGTAATATGCCTCTCTGGCTGGCTCAGCCCCCGCACGCTCTTTTCGTGGGTTGACTTATGCATACAGAGTTCATTCCTAGTCTAAGATCGGATCGGGCCGAAGGTTGCCACTGCAGGATCGACAGCACGTAGGGGGGATCGAGCCGGTCCAACTTGCACATTCTGCCTCTTCGGCTGGCTGAGCGCCCGTACGTTCATTTTGTAGGTTGGCTTAGGCATACGGAGTTCATTCCATGCCTAAGATTGGACCGGACCGAGGGTTACGGCAGTAGGACCAGTAGCAAGATCGACAGCACGCAGAGGGGACCAGGCTAATCCCCGACTTGTACATTTTGCCTCTCCGACCGGTTGAGTGCCCGCACGCTCGTTTAATGGGTTAGCTTAGTCCCCGACTTACGCATTATGCCTCTCCGATCGGTTGAGCACTCCCACACTCCTTTCGTTGGTTGACTTTGGCATACGGAGTTCATCCCCAGTCTAAGCATACGGAGTTCAATCCCAGTCTAAGATCAGATCGAACCGAAGGTTATGGTAGCAAGATCGGTAGCACGCAGGTGGGATCGAGTCGATACCCTGCTTGGGCATTCTACCTCTCCGGTCGACTGAGCGCCTATATGCCTGTTTAGTGGGTTGGCTTAGGCATAGGGAGTTCATTCCATGTCTAAACCCTAGCCGGATCGAGGGTTGTGGCAGCGGAACTAATAGCACGCAGAGAGGTACCGGGCCGATCCCTGGCGTGCGCATTATGCCTCTTCGACCGGCTTAACGCCCGCACGCTCATTTCATGGGTTGACTTATGCATACGAAGTTCATTCCCAATCTAAGATCAGACCGGATCGAGGGTTGAGGCAGCAGGATCGACCGCATGCAGGGGGGACTGGGCCGATTCCCGACTTGTGCATTCTGCTTTTTCGGCTGGCTGAGCGCCCGCACACTCATTTCGTGGGTTGGCTTAGGCATACGGAGTTCATTCCCAGTCTAGGATTTTGAGCCACGGTGCACATGTTGGGCTCGGGCATGTGCTGATGCTGCATTTTTTTCCCCCGGGGCACCATTTTCGGAGCATCGTCGGAGCATCACCGTAGAGCCTAACTGACGGCATTGGGGGTTCCGACGACTGACCGGGGGTGTGCGCCATGATGTGCGATGGGGTGTACTTGGCCTTATATTGGCCACCTATCTATCAACCTCAAGTAACGCTCTAACCGGCATTTAGATTATAGTTTGCTGCCAATAGCTTAAGTCTGAAAGGGACATGCCATTCAAACTCACAAAGATCTCTCCACATTCGAGTTTTTAGCTGAAATTTGTGAGTGCCAACAAAATCAAGGATACTCTCCAAATTTGGGACTAATCTAACACTTAAAAAATTCCCGAAAGCAAACAGTTTCAAAATCATGCAATAGAAAAGGGATCTGCCACGAACTTCATGAAGGCTTGGGGACATTGTATGAATGTTACAAGCCATAAAATGCATTGGCATGGTAGAAATATGAAGATGTGATTGAACCCACCTACCACATGTTCGATCCCCGGCTTGCGTATCCTGCCTCCCTGGTCAGTTGAGCGCCCGTACACTCGTTTCGTGGGTTGACTTAGGCATACGGAGTTCATCCCCAGTCTAAGCATACAGAGTTCATTCCCAGTCTAAGATCAGATCGGATCGAGGGTTGCGGCAGCAGGATCGGCAGCACGCAGGGAGGACCGAGTCGATCCTCGACTTGCGCATTCTGCCTCTCTGGCCAGCTGAGCGCCCGCACGTACGTTTCGTGGGTTGGCTTGGGCATAGGGAGTTCATTCCATGTCTAATTCCCACCCGGATCGAGGGTTGTAGCAGCGGGACCGATAGCATACAGAGGGGACCGGGGCGATCCCTGGCTTGCGCATTATGCCTCTCTATCCGGCTCAGCGCTCGCACACTCATTTCGTGGGTTGACTTATGCATATGGAGTTCATTCCCAGTCTAAGATCAGATCGAACTGAGGGTTGTGACAGTAGGATCAACAGCACGTAGGGGGGATCGAGTCGATCCCTGGCTTGTGCATTCTGCCTCTCTGGTTGGCTGAGCGCCCGTCCGTTCGTTTCGTGGGTTGACTTACGCATACGGAGTTCATACCCTGTCTAAGCATACAGAGTTCATTCTCAGTCTAAGATCGGATCGGATCGAGGGTTGTGACAGCAGGATCGGTAGCACGTAGGGGGGATTGGGCTGATCCCCAGCTTGCACATTCTGCCTCTTCGGCCGACTGAGCGCCCGCATGCTCGTTTCATGGGTTAGCTTAGGCATACAGTGTTCATTCCATGTCTAAGCATACGGAGTTCATTCCCAGTCTAAGATCGGATTGGACCAAGGGTTACGACAGTAGGACCAGCACCGGGATTGGCAACACACAGAGGGGGACCTGGTTGATCCCCGACTTGTGCATTATGCCTCTCCGTTTGGCCTCTCCGATCGGTTGAGCGCCTGCACGCTCGTTTCATAGGTTGACTTAGGCATACAGACATCCCCAATCTAAGCATATGGAGTTCATTCCCAGTCTAAGATCGGATCGAACCATGGGTTGCGACAGTAGGATCGGCAGCACGCAGGGGGGCCGAGCCGATCCCTGGCTTGCGTATTCTACCTCTCCAGCTGGCTGAGCCCGCGCATGCCTATTTCGTGGGTTGGCTTAGGCATAGCGATTCAGTCCATGTCTAAGCCCCAGCTAGACCAAGGGTTGTGGCAGCAGGACCGACAGCACGCAGAGGAGGACCGGGTCGATCCCCACCTTGCGCATTATGCCTCTTCGGTCGGCTCAGCGCCCGCACGCTCGTTTCATGAGTTGACTTATGCATACAGAGTTTATTCCCTGTGTAAGATCAGATCGGATCAAGGGTTGCTGCATCTGGATTGACAACACGTAGGGGGGACCGAGTCGATCTCCGACTTGTGCATTCTGCCTCTCCGGCCAGCTGAGCGCCCGCACGCTCATTCCGTGGGTTGGCTTAGGCATACGGAGTTCATTCCATGTTTAAGCATACAGAGTTCATTCCCAGCCTAAAATTTTGAGCCACGGTGCACATGTTGGGCTCGGGCATGTGCTGGTACTGCATTTTTTTCGCCCGGGGCACAATCGTCGGAGCATCGTCGGAAAGCCTAACCAGCGGTATTGGGGGTTCCGACGATTGGGGGGTCGGGGGGTGTGCACACATGATGTGTGATGGTTGCTGGTACTTGGCCCTTATATTGGCCCCCTATCCCTCATCAAACCTCGAAAACTCACACCCCCTTAAAGAGCATTTGAGATTTTATAGGTTTGCTGCCAGTAGCCATTAAAGTGTCTGAAATGGGGACACTTTTTTCAAACGGTCACAAAATCTTCTCCACTTTGAGTTTTTAGCTGAATGTTTTTATGCATGCCAACAAAAATACAGGGATCACCTTTACCAAATTTTGGGACAAAACTCTTTCGAAAAAAATTTTAAAAAATCCCAAACCGTAAAAAGTTTCAAAAATCATGAAAAATAGAAAACGGGTCGTCTTGCCACGAAACTTCACATGAAGGCTTAGGGGACCATTGTATGAATTTGCACACCATAAAAATGGCATTGGCATGGCAGAAATATGAAGATGTGCTTGAACCCACCTATCACCCGTTCGATCCCCGACTTGCACATCCTGCCTCTCTGGTTGGCTGAGTGCCCGCTTGCTTGTTTCGTGGGTTGACTTAGGCAAACGGAGTTCATCCCCAGTCTAAGCATACAGAGTTCATTACCAGTCTGAGATCGGACTAGACCAAGGGTTACGGCAATAGGATCAATAGCACGCAGGGGGGATCGGGTCGATCCCCAACTTTCACATTCTGCCTTTCCGATCGGCTGAGCCCCCACACGCTCGTTTCATGGGTTGGCTTGGGCATAGGGAGTTCATTCCATGTCCAAGCCCCAGCTGGACCGAGGGTTGTGGTAGTGGGATCGGTAGCACGAAGAGGGGGACCGGGCTGATCCCCGGCTTGCGCATTATGCCTTCCGGTCGGCTCAGTGCTCACACGCTCATTTCATGGGTTAACTCAGGCATACAGAGTTCATTCCCTATCTAAGATTGGATCAGATCAAGAGTTGCGACAACAAGATCGACAGCACACAGGGGGGACAGGGCCGATCCCCGGCTTGTGCATTCTGCCTCTCCGGTCAGTTGAGCGCCCGCATGCTCGTTACGTTGGTTGGCTTAGGCATACGGAGTTCATTCATGTCTAAGCATACAGAGTTCGTTATCAGTCTAAGATTTTGAGTCATGGTGCACATGCTGGGCTTGAGCATGTGCTGGTGCAGCATTTTTTTCGCCCGGGGCACCATCACCAGAGCATCGCTGGAGAGCCTAACCGGTGGCATTGGGGGTTTCGATGATTGGGGGGCCGGGAGGTGTGCGCACATGGGTGCTGGTACTTGGCCCTTATATTGGACCCCTATCCCTCATCAAACCTCAAGAACTCACACCGCTTAATGAGCATTTGAGATTTTACAGGTTTGCTGCCAGTAGCCATTAAAGTGTCCGAAATGAGGACACTTTTTTCAAACGGTCACAAAATCTTCTCCACTTCGAGTTTTAAGCTGAATTTTTTTGTGCGTGCCAACAAAAATACAAGGATAACCTCTACAAAATTTGGGGATAAAACTCTTTATAAAAAATTTTTCAAAAATCCCAAACCGTAAAAAGTTTCAAAAATTGTGAAAAATAAAAAATGGGTCGTCTTGCCACGAAACTTAACATGAAGGCTTAGGGGACCATTGTATGAATTTACAAGCCATAAAAATGGCATTGGCATGGCAGAAATATGAAGATGTGCTTGAACCCACCTACCACCTGTTCGATCCCCAGCTTGCGCATCCTGCCTCTCTGGTCGGCTGAGCGCCCGCACGCTCGTTTTATGGGTCAACTGAGGCATACAGAGTTCATCCCTAGTCTAAGCATATGAAGTTCATTCCTAGTCTAAGGTCGGACCGGACCGAGGGTTGCAGCTGCAGGATCGCAGACGCAGGGAGGATCGGGTTGATCC
>NW_019167826.1:15518764-15581529 GCF_002303985.1 Durio zibethinus
CTAGAAATGCTCTTGTATTCACTGAAACGAAAGTGTTTGATGGTGTACAAATGAGGGAAGAGCAGCCCTCTAGTTACAGTTGAGGCTCCAGCTTACACTTAGTGGTAGTATCCCTAGAATAAAGGCTAAAATCATGGGATTATACAGATTACAATCAATCAGGATGCTACCTCCTGATTTTTAGGGTCAACCAAATCTGCCAAGATGCTGCTGCTGATCCTGCCTGCTTCCAGAAGCTTTCCTTGCGTGTCCAGCACCTTGGGCCCTTCTGGATGTGGTGCGGGTAGCTTGTGTGCCAGGCCTTGGTCTCACAGGCTGGCCTGCAAGTTGGGCGGGCGTTCTAAACTCGTTTGCTAGGCTTTACGCACAGATACCTGCCAGCACGCCTGGTTTACGAGCCTCAACCTCTAGCTCACCTGCTGGTGCACAGATACCTTCGGACTAGGCCTTTGTGCAGCCCCGATACCCCTATGCACGCGACACAAGGGCATCATCACCAACACCAAGTTTCCAACCTGGAACTACAACGTCCCGTCTATTCTGGTCTGCCCACTTATTCGACCTCTTGGCCGCCTTGTGTAGACAAACTCTGGCCAAGTTAGCTTGCTCCTGCCATGCCTTGGTAAACTTGTATGCTACTGGATTTGGCCCTGTATAACCTACAGTAATCGAACTGGGTGTTAGTGGTTGTTGCCTTGTCATAACCTCAAATAGGCTCTGGTTCATTGCCTTGCTCCTTTGCAAGTTGTAGGAAAACTATGCAATATCTAGCAACTTTGGCCAGTCCTTTTGTATGTCACTCACATAGTGCCTGAGGTAGACCTCCAATAGTCCATTCACTCATTCTGTCTGCCCATCGGTCTGTGAATGCATGCTAGTGGAAAAGTTCAAGTTTGACCCCAACAGCTTGAACAACTCAGTCCAGAACCTACCTGTGAAATGCTCGTCCTGATCACTAACAATGGTCCTCAGCACTCCCCAGTACTTAACCATGTTTTTCAGGAACAATCGAGCTGCCTCCTCGACTGGGCACTTCTTTGTTGCTGGAATGAAGATTCCATACTTGGAAAACCTGTCCACCACTACCATGATGCTTCCAAACCCTTCTGCTTTGGGTAGACTAACTATAAAGTCCAGAGAAACACTCTTCCATGGTCGCTCTGGCACTAGCAATGGCTCTAAGAGACCGCCTAGTTTCTTGAGCTCTACCTTGTCCTGTTGGCACACAAGACAAGTCTTCACATAGGCCTCCATATCGTCCCTTATGTGCGGCCAGTAGTATCGATCCTCGATCAACGCCAAGGTATGGCTCACTCCGGGGTGTCTAGCCCACCTTGAATCATGGCATTCTTGCGAAACTTCCTTGCAAAGCTTCCAGTGCTGTGACACAAATAGTCTACTTCCCCTAGTGTACAGCAGGCCATCCTGTAACCAAAACCACCTAGTCTTACCTTGCTGGGTGTACTCCATCAAAGCCTTGGCTATAGGATCATGCGCAAGTCCCTCCTTGATGCACGGCACCAGTGACCCCTCTGGTTGGCTAATGGCAACAAGGTTAGCCTTCCTGCTCAGGGTGTCTGCCACTAGGTTCACCCGCCCCGGCTTGTACTCCATCTGGAAATCAAATTCCATAAGAAAATCTTGCCATCTCGCCTGCTTGGAGGATAGCTTCTTCTACGTCTAGAAGTAGCTGGTCACCACATTGTCCGTCCCAACCACAAACCTCGACCCCAATAGGTAATGGCACCAAGTGTGCAAGCAGTGCACCACTGCAGTCATCTCCTTCTCTTAGACCGTGTACTTAGCTCGGTCTCGTTCAGCTTCATGCTCTCGAACGCGACTGGACGTCCCTCCTGCATCAACACGTCCCCCTATGGCAAAGTCTGATGCATCCGTATGCACCTCATATGGCTTGGCATGGTCTGGCAAGGCCAAGACTGGTTCCTCAGTCACAGTCCGCTTCAACCTGTTAAAGGCTTCCTGGCACCCTGCGCTCCACTCCCATGCTTTCCCTTTCTTGAGCAAGCCAGTCAATGGCGTGGCTATTGCTGAGTGACCTTTGATGAAGCGCCTGTAGTAGTTGACCAGCCCAAGGATCGATCTCAACTCAGTGACCTTGGCTGGCGGTTGCCACTCCAGGATGGCGTGTATCTTGCCTTCATCCATGCATATCCTACCACCTCCCACTATGTGGCCAAGGAATGGGATCTCCTGCTGGGGCGAATGAGCACTTCTCCCTCTTGAAAAATAGCTTGTGCACCCACAACACCTCGAACACCTATCTCAAGTGCTCTACATGCTCTCCCAAAGTCTGACTGTAGATCACAATGTCATCCAAATAAACCACAACAAACCGATCAAGGAATGACTAAAGTACCTTGTTCATAAGGGTGTAAAATGTTGCTGGGGCATTCGTGAGTCCGAAAGGCATCACCAAGAACTCATACGAACCATACCGAGTGACACATGCTATCTTTGGCTCATCTCCCTCCGCAATCCTGACTTGATAGTAGCCTGACCTTAAATCTAGCTTGGTGAACAACCTTGCGCTCCCAAGTTGATCGAACAAGTCTGCAATGAGTGGGATGGGGTACTTGTTCTTGATGGTCAGCTTGTTCAAAGCCCGGTAGTCTATGCACAACCGTAACAACCCATCATGCTTGCGCTGAAATAGAACCGGTGCACCATAGGGTGCCTTTGATGGCCTGATGAAGCCAGCATCAACTAACTCTTTGGGCTACTTTCTGAACTCCTCCAACTCTGGTGGAGACATTTGGTGGAGACACCAGCTCGATCTTGTGGTCCACCTCCTTCTTAGGTGGTAGCTTGCTAGGTAGCTTTGTGGGCATCACATCACTAAAGGTCTTCAGCACCTTTAGCACCTCCAAGGGTGACTCGATCTCCTTTTCCCTTGGCTCATCATATTTCAGGGCTGCCAAAAAGGTGTCTTCTTGTTTGCTTACTGCCTTGGCAAATTAGATGGCTGACACCACCCGCGACCTAACTCTAGACCCTCTCCTCAATGGCACTAGGCATTGGCACCGTGCATCCAAGATGCAAACACAATCGGAAAAAGGCACAAGGAGGGCATTAATCCGAACAAGGAAATCCAACTTAATCACAAACTCATAGTCGTCAAGGGGTATTACCTTAATGGTCTCCTTGCCTTTCCAGTCTCCAAGCTGTAACTCCACTCCCCATGATACTTCAATGGCTGGAACTTCCTTGGAGTTCACCGTTTTAATGGTACCATCCCTTTCTGCACCTTTAGTCCGAGCTTTCGGGCTCTATCACCTAAAATAAAAAAATGTGAGGCACCTGTGTCCACCAGTGCGCTCACCTTCTGACCTGCAACCATCAGATCCACAAATATCAAGCCCTTTGGCTTGCGACTCCCCTTACTCTGGATAGCATTGAGCACCAACGACCCAAGCTTTGCTACCTCTGACTCTGGCTCCTCGTCAAACTCCTTGTCTACAGTAGCCAGCTTGCCCTTCTGTGGGTAATTGTGCGCTATGTGGCTCCTTCCACATAGGTAGCGTGCTAGTGGCTCTCAGTCCCCTTTTGCTCTCCACTTGCCTGCTGGTGGCTTCCTCTCGCCATCTTTGGTTGAACGGTCTCTGTCTCTATCCTTGGACTCTCGGTCATAGTCCTTCCCCTTGGACTACTTCTTCCGATCCCTATCGTCCCTGCCCTTACCCTTAGGCTTGGTAGACTCGAACTTGTTCAGAGGCTTGAACTCTATCAAGGCCTCGACAGTAGTCATGGCTTTAGCCAAGTCATGAACTCCTCTCTTTTGTAGCTCATGCTTCACACACGGCTTCAGCCCATCCATGAAAGCAAATAAGGAGTCCTTCTCACCTAGATTCGAGATCTGTAGCATCAGTTTAGAGAATTTTTGGACATACTCCCTTATGTCCCCTTGCTGGCTCAGCCTGCGCAATTTTGCCCGTGCCTCATCATCGGTATACTCTAGGTAAAATTGTTCTTTGAACTCCTTTTGGAACTCTGCCCAAGTTCCAATCTTGGCGCTCCCACGCCTGACATCATCACACCTATGCCTCAACCACAATAAGGCTACATCAGTGAGATACATAGCAGCGGTGCTTACCTTTATCACCTCGTCTTGCATGCCCATGGCCTGAAAGTACTGCTCCATACCCTAAAGGTAGTTATCTACTTCCTTGGCACCCTTAGTCCTCTTGAACTCCTTAGGCTTAGGGACATCCAATCTGGACTTGGACACTCTAGCAAACATGCCATTCCCAATGGCAGTCTTGCAAGTAACAAGCTCACTGTTAAGCTCCTCCATCCGCTGGTGCATGGCCTCCATGCCATCGCGCAAGGTCAGCACTTCAGCCTCCAAGGTCTGATTCTTTTGGGTGAACACTTCCAAGCTTTTGTTGAGAGCAGCTTGCAGCTCACTTTGGATCTCCTCCCCCATGGAGTCTAGCAATGCAATGTGAGTTTCTACCCCCTCAAGCTTCTCCCCCATGTCGCCCATGGTCACCTCCACCTTGGCCAACCTACCGTCCATGGTAGACTTAGATGATCTCTAGAACTGGCTTCCTCCCTCTTCCACCACCCATGCTCCTGGGCCTCTAGTTGTTGGTTTGCAGCGTCACTTTTGGGATGCCATCTTCCTCTATACCTGCACAACACCAGACACGCAGGAAATTGAACTTGTTCTATACCAACTGGTCACGAGCTCTGACCTTAGACTCAGAAACCATAGGCCTTAGGCCTTGGAATCTTCGTCCATGTAAGCCTAAGTCAGCCTAAAACAAAGTCCGTACAGGCACGTAGAACCAACAGGAAGGGCTGATTCACAATTTAAAGAGAAACAGGATAAGAAGGTAGCAATTCTAGAAGATGCTCTTGTATTCACATGAAACAGAAGTGTTTTGATGGTGTACAAATGAGGAGGAACAACCCTCGTATTTATAGTTAAGGCTCTAGCTTACACTTAATGGAAATATCCCTAGAACAAAGGCTAAAATCATGGGATTATACAGATTACAATCAATCAAGATGCTAACTCCTAATTTTCAGGGTCAACCAAATCTGTCAGGATACTGCTGCTGATCCTGCCTGCTTCCATAAGCTTTCCTTGTGTGTCCAGCACCTTGGGCCCTTCTAGATGTGGTGCGGGTAGCTTGTATAGCAGGCCTTGGTCTCACGGGCTGGCCTGCAAGTTGGGTGGGCGTTTTGAACTCGTTTGCTAGGCTTTGCATGCAGATACCCGCCAGCACGCCTGGTGTGCCTGATGTGCCTGGTGCACCCGTCCAGGGTGTGACACTTGGCCCTTATATTGGCCCCCTATCCCTCATCAAACATCAAGAACTGAGACCCCCTTAAAGAGCATTTGAGATTTTAAAGGTTTGCTGCCAGTAGCCATTAAAGTGTCTGAAATGGGGACACTTTTTTCAAACAGTCACAAAATCTTCTCCACTTCGAGTTTTTAGCTGAATTTTTTTGTGCAAGCCAACAAAAATACAAGCATCACCTCAACCAAATTTTGGGACAAAACTCTTTCTAAAAAAAAATATTAAAAAAATTCCGAAGTACAAAAGGTTTGAAATCTGAAAAAATAGAAAACGGGTCGTCTGCCACGAACTTCACATGAAAAGGCTTAGGGGGACCAATTGTATGAATTTTACAAGCCATAAAAAAGGTATTGGCATGGCAGAAAAGAAGATGTGCTTGAAACCTACACCCGTTCGATCCCCGGCTTACGCATCCTGCCTCTTCTGGTCGCTGAGTGCCCGCACGCTCATTTTGTGGGTTGACTTAGGCCATACGGAAGTTCTCCCCAGTCTAAGCATACGAGTTCATTCCCATTCTAAGATCAAGACTGGATCGAGGCAGCAGGATCGATAGCACACAGGGACGGACTGGGCCCAATCCTGGCTTGCGCATTCTAACCCCTCTCCTGACCGGCTGAACACCCGCATGCCCATTTCATGGGTTGGCTTAGGCATGGGAGTTCATTCATGTCTTAAGCCCTAGCTAGACCGAGGGTTGTGGCAGCGGGACCGGCAGCATGCAGAGGGGGATCGGGCAATCCTTGGCTTGGCATTATGCCTCCCGATCGACTCAGTGCCCACATGCTCATTTCGTGGGTTGACTTAGGCATACGAAGTTCATTCCAAGTCTAAGATCGGACCGGACCAAGGGTTGTGGCAGCAAGATCGACAGCATGCAGGGGGGACCAGGTCGATCCTCGACTTACGTATTCTACCTCTCCCACCGGCTGAGCGCCCCCTTGCTCGTTTTGTGGGTTGGCTTAGCCATACGAAGTTCATTCCATGTCTAAGCATACGGAGTTCATTCCCAGTCTAAGATCAGATCGAACCGAGGGTTGCAGCAGCAGGATCGGTAGCACATAGGGGGGATCGGGCCGATCCCCAGCTTGCACATTCTACCTCTCCGATCGACTAAGCGCCCGCATGCTTATTTCATGGGTTGGCTTAGCCATACGAAGTTCATTGCATGTCTAAGCATAGGAAGTTCATTCTCAGTGTAAGATCCGACCGGATCAAGGGTTGCAGCAGCAGGACTAGCAGCAGGATCGATAGCACGTAGGAGGGGATCGGGCTGATCCCCAGCTTGTGCATTCTACCTCTCCGACTGGCTGAGCACCCGCATGCTCATTTCGTGGGTTGACTTAGGCATACGTTGTTCATCCCCAGTCTAAGCATACAGAGTGCATTCCCAGTCTAAGATCAGATCAGATCGAGGGTTGCGGCAGCAGGATCGATAGCATGCAGGTGGGATCGGGCTGATCCCTGGCTTGTGTATTCTACCTCTCCGGCCGACTAAGCGTCCGTACGCCCATTTCATGGGTTGGCTTAGGCATTGGGAGTTCATTCCATGTCTAAGCCCCAGTCGGATCGAGGTTGCGACAGCGGGATCGACAGCATGTAGAGGGTGACTAGGCCGATCCCCGACTTGCGCATTATGCCTCTTCGACCGGCTCAGCGCCCGCACGCTCGTTTCGTGGGTTGACTTATGCGTACAGAGTTCATTCCCAGTCTAAGATTGGATCGGACCAAAGGTTACGGTAGTAGGATCGACGGCACGTAGGGGGGGACTGAACCGATCCCCTGCTTGCGCATTCTGCCTCTCCGACCAGCTGAGTGCCTGTACACTCATTTCGTGGGTTGGCTTAGGCATACGAAGTTCATTCCATGTCTAAGCATACGAAGTTCATTCCCCGTCTAAGATTTTGAGCCACGGTGCACATGTTGTGCTCAGGCATGTGCTGGTGGCGTATTTGTTTTGCCCGGGCCACCATCGCCAAAGAGCCTAACCGGCGGCATTGGAGGTTCTGACAATTGGGGGGGCCGGGGCGTGTGTGCACATGATGTGTGAAGTGTGCTGGTACTTAACCCTTATGTTGGCCCCCTATCCCTCATCAAACCCTGAGAACTCACACCCCCTTAAAGAGCATTTGAGATTTTATAGGTTTGCTGCCAGTAGCCATTAAAGTGTCTAAAATGGGGACACTTTTTTCAAATGGTCACAAGATCTTCAAAGGCCGATCCCCAGCTTGCGCATTCTGCCTCTCCGGCCGACTGAGCGCCCGCACGCCCGTTTAATGGTTTGGCTTAGGCATAGGGAGCTCATTCCATGTCTAAGCCCCAGCCGAACCGAGGGTTGTGGCAACGGGACTGGCAGCACGCAGAGGGGGACCGGGCTGATCCCTGGCTTGCGCATTATGCCTCTCCGACCGGCTCAGTGCCCGTACGCTCGTTTCATGGGTTGACTTAGGAATACAGAGTTCATTCCCAGTCTAAGATCGGATCGGACCGAGGGTTGCGGTAATAGGATCGACAGCACGCAAGGGTGGACCGAGTCGATCCCTGGCTTGCACATTCTGCCTGTCCGGCTGGCTGAGCGCTCGCACGCTCGTTTCATGGGTTGGCTTAGGCATACGAAGTTCATTCCATGTCTAAGCATATGGAGTTCATTCCTAGTCTAAGATCGAACCAAACCGAAGGTTGCGGCAGCAGGATCGGTAGCACGCAGGGGAAATGGGCCGATCCCCGACTTGCGCATTCTACCTCTTCGACCAGTTGAGTGCCCGCATGCTCATTTCGTTGGTTGGCTTAGGTGTACAGAGTTCATTCCATGTCTAAGCCCTAGTCGGACCAAGGGATGTGGCAGCGGGACTGGCAGCACATAGAGGGGGACCGGGTCGATCCCCGGCTTGCGCATTATGCCTCTCCGGTCGGCTCAGTGCCCGCATGCTCGTTTTGTGGGTTGACTTAGGCATACGGAGTTCATTCCCAGTCTAAGATCGAACCAGACCGAGGGTTGCGACAGCAGGATCGACAGCACGCAGGAGGGACCGGACTGATCCCTAGCTTGCGCATTCTGCCTCTTCGACCGGTTGAGTGCCCGCATGCTCGTTTCGTGGGTTGGCTTATCCATACGAAGTTCATTCCATGTCTAAGCATACGAACTTCATTCCCAGTCTAAGATCAGATCAGACCAAGGGTTGCGGCAGCAGGACTAGCAGCAGGATAGACAGCACGCAGGGAGGGATCGGGTCGATCCCCAGTTTGTGCATTCTGCCTCTCCGATCGGCTGAGCACCCGCATGCGCGTTTCATGGTTTGACGTAGGCATATAGAGTTCATCCCCAGTCTAAGCATACGGAGTGCATTCCCAGTCTAAGATCAGACCGGATCGAGGGTTGCGATAGCAGGATCGATAGGACGCAGGTGGGACCAGGTCGATCCTCGGCTTGTGCATTCTACCTCTCCGATCGGCTGAGCACCCACACGCTCGTTTCATGGGTTGGCTTAGGCATAGGGGATTCATTCCATGTCTAAGCCCCAGTCGGACCGAGGTTGTGGCTGCGGGATCGACAGCACGCAGAGGGGGATCGAGTCGATCCCCGGCTTGGGCATTATGCCTCTTCGGTCGACTCAACGCCCGCACGCTCGTTTCGTGGGTTGACTTATGTGTATGGAGTTCATTCTCAGTCTAAGGTCAGACCGGACCGAAGGATGCGGCAGCAGGATCGATAGCACGCAGGGGGGACCGAACCAATCCCCTGCTTGCGCATCTACCTCTCCGACCGGCTGAGCGCCCGTACCCTCATTTCGTGGGTTGGCTTAGGCATACAGAGTTCATTCCCCGTCTAAGATTTTGAGCCACGATGCACATACTGGGCTCGGGCATGTGCTAGTGGCGTATTTTTTTCGCTCGAGGCACCATCGTCGGAGCATCGTTGGAGAGCCTAACCGACGGTGTTGGGGGTTCCGATGATTGGGGGGCCAGGGGGTGTGTGCACATGATGTGCGAAGGGTGCTGGTACGTGGCCCTTATATTGGCCCCCTATCCCTCATCAAACCTCGAGAACTCACACCCCCTTCAAGAGCATTTTAGATTTTATAGGTTTGTTGCCAGTAGCCATTAAAGTGTCTAAAATGGGGACACTTTTTTCAAACGGTCACAAGATCTTCAAAGGCTGATCCTCGGCTTGTGCATTCTGCCTCTCAGGCTAGCTGAGCGCCCGCACGCCCGTTTCATGGGTTGGCTTAGGCATAGGGAGCTCATTCCATGTCTAAGCCCCAGCCAGACTGAGGGTTGTGGTAGCGGGACTGACAGCACACAGATGGGGACCGAGTCGATCCCTGGCTTACGCATTATGCCTCCCCGGTCGGCTCAGTGCCCCTACGCTCATTTCGTGGGTTGACTTAGGCATACAAAGTTCATTCTCAGTCCAAGATCGGATCAGACCGAAGGTTAAGGCAGCAGGATTGACAGCACGCAGGGGGGATTGGGTCGATCCCCGGCTTGCACATTTTGCCTCTCCGGTTGGCTGAGCGCCCACACCCTCGTTTCATGGGTTGGCTTAGGCATACGGAGTTCATTCCATGTCTAAGCATACGGAGTTCATTCCCAGTCTAAGATCAGACCGAACTGAGGGTTGCGGCAGTAGGACTAACAGCAGGATCGACAGCACACAGGGGGGGACCGAGCTGATCCCCGACTTGCGCATTCTACCTCTCCGGCCAGCTGAGCGCCCGCACGCTCGATTCGTGGGTTGGCTTAGGCATACGGAGTTCATTCCATGTCTAAGCCCCACCCGAACCAAGGGTTGTGGTAGTAGGACCAACATCGGCAGCACACAGAGGGGGACCGGGCCGATCCCCGGCTTGTGCATTACGCATCTCCGGCCAGCTTCTCCGGCTTACTGAGCGCCCGCACACTCGTTTCATGGGTTGACTTAAGCATACGGAGTTCATCGGTAGTCTAGGCATACAGAGTTCATTCCCAGTCTAAGATCGGACCAGACCGAGGTTACGGGTAGCAGGATCGACAGCACGCAGGGGGGACCAGGCCAATCCCCGACTTGCGCATTCTGCCTCTCCGACCGGCTGAAATCCCGCACGTTCATTTTGTGGGTTGGCTTAGGCATACGAAGTTCATTCCATGTCTATGCCGCAGTTGGACTGAGGGTAATATGGTAACGGGATCGATAGCATGCAGAGAGGGATCGGGTCGATCCCCGGTTTGTTTCATTATGCCTATCTCACCGGCTCAATGCCCACACGCTCATTTCGGGGTTGACTTAGGCATACGGAGTTCTCCCAGTCTAAGATCGGACTGGATCGAGAGTTTACGGTAGCAAGATTGACAAAATGTAGGGTGGGATCGCGGCCAATCCTCGGCTTACACATTCTGTCTCTTCGACCGACTGAGCGCCCGTACGCTCGTTTCGTGGGTTGGCTAGGCATACGAAGTTCATTCCATGTCTAAGCATACAAAGTTCATTTACAGTCTAAGATCGGACCGGACCGAGGGTTGCGGTAGCAAGACCAACAGTAGGATCAGTAGCACACAGGTGGGGACCGGGCTGATCCTCGACTTACGTATTTTGCCTCTCCAACCGGTTGAGCGCCCGTACGTTCGTTTCGTGGGTTGGCTTAGGCATACAGAGTTCATTCCATGTCTAAGCCCCAGCCAGACCGAGGGTTGTGGCAGCAGGATCGACAGTGAGATCGGCAACACACAAAAGGGGATCGGGCTGATCCCCAGCTTGCACATTATGCCTCTCTGACCGGCCTCTCCGGCCGGCTGAGCGCCCCGCACGCTTGTTTCATGGGTAGACTTAGGCATACGGAGTTCATCTCCAGTCTAAGCATACGGAGTTCATTCCCAGTCTAAGATCGGACCGGACCGAGGGTTGTGGCAGCAGGATTGATAGCACGCAGGGGGGACCGAGTCGATCCCAGGCTTGCGCATTCTGCCTCTCCGGTCGACTGAGGGCCCGCACGCCCGTTTCGAGGGTTGGCTTAGGCATAGGAAGTTCATTCCATGTCTAAGTCCCAGCCGGACAGAGGGTTGTGGCAGCGGGATCGGCAGCACGCAAAGGGGGACCGGACCGATCCCCGGCTTGCGCATTATGCCTCTTTCGACCAGCGCAGCACACGCACGGTCGTTTCGTGGGTTGACTTATACATACGGAGTTCATTCCCAGTCTAAGATTGGACCAAACCGAGGGTTGCTGCTGTAGGATTGACAGCACACAGGGGCAGACCGGGTCGATCCCCTGGCTTGCGTATTTTGCCTCTCTGGCCTGCTGAGCGCTCGCACGCTCGTTTCGTGGGTTGGCTTAGGCATACGGAGTTCATTCCATGTCTAAGCATACGGAGTTCAATCCCAATCTAAGATTTTGAGCCATGGTGCACATGCTGGGCTCAGGCACGTGCTCGTGCCGCATTTTTTTCGCTCGGGGCACCATCGTCGGAGCATCACCGGAGAGCCTAACCGGTGGCATTGAGGGTTCCGACGATTGGGGGGCCGGGGGGTATGCGCACATGATGTGCGATGGGTGTTGGTAGTTGGCCCTTATATTGGCCCCCTATCCCTCATCAAACCTCGAGAACTCACACCCTTTTAAAGAGCATTTGAGATTTTATAGGTTTGCTGCCAGTAGCCATTGAAGTGTCTGAAATGGGGACACTTTTTTCAAACGGTCACAAAATCTTCTCCACTTCGAGTTTTTAGCTGAATTTTTTGTGCCTTCCAAGAAAAATACCAGGATCACCTCTACCAAATTTGGGGACAATACTCTTTCTAAAAAAATTTTAAAAAATCTTGAATCGTAAAAAGTTTTGAAAATCGTGAAAAATAGAAAATGGGTCGTCTTGCCATGAAACTTCACATGAAGGCTTAGGGGACCATTGTATGAATTTACAAGCCATAAAAATGGCATTGGCACAGCAGAAATATGAAGATGTGCTTGAACCCACCTACCACCCGTTCGATCCCCGGCTTGCGCATCCTGCCTCTCTGGTCGGCTGAGCGTCCGTACGCTCATTTCGTGGGTTGACTTAGGCATACGGAGTTCATCCCCAGTCTAAGAATACGGAGTTCATTCCCAGTCTAAGATTAGACCGGATCAAGGGTTGCAACAGCAGGATCGGCAGCACGCAGGGGGTACCGAGCCGATCCCCGGCTTGCGCATTCTGCCTCTCCGGCCGGCTGAGTGCCCGAACGTCAGTTTCGTGGGTTGGCTTAGGCATAAGGAGTTCATTCCATGTCTAAGCCCCAGTCGGACCGAGGGTTTTGGCAACGGGACCGGCAGCACGCAAAAGGGGACCGGGCCAATCCCTGGCTTGCGCATTATGCCTCTCCGGCCGGCTCAACGCCCGCACGCTCATTTCATGGGTTGACTTAGACATACAGAGTTCATTCCCAGTCTAAGATCAGATCGGATCGAGGGTTGCTGCAGCAGGATCGACAGCACGCAGAAGGGGACCGAGGACGATCCCTGGCTTGCGCATCTGCCTCTCCAGCCTGCTGAGTGCCCACAAGCTCATTTTGTGGGTTGGCTTAGGCATACCAAGTTCATTCCACGTCTAACCATACCAAGTTCATTCCCAGTCTAAGATCAGATCGGACTGAGGGTTGCGACAGCAGGACCAGCAATAGGATCGGCAGCACGCAGGGGGGGATCGACCGATCCCCGGCTTGCGTATTCTGCCTCTCCGATCGGCTGAGTGCCCGCGTGCTCATTTCGTGGGTTGGCTTAGGCACACGGAGTTCATTCCATGTCTAAGCCCCAGTCGGACAAAGGGTTGTGGCAGTAAGACCGACAGCTGGATCGGTAGCACGCAGAGGGGGATCGAGCTGATCCTCGGCTTATGCATTATGCCTCTCCGACCGGCCTCTTCGGTCGGCTGAGTGCCCGCATGCTCATTTCGAGGGTTTACTTAGGCATACGGAGTTCATCCCCAGTCTAAGATCAGACCGGACTGAAGGATGTGCCAGTAGGATAGACAGCACGCCCATTTCATGAGTTTTTAGCAAAATTCTTTTGTGCATGCCAACAAAAATACAAGGATCACCTCTACCAAATTTGGAGACAAAACACTTTCTAAAAAAATTTTAAAAAATCCCGAACGGCAAAAAGTTTCAAAAATCATGAAAAATAGAAAACGGGTCGTCTTGCCACGAAACTTCACATGAAGGCTTAGGGGACCATTGTATGAATTTACAAGCCATAAAACTGGCATTGGAGGGGGAGAAATATGAAGATGTGCTTGAACCCACCTACCACCTTTTCGATCCCCAGCTTGCGTATTCTGCCTCTCCGGTCGGCTAAGTGCCCACACGCTCGTTTCGTGGGTTGGCTTAGGCATACGGAGTTCATTCCATGTCTAAGCCCTAGCCAGACCGAGGGTTGTGGTAGCAGGACCGGCAGCGGGATTGATAGCAAGCAGAAGGGGATCGGGCTGATCCTCGGCTTATGCATTATGCCTCTCCGACCGGCCTCTCCGGTCGGTTGAATGCGTGCACGCTCGTTTCGAGGGTTAACTTAGGCGTACGGAGTTCATCCCCAGTCTAAGATTGAATTAAACTGAGGGATGCGGCAGTAGGATCGACAGCATACAGGGGGGACCGGGCCAATCCCTAGCTTACGCATTCTGCCTCTCCGGTCGATTGAGCGCCCACACGCCCATTTCATGGGTTGGCTTAGGCATAGGGAGTTCACTCCATGCCTAAGCCCTAGCTGGACTGAGGTTGTGGCAGTGGGACCGACAGCATGTAGAGGGGGATCGGGCCGATCCCCGGCTTGCGCATTTTGCCACTCCGGTCGGCTGAGCGCCTGTACGCTCGTTTCATGGGTTGGCTTAGGCATACGAAGTTCATTCCATGTCTAAGCATACAGAGTTCATTCCAGTCTAAGATTTTGAGCCATGGTGCACATGTTGGGCTCGGGCAGGTGCAGGTGCCGCATTTTTTTCACCTGGGGCAGAATCGTCGGAGCATCGCCAGAGAGCCTAACCGATGGCATTGGGGGTTCCGACGATTGGGGGGGCCGGCGGGTGTGCGCACATGATGTGTGATGGGTGCTGGTACTTGGCCCTTATATTGGCCCCCTATCCCTCATCAAACCTCGAGAACTCACACCCCCTTAAAGAGCATTTGAGATTTTATAGGTTTGCTACCAGTAGCCGTTAAAGTGTCTAAAATGGGGACACTTTTTTCAATCGGTCACAAAATCTTCTCCACTTCGAGGTTTTAGCTGAATTTTTTTGTGCATGCGAAAAAAATATACAAGGATCACCTCTATGAATTTTGGTGGCAAAACTATTTCTAAAAGAATTTTAAAAAATCACGAACCGTAAAAAGTTTCAAAATTTGTGAAAAATAGAAAACGGGTCACCTTGCCACGAAGCTTCACATGAAGGCTTAGGCGACCATTGTATGAATTTACAAGCCATGAAAATGGCATTGGCATGGTAGAAATATAAAGATGTGCTTAAACCGACCTACCACCCATTCGATCCCCAGCTTGCGCATCCTGCCTCTCTGGTCGGCTAAGCGTTCGCATGCTCATTTTGTGGGTTGACTTAGGCATACAGAGTTCATCCCCAGTCTAAGCATACGAAGTTCCTTCCCAATCTAAGATCGGACCGAACCGAGGGTTACGGCAGCAGGATCAACAGTACACAGGGGGTATCGGGCCGATCCCCGGCTTGCGCATTCCGTCTCTCCGGCTGGCTGAACACCCGCACGCCCGTTTCGTGGGTTGGCTTAGGCATAGGGAGTTCATTCCATGTCTAAGCCCTAGCCGGACCGAGGGTTGTGGCAGTGAGACCGGTAACACATAGAGGGGGACCGGGCCGATCCTCGGCTTGCGCATTATGCCTCTCCGGTCGGCTCAGCGCCCGCACGCTCGTTTCGTGGGTTGACTTGGGCATACGGAGTTCATTCCCAATCTACGATCGGATCGGAATGAGGGTTGCGGTAGCAGGATCGACAAGCACACAGGGGGGACCGTGCCGGTCCCCAGCTTACGCATTCTGCCTCTCCAGTCGGCTAAGGACCCACACGCTCGTTTCGTGGGTTAGCTTAGGCATACGGAGTTCATTCCATGTCTAAGCCCCAGTCGGACCGTGGGTTGTGGCAGTAGGACCGACAGTAGGATCGGTAGCATACAGAGGGGGGCCAGGCTGATCCTCAGCTTATGCATTATGCCTCTTCGGCCGGCCTCTCCGTTCAGCTGAGCGCCCGCACGCTCGTTTCCAGGGTTAACTTCGGCATACGGAGTTCATCCTTAGTCTAAGATCGGACTGGACTGAGGGTTGCATCAGTAGGATCGGCAGCATGCAAGGGGGACAGGGCCAATCCCCGGGTTACGCATTCTGGCTCTCCGGCTAACTGAGCGCCCTCACGCCCGTTTCGTGGGTTGACTTAGGCAGAGGGAGTTCATTCCATGTCTAAGCCCCAGTCGGACTGAGGGTTGTGGCAGTAGGATCGGCAGCACGCAGAAGGGGATCAGGCCGATCCCTGGCTTGCGCATTATACCTCTTCGGTCGGCTCAAAGCTCGCACGCTCGTTTCGTGGGTTGCCTTACGTATACGGAGTTCATTCCCAGTCTAAGATCAGATCGGACCGAGGGTTGCAGTAGCAAGATGGACAGCACGTAAGGGGGGATCGAGCCGATCCCTAGCTTACGCATTCTGCCTCTTCGGTCATTGAGTGCCCGCATGCTCGTTTCGTGGGTTGGCTTAGGTATACAGAGTTCATTCCATGTCTAAGCTTATGGAGTTCATTCCCAATCTAAGATTTTGAGCCATGGTGCCCATGCTGGGCTCGGGCATGTGCTGGTGCCACATTTTTTTTGCCCAGGCCACCATCGCCAGACCATTTCTGGAGCATCATCAGAGAGCTTAACCGGTGGCATTGGGGGTTTTGACGATTGGGGGGGCCGGGGGGTGTGCGTACATGATGTTCGATGGAGGGATCGGGCTGGACTGAGGGTTGTGATAGCAGGATCGATAGCACGCAAGGGGGACCAGGCTGATCCCCAACTTGCGCATTCTGCCTCTATGACCAGCTGAGCGCTCGCATTTCGTGGGTTGGCTTAGGCATACGGAGTTCATTCCATGTCTAAGCATACAGAGTTCATTCCCAGTCTAAGATCGGGTCAGACCGAGGGTTGCGACAGGACGATCGACAGCATGCAGGGACGGATCGGGCCGATCCCCGGCTTGCACATTCTGCCTCTACGACCGGCTAAGCGCCCGTACGCTCGTTTCATTGGTCGCTTAGGCGTATGGAGTTCATTCCATGTCTAAGCCCCAGTCGGATCGAGAGTTGTGGCAGTAGGACTGACAGCGGGATCGGTAACACGCAGAGGGGGACTGGGCTGATCACCGACTTTCACATTATGCCTCTCCGATCGGCCTTCTGGCCGGCTGAGCACCCGCACGCTCATTTCGTGGGTTGACTTAGGCATATGGAGTTCATCCCCAGTGTAAGCATATAGAGTTCATTCCCAATCTAAGATCAGATCGGATTGAGTGTTGCGACAGCAGGATCAGCAGCACGCAAGAGGGGACCGGGTCGATCCCCGACTTGTGCATTCTGCCTATCCGGCCGATTGAGTGCCCGCACGCCCATTTCGTGGGTTGGCTTAGGCATATGGAGTTCATTCCATGTCTAAGCCCCAACCAGACCAAGGGTTGTGGCAGCGGGACCGGTAGCACACAGAGGGGGACCAGGTAGATCCTCGGCTTGCGTATTATGCCTCTCCGACCGGCCTCAACACCCGAAATGCCCATTTCATGGGTTGACTTAGGCATACGAAGTCATTCCTAGTCTAAGATCAGACCGCGACTGAGGGTTGCGGCAACAGGATTGACAGCACGAAGGGAGGGATCGGGTCGATTCCTCGACTTGCGCATTGTTGCCTCTCTGGTCGGCTGAGCGCCCGTACGCTCATTTCATGGGTTGGCTTAGGCATATGGATACATTCCATATCTAAGCATACGAAGTTATTCCAGTCTAAGATCCGACTGGACTGAGGGTTGTAGCAGCAGGACCAACACCAGGATCGGTAGCACGCAGGGGGGGATTGGGCGGATCCCCGGCTTGCGCATTCTACCTTTTCGACCGGTTGAGCGCCGCACGCTCGTTTCGTGGGTTGACTTAGGCATACGGAGTTTATCCCCAGTCTAAGCATACGGAGTGCATTCCTAGTCTAAGATCGAACCGGACTGAGGGTTACAGCAGCAGGATCAGTAGCATGCAATGGGGATCGGGCTAATCCCCAGCTTACGTATTCTATCTCTCTGACCAGCTGAGCACCCGCACGCCCGTTTCGTGGGTTGGCTTAGGCATACGGAGTTCATCCCCAGTCTAAGCATACAGAGTTCATTCCCAGTCTAAGATCGGACCGGACCGAGGGTTGCGGTAGCAGGATCGATAGCACGCAGGGGGGACTGGGTCGATTCCCAGCTTGCGCATTTTACCTCTCCGATCGACTGATCGCCCGCACGCCAATTTTGTTGGTTGGCTTAGGCATAGGGAGTTCATTCCATGTCTAAGCCCAAGTCGGATCGAAGGTTGTGGCAGCGAAACTGGCAGAGCACGCAGAGGGGAACCAGACCGATCCCAAGCTTGCGCATTATGCCTCTCCGACCGGTTCAGCACCCGATCGCTTGTTTTGTAGGTTGACTTAGGCATACGGAGTTCACTCCTAATGTAAGATCGGACCGGACCGAGGGTTACGGCAGCAAGATCGATAGCACGTAGGGGGGATCGGGCCGGTCCCCGGCTTATGCATTCTACCACTCCACCAGCTGAGGGCCCGCATGCTCGTTTTGTGGGTTGGCCTAGGCATACGGAGTTCATTCCATGTCTAAGCATACAGAGTTCATTCCCAGTTTAAGATCAGACCAGACCGAGGGTTGCGACAGCAAGACCAGCAACAGGATTGACAGAACACAGGGGGGGACCAGGTCGATCCCTGACTTGGGCACGCTCTTTTTGTGGGTTGACGTAGGCATACGGAGTTCTTCCCCAGTCTAAGCATACGGAGTTCATTCCAGTCTAAGATCGAACCAGACCAAGCATTGCGGTAGTAGGATCAGCAGCACATAAGGGGGACCCGACCGATCCCCGGCTTGCACATTTTGCCTCTCCAGCTTGCTGAGCGCCCGCACGCCCGTTTCATGGGTTGGCTTAGGCATAGGGAGTTCATTCCATGTCTAAGCAACAGCTGGATCGAGGGTTGTGGCAACAGGATCGGTAGCACGCAGAAGGGGACCGAACCGATCCTCGGCTTGCGCATTCTGCCTCTCTGGCCGGCTGACCGCCCGCACGTTCGTTCCATGGTTTGGCTTAGGCATACGGATTTCATTCCACGTCTAAGCATACGAAGTTCATTCCCAGTCTAAGAGTTTGAGCCACGGTGCACATGCTGGGCTCGGGCATGTGCTGGTGCTGTATTTTTTTTGCCCGGGGCACCATCGTCGAACAATCGTCGGAGCATCATCGGAGAGCCTAACCGATGGCATTGGGGGTTCTAGTGATTGGGGGGGCCGGGGGGTGTGCGCACATGATGTGTGATGGGTGCTGGTACTTGGCTCTTATATTAGCCCCCTATCCCTCATCAAACCTTGAGAACTCACACCCCCTTAAAGTGCATTTGAGATTTTATAGGTTTGCTGCCAGTAGCCATTAAAGTGTCTAAAATGGGGACACTTTTTTCAAACGGTCACAAAATCTTCTCCACTTTGAGTTTTTGGCTAAATTTTTTTGTGCATGCCAACAAAAATACAAGGATCACCTCTAATAAATTTAGGGACAAAACTCTTTCGAAAAGAATTTTAAAAAATCCTGAACCGTAAAAAGTTTCAAAAATCATGAAAAATAGAAAACGGGTTGTCTTGCCACGAAACTTCACATGAAGGTGTAGGGGACAATTTTATGAATTCACAAGTCATAAAAATGGCATTGGCACGGCAAAAATATGAAGATGTACTTGAGCCCACCTACCAGTCGTTCGATCCCGGCCTACGCATCCTGCCTCCTTGGTCGACTGAGCGTCCACACGCTCATTTCGTGGGTTGACTTACGCATACAAAGTTCATCCCTAGTCTAAGCATGCGAAGTTCATTCCCAGTCTAAGATCGGACCGATCCTCGGCTTGGGCATTCTGCCTCTCCGACCGTCTGAGCACCCACATACCCGTTTCGTGGGTTGGCTTAGGCATAGGGAGTTCATTCCATGTCTAAGCCCCAGCCGGACCGAGGGTTGTGGTAGTGGGACCGACAGCATGCAGAAAGGGATCGGGCTGATCCCCGGCTTGCGCATTATGCCTCTCCGGCTGGTTCAGTGCCCGCACACTCGTTTCGTGGGTTGACTTAGGCATACAGAGTTCATTCCTAGTCTAAGATCAGATCGAATTGAGGGTTGTGGCAGTAGGACCAGCAGCAAGATCGGCAGCACGCAGGGGGGATTGGGTCGATCCTCGACCTGCGCATTCTGCCTCTCCGACTGACTGAGCGCCCGCACGCTCATTTCGTGGCTTGGCTTAGGCATACGGAGTTCATTTCATGTCTAAGCCCTAGTCAGACAGAGGGTTGTGGCAGCAGGATCGGAAGCAAGATCGGCAGCACGTAGAGGGGGATCGAGTTGATCCACGGCTTGCGCATTCTGCCTCTCTGGCCCACTGAGCACCCGCACGCTCGTTTCATGGGTTGGCTTAGGCATACAGAGTTCATTCCATGTCTAAGCCCAGCCGGACCGAGGGTTGTGGCAGCAGGACCGATAGCGGGATCAGCAGCACACAGAGGAGGATCGGGCTGATCCTCGACAAGCGTATTATGCCTCCCGACCGATTGAGCACCCGCACGCTCGTTTCGTGGGTTGACTTAGGCATACGGAGTTCATACCTAGTCTAAGCATACGGAGTTCATTCCCAGTCTAAGATCGGACCGGACCAAGGGTTGTGGCAGTAGGATCGATAGCACACAGGGGGGACCAGGTCGATCCTCGACTTACTCATTCTGCCTTTCCGATTGACTGAGCGCTCGCACGCCCGTCTCGTGGGTTGGCTTAGGCATAGGGAGTTCATTCCATGTCTAAGCCCTAGTCGGACCAAGGGTTGTGGTAGCGGGACCGGCAGCATGCAGAGGGGGATCGCGCCGATCCCCAGCTTTCGCATTATGCCTCTCCGGCTGGCTTAACGCCTGAATGCTTGTTTTGTGTATTGACTTAAGCATACGGAGTTCATTCCCAGTCTAAGATGGGACCGGACTGAAGTTTGCGATAGTAGGATCTACAGCATGTAAGAGGGACCCGGCTGATCCCCGACTTGCGCATTCTGCCTCTCCGATCAGCTAAGCGCCTGTATGCTCGTTTCGTGGGTTGGCTTACGCATACAGAGTTTATTCCGTGTCTAAGCATACGGAGTTCATTCCCATCTAAGATCAGACCGAACCGAGGGTTACGACAGTAAGACCAGTAGCAAGACCAACAGCAAGATCGATCGCACGCATGGGGGATCAGGCTGATCCTCAGCTTACACATTCTGCCTCTCTGGTCAGCCTTTTCGATCGGTTGAGCGTCTGCACTCTTGTTTCGTGGGTTGACTTAGGCATATGGAGTTCATCCCCAGTCTAAACATACGTAGTTCATTCCCAGTCTAAGATCGAACTGAGCCGAGGGTTGCAGCAGCAGGATCGACAGCACGCAGGCGGGATCGGGCTGATCCTCGGCTTACGCATTCTACCTCTCCGATCGGTTGAGCACCCGTACGCCCGTTTCGTGGGTTGGCTTAGGCATAGGGAGTTCATTCCATGTCTAAGCCCCAGCTAGACCGAAGGTTGTGGCAACAGGTCGGTAGCACGTAGGGGGGATCGGGCCGATCCTCGGCTTGCGCATTCTACCTCTCCGACCGGTTGAGCACCGCACGCTCATTTCGTGGGTTGGCTTAGGCATACGGAGTACATTTCATGTCTAAGCCCTAGTCAGACCGAAGGTTCTGGCAGCAGGATCGACAGCGGGATCGACAGCACGCAGAGGGGGACCGGGCTGATCCCCGACTTGCACATTATGCCTCTCCGCATGCTCGTTTCATGGGTTGACTTAGGCATATGGAGTTCATCCCCAGTCTAAGCATACAAAGTTCATTCCTAGTCTAAGACCGGACCGGACCGAGGGTTGCGGCAGCAGGATCGACAGCACGCATGGGGGATCGAGTCGGTCCCTGGCTTGCACATTCTGCCTCTCCGGTCGACTGAGCGCCCGCACGCCCGTTTCGTGGGTTGGCTTAGGCATATGGAGTTCATTCCATGTCTAAGCCCCAACCGGATCGAGGGTTGCGGTAGCAGGACCGACAGCACGCAGAGAGGGACTGGGCCTATCCCCAGCTTGCGCATTATGCCTCTCCGACCGGCTCAATGCCCGAATGCTCATTTCATGGGTTGACTTAGGCATACGGAGTTCATTCCCAGTCTCAGATCGGATCGGACCGAGGGTTACGGTAGCAGGATCGACAGCACGCAGGAGGGGATCGGGCCGGTCCTCGACTTGCGCATTCTGCCTCTCCGACCGACTGAGTGCCCGCATGCTCGTTTCATGGGTTGGCTTAGGCATACGAAGTTGATTCCATGTCTAAGTATACAAAGTTCATTCCCAGTCTAAAATCGGACCGGACCGAGGGTTGCGGCAGCAGAATTGGTAGCACGCAGGGGGGGACCGAGTCGATTAACGACTTGAGCATTCTACCTCTCTGGTCGGCCTCTCCGACCTGCTGAGCACCGCACGCTCGTTTCATGGGTTGACTTAGGCATATGGAGTTCATCCCTAGTCTAAGCATACGGAGTTTATTCCTAGTCTAAGATCGAACTGGACCGAGGGTTACGGCAGCAGGATCGACAGCACGCAGGGGGGACCGGGCCGATCCCTGGCTTGCACATTATGCCTCTTCGGTCAGCTCAGCTCCCGCACGCTCGTTTCATGGGTTGACTTATGCATATGGAGTTCATCCCCAGTCTAAGCATATGAAGTTTATTCCCAGTCTATGATCGGATCGGACCGAAGGTTGCGGCAGCAGGATCGACAGCACGTAAGGGGGACTGGCCGATCCCTGACTTGCGCATTCTGCCTCTCCGGCCAGCTAAGCACCCGCACACCCGTTTCATGGGTTGGCTTAGGCATAGGGAGTTCATTCCATGTCTAAGCCCCAGTCAGACCGAGGGTTACGGTAGTGGGACCAGCAACATGCAGAGGGGGACCGGGCTGATCCTCGACTCAGCACCCGCACGCTCATTTCATGGGTTGACTTATGCATACGGAGTTCATTCCCAGTCTAAGATCAGACCGGACCGAGGGTTGCGGTAGCAGGATCGACAGCACGCTGGGGGGTACCGGGCCCCCAGCTTACGCATTCTGCCTCTCCGACTGACTGAGCACCCGTACGCTAGTTTCATGGGTTGGCTTAGGCATATGAAGTTCATTCCATGTCTAAGTATATGGAGTTCATTCCCAGTCTAAGATCAGACTGGGTCGAGGGTTGTGGCAGTAGGACCAGCACAGGATCGACAGCACGCAAGGGGGACCGAGCCAATCTGCGATTTGGACATTCTACCTCTCCAACCGGTTGAGCACCCGTACGTTCGTTTCGTGGGTTGGGTTAGGCATACAAAGTTCATTCCATGTCTAAGCCCCAGTCGGACCGAGGGTTATGGTAGCAGGACCGGCAGCGGGATCGGCAGCACGCAGAGGGGGAGCGAGCCGATCCTCGACTTGCGTATTATGCCTCTCTGGCTGGCTCAGCCCCCGCACGCTCTTTTCGTGGGTTGACTTATGCATACGGAGTTCATTCCCAGTCTAAGATCGGATCGGGCTGAAGGTTGCGACTGTAGGATCGACAGCACGCAAGGGGGGATCTAGCCGGTCCAACTTTCACATTCTGCCTCTCCGACTGGCTGAGCGTCCGCACGTTCGTTTTATGGGTTTGCTTAGGCATACGGAGTTCATTCCATGCCTAAGATCGGACCGGACCGAGGGTTACGGTAATAGGACCAGCAGCAGGATCGACAGCACGCAGAGGGGACCAGGCTAATCCCCGGCTTGCACATTTTGCCTCTCCGATCGGTTGAATGCCTGCACGCTCGTTTCGTGGGTTGGCTTAGTCCCCGACTTGAGCATTATGCCTCTCTGGTCGGCTAAGCACTCGCACACTCCTTTCGTTGGTTGACTTTGGCATACGGAGTTCATCCCCAGTCTAAGCATACGGAGTTCAATCCCAGTCTAAGATCAGATCGAATCGAAGGTTACGGTAGCAGGATCGGTAGCATGCAGGTGAGACCGGGTCGATACCCTGCTTGGGCATTCTGCCTCTCCGGTCGACTGAGCACCTGTACGCCCGTTTAGTGGGTTGGCTTAGGCATAGGGAGTTCATTCCATGTCTAAGCCCTAGCCGGATCGAGGGTTGTGGCAGCGGGACCGATAGCACGTAGAGAAGTACCGGGCCGATCCCTGGCGTGCGCATTATGCCTCTTCGACCGGCTTAGCACCCGCACGCTCGTTTCATGGGTTGACTTATGCATACGGAGTTCATTCCCAATCTAAGATCAGACCGGATCGAGGGTTGAGGCAGCAGGATCGACCGCATGCAGGGGGAACCGGGCCGATTCCCGACTTGTGCATTCTGCCTCTCCGGCTGGCTGAGCGCCCGTACACTCATTTCGTGGGTTGGCTTAGGCATACGGAGTTCATTCCCAGTCTAGGATTTTGAGCCACGGTGCACATGTTGGGCTCAGGCATGTGCTGGTGCTGCATTTTTTTCCCCCGGGCACCATTGCCGGAGCATCACCGGAGAGCCTAACCGACGGCATTGGGGTTCCGGCGACTGGGGGTGCCGGGGGGTGTGCGCACATGATGTGCGATGGGTGCTGGTACTTGGGCCTTATATTGGCCCCCTATCCCTCATCAAACCTCAAGAACTCACACCCCTTAAAGAGCATTTGAGATTTTATAGGTTTGCTGCCAATAGCCATTAAAGTGTCTGAAATGGGGACACTTTTTTCAAACGGTCACAAAATCTTCTCCACTTCGAGTTTTTAGCTGAATTTTTTTGTGCGTGCCAAAAAAATACAAGGATCACCTCTACCAAATTTGGGGACAAAACTCTTTCTAAAAAAATTTTAAAAAATCCCGAACAGCAAAAAGTTTCAAAAATCATGAAAAATAGAAAACGGGTCATCTTGCCACGAAACTTCACATGAAGGCTTAGGGGACCATTGTATGAATTTACAAGCCATAAAAATGGCATTGGCATGGTAAAAATATGAAGATGTGATTGAACCCACCTACCACATGTTCGATCCCCGGCTTCCGCATCCTGCCTCCCTGGTCAGCTGAGCGCCCGTATACTCGTTTCGTGGGTTGACTTAGGCATATGAAGTTCATCCCCAGTCTAAGCATACAGACTTCATTCCAAGTCTAAGATCAGACCGGATCGAGGGTTGCGGTAGTAGGATCGACAGCAAGCAGGGGGGATCGAGTCGATCCTCGGCTTGCGCATTCTGCCTCTCCGACCAGCTGAGCGCCCACACGCACGTTTCGTGGGTTGGCTTGGGCATAGGGAGTTCATTCCATGTCTGATTCCCACCCGGATCGAGGGTTGTAGCAGCGGGACTGATAGCATACAGAGGGGGATCGGGCCGATCCCTGGCTTGCGCATTATGCCTCTCTGTCCGGCTCAGCGCTCGCACACTCGTTTCGTGGGTTGACTTAGGCATATGGAGTTCATTCCCAGTCTAAGATCAGACCGAACCGAGGGTTGTGACAGTAGGATCAACAGCACGTAGGGGGGATCGAGTCGATCCCTGGCTTGCGCATTCTGCCTCTCTAGTTAGCTGAGCGCCCGTACGCTCGTTTCGTGGGTTAACTTACGCATACGGAGTTCATACCCTGTCTAAGCATACAGAGTTAATTCTCAGTCTAAGATCGGATCGGATCGAGGGTTGCGATAGCAGGATCGACAGCACGTAGGGGGGATCGGGTCGATCCCCAGCTTGCACATTCTGCCTCTCCGGCCGACTGAGCGCTCTCATGCTCATTTCATGGGTTAGCTTAGGCATACAGTGTTCATTCCATGTCTAAGCATACGGAGTTCATTCCAGTCTAAGATCGGATTGGGACCGAGGGTTACGACAGTAGGACCAGCAGTGGGATCGGCAACACGCAGAGGGGGACCTGGTTGATCCTCGACTTACGCATTATGCCTCTCCGATCGGTTGAACGCCTGCACGCTCGTTTCATAGGTTGACTTAGGCATGCAGACATCCCCAATCTAAGCATATGGAGTTCATTCCCAGTCTAAGATCGGATCGAACCATGGGTTGCGACAGCAGGATCGGCAGCATGCAGGGGGGCCGAGCCGATCCCTGGCTTGCGCATTCTACCTCTCCAGCTGGCTGAGGCCGCGCACGTCTGTTTCGTGGGTTGGCTTAGGCATAGCAATTCAGTCCACGTCTAAATCCCCAGCCAGACCGAGGGTTGTGGTAGCAGGACCGACAGCACACAGAGGAGGACCGGGTCGATCCCCACCTTACGCATTATGCATCTTCGGTCGGCTCAGCGCCCGCACGCTCGTTTCATGGGTTGACTTATGCATACAGAGTTTATTCCCAGTGTAACATCAAATCGGATCGAGGGTTGCTGCATCTGGATTGACAACACGTAGGAGGGGACCGGGTCGATCTCCGACTTGCGCATTCTGCCTTTTCGGCCAGCTGAGCGCCCGCACGCTCGTTCCGTGGGTTGGCTTAGGCATACGGAGTTCATTCCATGTCTAAGCATACAGAGTTCATTCCCAGCCTAAGATTTTGAGCCGCGGTGCACATGCTTGGCTCGGGCATGTGCTGGTGCCGCATTTTTTTCGCCCGGGGCACAATCGTCGGAGCATCGTCGGAAAGCCTAACCGACGGTATTGGGGGTTCCGACGATTGGGGGGTCGGGGGGTGTGCACACATGATGTGTGATGGTTGCTGGTACTTGGCCCTTATATTGGCCCCCTATCCCTCATCAAACCTCGAAAACTCACACCCCCTTAAAGAGCATTTGAGATTTTATAGGTTTGCTGCCAGTAGCCATTAAAGTGTCTGAAATGGGGACACTTTTTTCAAACGGTCACAAAATCTTCTCCACTTTGAGTTTTTAGATGAATGTTTTTATGCATGCCAACAAAAATACAGGGATCACTTCTACCAAATTTTGGGACAAAACTCTTTCTAAAAAAATTTTAAAAAATCCCAAACCGTAAAAAGTTTCGAAAATCGTGAAAAATAGAAAATGGGTCATCTTGCCACGAAACTTCACATGAAGGCTTATGGGACCATTGTATGAATTTGCACGCCATAAAAATGGCATTGGCATGGCAGAAATATGAAGATGTGCTTGAACCCACCTATCACCCGTTCGATCCCCGGCTTGCACATCCTGCCTCTCTGGTTGGCTGAGCGCCCGCATGCTCGTTTCGTGGGTTGACTTAGGCAAACGGAGTTCATCCGTAGTCTAAGCATACGGAGTTCATTACCAGTCTGAGATCGGACTAGACCAAGGGTTACGGCAACAGGATCCATAGCACGCAGGAGGGACCGGGCCGATCCCCGACTTTCACATTCTGCCTTTCCGATCGGCTGAGCGCCCACACGCTCGTTTCATGGGTTGGCTTAGGCATAGGGAGTTCATTCCATGTCCAAGCCCCAGCTGGACCGAGGGTTGTGGTAGTGGGATCGGTAGCACGAAGAGGGGGACCGGGCTGATCCTTGGCTTGCGCATTATGCCTCTCTGTCGGCTCAGTGCTCACACGCTCGTTTCATGGGTTAACTTAGCCATACGGAGTTCATTCCCTATCTAAGATTGGATCAGATAGAGAGTTGTGACAACAGGATCGACAGCACACAAGGGGGACAGGGTCGATCCCCGGCTTGTGCATTTTGCCTCTCCGGTCAGTTGAGCGCCCGCATGCTCGTTCCGTTGGTTGGCTTAGGCATACGGAGTTCATTCCATGTCTAAGCATACGGAGTTCGTTATCAGTCTAAGATTTTGAGCCACGGTGCACATGCTGGGCTCGGGCATGTGCTGGTGCAGCATTTTTTTCACCCGGGGCACCATCACCAGAGCATCACTGGACAGCCTAACCGGTGGCATTGGGGGTTCCGATGATTGGGGGGCCGGGAGGTGTGCGCACATGGGTGCTGGTACTTGGCCCTTATATTGGACCCCTATCCCTCATCAAACCTCGAGAACTCACACCCCTTAAAGAGCATTTGAGATTTTACAGGTTTGCTACCAGTAGCCATTAAAGTGTCTGAAATGAGGACACTTTTTTCAAACGATCACAAAATCTTCTCCACTTCGAGTTTTAAGCTGAATTTTTTTGTGCGTGCCAACAAAAATACAAGGATCACCTCTACAAAATTTGGGGATAAAACTCTTTCTAAAAAAATTTTCAAAAATCCCAAACCGTAAAAAGTTTCAAAAATTGTGAAAAATAAAAAACGGGTCGTCTTGCCACGAAACTTCACATGAAGGCTTCGGGGACCATTGTATGAATTTACAAGCCATAAAAATGGCATTGGCATGGCAGAAATATGAAGATGTGCTTGAACCCACCTACCACCTGTTTGATCCCCAGCTTGCGCATCCTGCCTCTCTGGTCGGCTGAGCGCCCGCACGCTCGTTTCATTGGGTCGACTGAGGCATACAGAGTTCATCCCCAGTCTAAGCATATGAAGTTCATTCCTAGTCTAAGGTCGGACCGGACCGAGGGTTGCAGCTGCAGGATCGGCAGCACGCAGGGAGGATCGGGTTGATCCCCAACTTGTGCATTCTGCCTCTCCAGCCGGCTGAGCACCCGGACGCCTGTTTCATGGGTTGGCTTAGGCATAGGGAGTTCATTCCATGTCTAAGCCCCAGCTGGATTGAGGGTTGTGGCAGTCAGATCAGCAGCACGTAGAGGGGGTCCGGGCTGATCCCCAGCTTGTGTATTATGCCTCTCCGATCGGCTCAGTGCCCGCATGGTCGTTTCGTGGGTTGACTTAGGCATACAGAGTTCTTTCCTAGTCTAAGATCAGACTGGACCGAGGGTTGCAGTAGCAGGATTGGCAGCACGTAGGGGGGACCGGGTCGATCTCCGGCTTGTGCATTTTGCCTCTTCGGCCTACTGAGCACCCGCACGCTCGTTTCGTGGGTTGGCTTAGAAATACGGAGTTCACTCCACGTCTAAGCATACGAGTTCATTCCCAGTCTAAGATCGAACCAGACTGAGGGTTGCGGTAGCAGGACCAGCAACAGGATCGACAGCACGCAGGGGGGACCGAGCCGATCCCTGACTTACGCATTCTATCTCTCTCGGCCGGCTGAGCGCCCGCACGCTCGTTTCATGGGTTGGCTTAGGCATACGGAGTTCATTCCATGTCTAAGCCCCAACCGGACTGAGGGTTATGGCAGCAGGGCCGGTAACGGGATAGGCAGCACGCAGGGGGACCGGGCCGATCCCCAGCTTGCGCATTCTGCCTCTCTGGCCGGCTAAGCGCCGGCACGTCCGTTTCGTGGGTTGGCTTAGGCATAGGGAGTTCATTCCATGTCTAAGCCCCAGCCGGACCGAGGGTTGTGGCAGCGGGACCGACAGCACGTAGAGGGGGACCGGGCTGATCCTCGGCTTGCGCATTATGCCTCTTCGGTAGGCTCAGCACCCGCACACTTGTTTCGTGGGTTGACTTATGCATACGGAGTTCATTCCCAGTCTAAGATCGGACCAGACCAAGGGTTGCAGCAGCAGGATCGATAGCACGCAGAGGGGAATGGGCCGATCCCCGGCTTGTGCATTCTGCCTCTCCGGCCGGCTGAGCGCCCGCACGCTCATTCCATGGGTTGGCTTAGGCATACGGAGTTCATTTCATGTCTAAGCATACGGAGTTCATTCCCAGTCTAAGATTTTGAGCCACGGTGCACATGCTGGGCTCGGGCATGTGCTGGTACCACATTTTTTTCACCCAGGGCACCATCGTCGGAGCATCGTCGGAGCATCGCCGGAGAGCCTAACCGACGGATTTGAGGTTCCGACGATTGGGGCGGCCAGGGGAGTGTGTGCACATGATGTGCGATGGGTGCTGGTTCTTGGCCCTTATATTGGCCCCCTATCCCTCATCAAACCTCAAGAACTCACACCCCTTAAAGAGCATTTGAGATTTTATAGGTTTGCTGCCAGTAGCCACTAAAGTGTCTGAAATGGGGACTCTTTTTTCAAACGGTCACAAAATCTTCTCCACTTCGAGTTTTTAGCTGAATTGTTTTATGCATGCCAACAAAAATACAAGGATCACCTCTACCAAATTTGGGGACAAAACTCTTTCTAAAAAAATTTTAAAAAATCTCAAACCGCAAAAAGTTTCAAAAATCGTCAAAAATAGAAAACGGGTCGTCTTGCCACGAAACTTAACATGAAGGCTTAGGGGACCATTGTATGAATTTACAAGCCATAAAAATGGCATTGGCATGGCAGAAATATGAAGATGTGATTGAACCCACCTACCACATGTTCGATCCCCGGCTTGTACATCCTGCCTCTCTGGTCAGCTGAGCGCCCGTACACTCATTTCGTGGGTTGACTTAGGCATACGAAGTTCATCCCCAGTCTAAGCATACAGAGTTCATTCCCAGTCTAAGATCAGACCGAACAGAGGGTTGCGGCAGCAGGATCGGCAGCACGTAGGGGGGATCGAGCCGATCCCCGGCTTGCGCATTCTGCCTCTCCGGCCAGCTGAGCGCCCGCACACACGTTTCGTGGGTTGGCTTGGGCATAGGGAGTTCATTCCACGTCTAAGCTTACGGAGTTCATTTCCAGTCTAAGATTTTGAGCCACGATGCACATGCTGGGCTCGGGTATGTGCTGGTGCCGCATTTTTTTCGCCCGAGGCACCATGGTCGGAGCATCGCCGGAGAGCCTAACCGACAGCATTGGGGGTTCCGGCGATTGGGGGGGCAGGGGGTGTGCGCACATGATGTACGATGGGTGCTGGTACTTGGCCCTTATATTGGCCCCCTATCCCTCATCAAACCTTGAGAACTCATACCCCCTTAAAGAGCATTTGAGATTTTATAGGTTTGCTGCCAGTAGCCATTAAAGTGTTTGAAATGGGGACACTTTTTTCAAACGGTCACAAAATCTTCTCCACTTTGAGTTTTTAGCTGAATTTTTTTGTGCATGCCAACAAAAATACAAGGATTACCTCTACCAAATTTAGGGACAAAACTCTTTCTAAAAAAATTTTAAAAAATCCCGAACCGTAAAAAAGTTTTGAAAATCATGAAAAATAGAAAACAGTCGTCTTGCCACGAAACTTCACATGAAGGCTTAGGGGACCATTGTATGAATTTACATGTCATAAAAATGGCATTGGCATGGCAGAAATATGAAGATGTGCTTGAACCCACCTACCACCCGTTCGATCCCCGGCTTGCGCATCCTGCCTCTCTGGTCGACTGAGCGCCCGCACGCTCATTTTGTGGGTTGACTTAGGCATACGGAGTTCATCCCTAGTCTAAGCATACGAAGTTCATTCCCAGTCTAAGATCGGATAGGACTGAGGGTTGCAACAGCAGGATCGGTAGCACGCAGGGGGGACCGGGCCGATCCCTGGCTTGTGCATTCTACCTCTCCGACCGACTGAGCGCCTGCACGGTACTGCCTGATCTGGTCCCGAACTGCCATAAGTCATCTGTTGGTTCCCAGCTTGCCTCACTGTCTGGAAGTCTCTTCTAGTGCACCAAGTACTCTTGTCTTGGCTGATAGTTCTTTCTGTCTCACCTCTCGGTCAGCTATGATGCTGTGGACCTCCTTCTCATATGAGGCCTTTGCTCCCAATGGCGCACGCTTTGACTCTGCCCATCCTGGATCTCCCTCATCCTCATGGAACGGCTTGAGCATGCTCACATGGAACACCGGGTGTACCGTCAGCTTGGGTGGCATATCCAGCTTGTAGGCAACCTTGCCTACCCTCTTGACTACTCAGAAAGGTCCCTCATACCTCCAAACTAGGCCTTTGTGCAGCCCCCTATGGCGCACAATGGGATGCAGCTTCACCAATACCAAGTCTCCAACCTGGAACTGCACGTCCCGCCTATTCTGGTCTGCCCACTTCTTCGACCTCTTAGTCGCCTTGTGTAGACAAACTCTGGCCAAGTCAGTTTGCTCCTGCCATGCCTTGGCAAACTTGTATGCTGCTGGATTCGACCCTATATAACCTGCAGCAATCGAATCGGGTGTTAGTGGTTGTTGCCTTGTCACAACCTCAAATGGGCTCTGGTTCGTTGCCTCGCTCCTTTGCAAGTTGTAGGAAAACTATGCAATATCTAGTAGCTTTGGCCAGTCCCTTTGTGTGGCACTCACATAGTGCCTGAGGTAGACCTTCAATAGTCTATTCACTCATTCTGTCTGCCCATCAGTCTGTGGATGCATGCTGGTGGAAAAGTTAAAGTCTGACCCCAACAGCTTGAACAACTCAGTCCAGAACCTGCCCGTGAAACGCCCGTCCCGATCACTAACAATGGTCATTGGCACTCCCTAGTACTTAACCATGTTCTTCTGGAACAATCGAGCTGCCTCCTCGGCTGGGCACTCCTTGGTTGCTGGAATGAAGATTCCATACTTGAAAAACCTGTCCACCACTACCATGATGCTTCCAAACCCTTCTGCTTTGGGTAGACCGACTATAAAGTCCAGAGAAACACTCTCCCATGGTCGCTCTGGCACTGGCAATGGCTCCAAGAGACCACCTGGTTTCTTGAGCTCCACCTTGTCCTATTGGCACACAAGACAAGTCTTCACATAGGCCTTCACATCGTCCCTCATGTACGGCCAGTAGTACCGGTCCTCGATCAACACCAAGGTACGGCTCACTCCGGGGTGTCCAACCCACCTTGAATCATGGCATTCTTACAAAACTTCCTTATGGAGCTTCCCGTGCTATGGCACAAATAGTCTACTTCCCCTGGTGTACAGCAAGCCATCCTGCAACCAAAACCGCCTAGTCTTACCTTGCTGGGCGTACTCCATCAAAGCCTTGGCTGTAGGATCATGGACAATTCCCTCCTTGATGTGCGGCACCAGTGACCCCTCTGGTTGGCTAATGGCAACAAGGTTAGCCTTCCTGCTCAGGGCATCTGCCACTAGGTTCACCAGCCCCAGCTTGTACTCCATCTGGAAATCAAATTCCGTAAGAAAATCTTGCCATCTCACCTGCTTGAGGGACAGCTTCTTCTGCATCTGGAAGTAGCTGGTCGCCACATTGTCCGTCCTAACCAAGAACCTCGACCCCAACAGGTAATGACGCCAAGTGCACAAGCAGTGCACCACTGCAGTCATCTCCTTCTCTTGGACCATGTACTTGTGCTCAGTCTCATTCAGCTTTATGCTCTCGAACGCGACTGGACGTCTCTCCTGTATCAACACGCCCCCTATGGCAAAGTCTGATGCATTCGTATGTACCTCATACGGCTTGGCATGGTCTGGCAAGGCCAAGACTGGCTCCTCGATCACAGCCTGCTTCAACCTATCAAAGGCTTCATGGCACCCTGCGCTCCACTCCCATGCTTTCCCTTTCTTGAGCAAGTCAGTCAATGGCGTGGCTATTGCTGAATGACCTTTGATGAAGTGCCTGTAGTAGTTGACCAGCCCAAGGAACGATCTCAACTCAGTGACCTTGGCTGGCGGTTGCCACTCCAAGATGGCGTGTATCTTGCCTTCATCCATGCGTATCCTGCCATCTCCCACTATGCGGCCAAGGAACGGGATCTCCTGCTGGGCGAATAAGCACTTCTCCCTCTTGACAAATAGCTTGTGCACCCGCAACACCTCGAACACCTATCTCAAGTGGTCTACATGCTCTCCCAAAGTCTAGCTATAGATCACAATGTCATCCAAATAAACCACAATAAGTCGATCAAGGAATGACTAAAGTACCTTGTTCATAAGGGTGCAGAATGTTGCTGGGGCATTCGTGAGCCTGAAAGGCATCACCAAGAACTCATACGAACCATGCCGAGTGACACATGCTGTCTTTGGCTCATCTCCCTTTGCGATCCTGACTTTATAGTAGCCTGACCTCAAATCTAGCTTGGTGAACCACCTTGCGCTCCCAAGTTGATCGAACAAGTCTGCAATGAGTGGGATGGGGTACTTGTTCTTGATGGTCAGCTTGTTCAAAGCTCGGATAGTCTATGCATAGCCGCAACAACCCATCATGCTTGCATTGAAATAGAACCGGTGCACCATAGGGTGCCTTCGATGGCCTGATGAAGCCAACATCAACTAACTCTTTAGCTACTTTCTCAACTCCTCTAACTCTGGTGGAGACATTCGGTAAGGGGCTCTAGCTGGTGGCTTGGCCTCGGACACCAGCTCGATCTTGTGGTCCACCTCCCTCTTAGGTGGTAGCTTGCTAGGTAACTTTGTGGGCATCACATCACTAAAGGTCTTCAGCACCTTTAGCACCTCCAAGGGTGACTCGATCTCCTTCTCCATTGGCTCATCATATTTCAGGGCTGCCAAGAAGGTGTCTTCTTGTCTGTTTACCACCTTGGCAAATTGGATGGTTGACACCACCTACGACCCAACTCCAGACCCTCTCCTTAATGGCACTAGGCATTGGCACCGTGCATCCAAGATGCAAACACAATCGATAAAAGGCACGATGAGGGTGTTAATCCGAACAAGGAAATCCAACCCAATCACAAACTCATAGTCGTCAAGGGGTATTACCTCAATGGTCTCCTTGCCTTTCCAGTCTCTAAGCTGCAACTTCACTCCTCGCGTACTCCAATGGCTGGAACTTCCTTGGAGTTCACCATTTTGATGGTACCAGTCCCTTTCTGCACCTTTAGTCTGAGCTTCCGGGCTCTATCACCTGAAATAAAAAGATGTGAAGCACCTGTGTCCACCAGTGCACTCACCTTCTGACCCGCAACCATCAGATCCGTAAACATCAAGCCCTTTGGCTTGCGGTTCCCTTTACTCTGGACAGCATTGAGCACCAACGACCTAAGCTTTGCTGCCCCTAACTCTGGCTCCTCATCAGACTCCTTGTCTACAACAGCCAGCTTACCCTTCTGCGGGTAATTACGCGCTATGTGGCTCCCTCCACATAGGTAGCATGCTAGTGGCTCTCGGTCCCCCTTTGCTTTCCACTTTCCTACTGGTGGCTTCCTCTCGCCATCCTTGGACTCCCGATCATAGTCTTTCCCCTTGGATTGCTTCTTTCGATCTCTATCATCCCTGCCCTTACCCTTAGGCTTGGTAGACTCGAACTTGTTCAGAGGCTTGAACTCTATCAAGGCCTTAGCAATAGTCATGGCTTTAGCCAAGTCATGAAATCCTCTCCTTTGTAGCTCATGCTTCACCCATGGCTTTAGCCCATCCATGAAAGCAAATAAGGCATCCTTCTCGCCTAGATCTGAGATCTATATCATCAGTTCAGAGAATTTCTGGACATACTCCCTTATGTCCCCTTGCTGGCTCAGCCTGTGCAACTTTGCCCGTGCCTCATCATCAATATACTCTGGGTAAAATTGTTCTCTGAACTCCTTTTGGAACTCTGCCCAGGTTCCAATCTTGGTGCTCCCATGCCTGACATCATCACACCTGTGCCTTAACCACAATAAGGCTACATCAGTGAGATACATAGCAGCGGTGCTTACCTTTATCGCCTCGTCTTGCATGCCCATGGCTTGGAAGTACTGCTCCAGACCCCAAAGGTAGTTATCTACTTCCTTGGCCGCCCTAGTCCCCTTGAACTCCTTAGGCTTGGGGACATCCAATCTGGACTTGGACACTCCAGTAAACATGCCATTCCCAATGGCAGTCTTGCAAGCAACGAGCTCACTGGTAAGCTCCTCCATCCGCTGACGCATGGCCTCCATGCCATTGCGCAAGGTCAGCACTTCAGCCTCCAAGGTCTGATTCTTTTAGGTGAACATGTCCAAGCCTTTGTTGAGAGTAGCTTCTAGCTCACTTTGGATCTCCTCCTCCATGGAGACTAGCGATGCAATGTGAGTCTCTACCCCCTCAAGCTTTTCCCCCATGTCGCCCATGGTCACCTCCACCTTGGCCAGCCTATCGTCCATGGTAGACCAGATATCTCTAGAATTGGCTTTCCTTCCTCTTCCATGCCCATGCTCCTGGGCCTTTGGTTGTTGGTTAGCAGCATCACTTTGGGATGTCATCTCCTCTAACATGCACAACACAAACACACAGAATCGAACTTGCTCTGATACCAACTGTCACGGGCTCCGACCTTAGACTTAGAAACCGTATGGCCTTAGGCTTGGAATCTCCTCCTTTATGCCTAAGTCAGCCTAAAACACAAGCGTACGGGCACTAGAACAACAGGAAGGGCTGATTACGCAAGTTAAAGAGATACAGGATAAGAAGGTAGAATTCTGGAAATGCTCTTGTATTCACTGAAACAGAAATGTTTGATGGTGTACAAATGAGGGAAGAGCAGCCTTCTATTTATAGTTGAGGCTCCAGCTTACACTTAATGGCAATATCCCTAGAATAAAGGCTAAAATCATGGGATTATATAGATTACAATCAATCAGGATGCTAACTCCTAATTTTCAGGGTCAACCAAATCTGCCAGGATGCTGCTGCAGATCCTGCCTGCTTCCAGAAGCTTCCCTTGCGTGTCCAGCACCTTGGCCCTTCTGGATGTGGTGCGAGAAGCTTGTATGCTAGGCCTTGGTCTCACAGGCTGGCCTGCAAGTTGGGCGGGCGTTCTGAACTCGTTTGCTAGGCTTTGCGCGTAGATACCCTCCAGCACGCCTGGTCTGCGGGCCTCAACCTCTGGCTCACCTGTTGGTGCGCCTGATGTGCCTGGTGCCCCCGCCCAGGGTGTGACACTTGGCCCTTATAATGGCACCATATCCCTCATCAAACATCAAGAACTCACACCCCCTTAAAGAGCATTTCAGATTTTATAGGTTTGTTGCCAGTAGCCATTAAAGTGTCTGAAATGGGGACACTTCTTTCAAACGGTCACAAAATCTTCTCCACTTCGACTTTTTAGGTGAATTTTTTTGTGCATTCCAACAAAAATACAAGGATCACCTCTACCAAATTTGGGGACAAAACTCTTTCTAAAAAAATTTTAAAAAATCCTGAACCGTAAAAAGTTTTGAAAATCGTGAAAAATAGAAAATAGGTCGTCTTGCCACGAAACATCACATGAAAGCTTAGGGGAAAATTGTATGAATTTACAAGCTATAAAAATGGCATTGGCATGGCTGAAATATGAAGATGTGCTTGAACCCACCTACCACCCGTTCGATCCCCGGCTTGCGCATCCTGCCTCTTTGGTCGGTTGAGCGCCCGCACGCTCGTTTCATGGGTTGACTTAGGCAAACGGAGTTCATCCCCAATCTAAGCATATAGAGTTCATTCCCAGTCTAAGATCGAATCGGACCTAGGGTTGCGACAGTAGGATCAGCAGCACACAGGGGTGACCAGGCCAATCCTCGGCTTGCGCATTCTGCCTCTCCAACCGGCCGAGCTCCCGGACACCCGTTTTGTGGGTTGGCTTAGGCATAGGGAGTTCATTCCATGTCTAAGCCCCAACCGGACTGAGGGTTGTGGCAGCGGGATCAACAGCATGCAGAGCGGGATCAGGCTGATCCTAGGCTTGTGCATTGTGCCTCTCCGACTGACTCAGTGCCCGCACGCTCGTTTCATGAGTTGACTTAGACATATGAAGTTCATTCCCAGTCTAAGATTGGACCGGACCGAGGGTTACGGCAGCAGGATCGACAGCACGCAGGGAGGGATCAGGCCGATCCCTGGCTTGCGCATTCTACCTTTCCGGTCGGCTAAGCGCCCGCGCGCTCGTTTCGTGGGTTGGCTTAGGCATACGGCGTTCATTCCATGTCTAAGCATACAAAGTCATTCCCAGTCTAAGATCGGACTGGATCGAGGGTTGCGGTAGTAGGACCAGCAGCAGGATCGACAGCACGCAGGGGGGGACCGAGCCGATCCCTGGCCTACACATTCTGCCTCTCTGACCGGCTGAGCACTTGCACACTCGTTTCGTGGGTTGGCTTAGGCATACAGAGTTCATTCCATGTCTAAGCCCCGGCTGGATCGAGGGTTGTGGCAGCAGGACCGGTAACGGGATCGACAGCACGCAGAGGGGGATCGAGCTGATCCCTGGTTTGTGCATTATGCCTCTCCGACCGGTTGAGCGCCCACACACTCATTTCGTGGGTTGACTTAGGCATACGAAGTTCATCCCCAATCTAAGCATACGAAGTTCATTCCCATTCCAAAATCAGACCAGACCGAGGGTTGCGGCAGCACGCAGGAGGGACTGGGCCGATCCTCAGCTTGCGTATTCTGCCTCTCCGACTGGCTGAGCCCCCTGTACGCCCGTTTCATGGGTTGGCTTAGTCATAGGTAGTTAATTCCATGTATAAGCCCCAGTCGGGCCAAGGGTTGTGGCAGCGGGATAGGCAGCACGCCAGGGGTACCGGGTCGATCCTCGGCTTGCGCATTCTGCCTCTTCGGCCGGCTGAGGGCCCGCACGCCCATTTTGTGGGTTGGCTTAGGCATAGGGAGTTCATTCCATATCTAAGCCCCAGCTGGACCGAGGGTTGTGGCAGCGGGATCAGCAGCATGCAGAGGGGGACCGAGCCGATCCTTGGCTTGCGCATTATGCCTCTTTGGTCGGCTCAGCGCCCGCACGCTTGTTTCATTGGTTGACTTATGCATACGGAATTCATTCCCAGTCTAAGATCAGACCGAGGGTTGCAGCAGCAGGATCAACAACACATAGGGGGGATTGGGCCGATCCCTGGCTTGCGCATTCTGCCTCTCCGACCGGTTGAGCACCCACACGCTCGTTTCGTAGGTTGGCTTAGGCATACGGAGTTCATTCCACGTCTAAGCATACGGAGTTCCTTCCCAGTCTAAGATTTTGAGCCACGATGCACATGCTGGGCTCAGGTATGTACTGGTGCCGCATTTTTTTCGCCCGGGGCACCATGGTCGGAGCATCGCCGGTGAGCCTAACCGACGGCATTGGGGGTTCCAACGATTGGGGGGGCAGGGGGTGTGCGCACATGATGTACGATGGGTGCTGGTACTTGGCCCTTATATTGGCCCCCTATCCCTCGTCAAACCTCAAGAACTCACACCCCCTTAAAGAGCATTTGAGATTTTATAGGTTTGCTGCCAATAGCTATTAAAGTGTTTGAAATGGGGACACTTTTTTCAAACGGTCACAAAATCTTCTCCACTTTGAGTTTTTAGCTTAATTTTTTTTTTGCATGCCAACAAAAACACAAGGATTACCTCTACCAAATTTAGGGACAAAACTCTTTCTAAAAAAATTTTAAAAAATCTCGAACCGCAAAAAAGTTTTGAAAATCATGAAAAATAGAAAACGGTCGTCTTGCCACGAAACTTCACATGAAGGCTTAGGGGACCATTGTACAAATTTACATGTCATAAAAATGGCATTGGCATGGCAAAAATATGAAGATGTGCTTGAACCCACCTACCACCCGTTCGATCCCCGACTTGCACTTTCTACCTCTCTGGCTGGCTAAGTACCCGCACGCCCATTTCGTGGGTTGGCTTAGGCATAGGGAGTTCATTCCATGTCTAAGCCCCAGCCAGACCCAGGGTTGTGGCAGCGGGACCGACAGCATGCAGAGGGGGACCAGGCTGATCCCCGGCTTGCGCATTCTGCCTCTCCGGTCGATTGAGCACCCGCACGCTCGTTTCATGGGTTGGCTTAGGCATAGAGAGTTCATTCCAAGTCTAAGACCCAACCAGATCGAGGGTTGTGGTAGCGGGACCGACAGCACGCAGAGGGGGACCAGGCTGATCCCTGACTTGTGCATTATGCCTCTTCGACAGGCTCAGTGCCCGCACACTCGTTTCATGGGTTGAGTTAGGCTTACGGAGTTCATTCCCAGTCTAAGATCAGACCGGACCGAGGGTTGCGATAGCAAGATTGACAGCACGCAGGGGGGACCAGGTCGATCCCTAGCTTGCGCATTCTCCCTCTCCGGTCGGTTGAGCGCCTACACGCTCGTTTCATGGGTTGGCTTAGGCATACGGAGTTCATTCCTTGTCTAAACATCCGGAGTTCATTCCCAGTCTAAGATTGGACCGGACCGAGGGTTGCGATAGCTGGACCAGCAGCAGGATCGATAGCATGCAGGGGGGGACCGGGCCGATCCCCAGCTTGCGCTTTCTACCTCTTCAGCCAGCTGAGCGCCCGCACGCTCGTTTCATGGGTTGGCTTAGGCATACGAAGTTCATTCCATGTCTAAGCCCCAGCTGAACCGAGGGTTATGGCAGCAGGACCGGCAGCGGGATCGGCAGCACACAGAGGGGGACCGGGCTGATCCCTGGCTTGTGCATTATGCATCTCCGACTGGCTGAGCACCCGTATGCTCATTTTGAGGTTGACTTAGGCATACGGAGTTCATCCCCAGTCTAAGATCAGATCGGACTGAGGGTTGAGGTAGCAGGATCGACAGTACGCAAGGGGGATTTGGTCGATCCCCGGCTTGCGCATTCTGCCTCTCCGACCGCATTAGCACCCGCACGCCTGTTTCGTGGGTTGTCTTAGGCATAGGGAGTTCATTCCATGTCTAAGCCCCAGCCGGACCGAGGGTTGTGGCAGCGAGACCGGCAGCACGTAGAGGGGGATCGAGCCGATCCCCGGCTTGCGCATTATGCCTCTTCGGCCTGCTCAGCACCCGCACGCTCGTTTCATGAGTTGACTTATGCATACAGAGTTCATTCCCAGTCTAAGATCAGACCGGACTGAAGGTTGCAGCATCATGATCGACAGCACGCAGGGGGGGACCGGGCCGATCCCCATCTTCCGATTTCGGCCTCTTAGGCCGACTGAGCGCCCGCACGCTCGTTTCGTGGGTTGGCTTAGGCATACGGAGTTCATTCCATGTCTAAGGATACGGAGTTCATTCCCAGTCTAAGATTTTGAGCCACGGTGCACATGCTGGGCTCGGGCATGTGCTGGTGCTGCATTTTTTTGCTCGGGGCACCATCGCCAGAACATCACCGGGAGCCTAACCGACGGCATTAGGGGTTCTGACGATTGGGGGGCCGGGGGGTGTGCGCACATGATGTGCGATGGGTACTGGTACTTGGCCCATATATTGGCCCCCTATACCTCATCAAACCTCAAGAACTCACACCCCCTTAAAAAACATTTGAGATTTTATAGGTTTGCTGCCAGTAGCCATTAAAGTGTCTAAAATGGGGACACTTTTTTCAAACGGTCACAAAATCTTCTCCACTTTGAGTTTTTAGCTGAATATTTTTCCCATGCCAACAAAAATACAAGGATCACCTCTACCAAGTTTGGGGACAAAACTCTTTCTAAAAAAATTTTAAAAAATCCCGAACCGCAAAAAGTTTCGAAAATCATGAAAAATAGAAAACGGGTCGTCTTGCCACGAAACTTCACATGAAGGCTTAGGGGACCATTGTATGAATTTACAAGCCATCAAAATGGCATTGGCATGGCAGAAATATGAAGATGTGCTTGAACCCACCTACCACCCATTAGATCCCCGGCTTGCGCATCCAGCCTCTCTGGTCAGCTGAGCGCCAGCACTTTCGTTTCATAGGTTGACTTAGGCATACGGAGTTCGTCCCCAGTCTAAGCATACAGAGTTCATTCCCAACGTAAGATCGGACCGGATCGAGGGTTGCGGTAGCAAGATCGGCAGCACGCAAGGGGGATCGGGTCGATCCCCGGCTTGCGCATTCTGCCTCTCCGGTCGGCTGAGCGCCCGCACGCCCATTTCATGGGTTGGCCTAGGCATAGGGAGTTCATTCCATGTCTAAGCCCCAGCCGGACCGAGGGTTGTGGCAGCGGGACCGGCAGCACGTAGAGGGGGACTGGGCCGATCACCGGCTTGTGCATTATGCCTCTTCGACCTGCTCAGCGCCCGCACACTTGTTTCGTGGGTTTACTTATGCATATAGAGTTCATTCCCAGTCTAAGATCAGATTGGACTGAGGATTGCGGTAGCAAGATTGACAGCATGCAGGGGGGACCGAGCCGATCCCCGACTTGGGCATTCTACCTATTCGGTCGGCTGAGCGCCCGCACGCTCGTTTCATGGGTTGGCTTAGGCATACGGAGTTCATTCCATGTCTAAGCATACGGAGTTCATTCCCAGTCTAAGATTTTGAGCCACGGTGCACATGCTAGGCTCGGGCATGTGCTGGTTTCGCATTTTTTTTGCCCGAGGCACCATCATCGGAGCATCGCCGGAGAGCCTAACCGACGGCATTGGGGGTTCCGGCGATTGGGGGGGCTGGGGGGTGTGTGCACATGTTGTGCGATGGGTGCTGGTACTTGTCCCTTATACTGGCCCCCTATCCCTCATCAAACCTCGAGAACTAGCACCCCCTTAAAGAGCATTTGAGATTTTATAGGTTTGCTGCCAGGAGCCATTAAAGTTTCTGAAATCGGGGACACTTTTTTCAAACGGTCACAAAATCTTCTCCACTTTGAGTTTTTAGCTGAATATTTTTGTGCATACCAAAAAAAATACAAGGATCACCTCTACCAAATTTGGGGACAAAACTCTTTCTAAAAAAATTTTAAAAAATCCTGAACCATAAAAGTTTTGAAAATCATGAAAAATAGAAAACGGATCGTCTTGCCACGAAACTTCACATGAAGGCTTAGGGGACCATTGTATGAATTTACAAGCTGTAAAAATGGCATTGGCATGGCAGAAATATGAGGATGTGCTTGAACCCACCTACCACCCGTTTGATCCCCGGCTTGCGCATCCTGCCTCTCTGATCGGCTGAGTGCTCGCACTTTCATTTCGTGGGTTGACATAGGCATACGGAGTTCATCCCCAGTCGAAGTATACAGAGTTCATTCCCAACGTAAGATTAGACCAGACCGAGGGTTGTGGTAGCAGGATCAGCAGCACGCAGGGGGGATCGGGTCGATCCCGCTTGCGCATTCTACCTCTCCGGCCGGCTGAGCACCCACACTCTCGTTTCGTGGGTTGACTTAGGCATATGGAGTTCATCCCCAGTCTAAGTATATGAGTTCATTCCCAGTCTAAGATTGGACCGGACCGAGGGTTGCGGTAGCAGGATCTACAGCATACAGGGGGGATCGGGCCAATCCCCGCTTGCGCATTCTACCTCTCCGGTCGGTTGAGCACCCGCACGCCCGTTTCATGGGTTGGCTTAGGCATAGGGAGTTCATTCCATGTCTAAGCCCCAGCCAGACTGAGAGTTGTGGCAGCGGGATCGACAGCATGCAGAGGGGGACCGGCCTGGCTTGTGAATTATGCCTCTTCGGTCGGCTCAGCGTCCGCACGCTCATTTCATGGGTTGACTTATGCATACGGAGTTCATTCCCAGTCTAAGATCAGATCGGACTGAGGGTTGCGGTAGTAGGATCGATAGCATGCAGGGGGGGACTGGGTTGATCCCCGGTTTGCGCATAACGCCCGCACGCTCATTTCATGGGTTAGCCTAGGCATACAGAGGTGATTCCATGTCTAAGCATACGGAGTTCATTCCCAGTCTAAGATTTTGAGCCACGGTGCACATGCTGGGCTCGGGCATGTGCTGGTGTCACATTTTTTTCACCTGGGGCACCATTGCTGGAGCATTGCCGAAGCATCGTCGGAGAGCCTAATCAACGGCAATAGGGGTTCCGACGATTGGGGGTCCGGGGGTGTGCGCATATGATGTGTGATGGGTGCTGGTACCTGGCCCTTCTATTGGCCCTCTATCCATCATCAAACCTCGACAACTCACACCCCCTTAAAGAGCATTTGAGATTTTATAGGTTTGTTGCTGGTAGCCATTAAAGTGTCTAAAATGGGGACTCTTTTTTCAAATGGTCACAAAATCTTCTCCACTCTGATTTTTTAGCTGAATTTTTTTGTGCAAGCCAAAAAAAATGCAAGGATCACCTCTACCGAATTTAGGGACAAAACTCTTTCTAAACAAATTTTAAAAAATCCCGAACCGTAAAAAGTTTTGAAAATCGTGAAAAATAGAAAACGGGTCATCTTGCCATGAAACTTCACATGAAGGCTTAGGGGACCATTCTATGAATTTACAAGCCATAAAAATGGCATTGGCATGGCAGAAATATAAAGATGTGCTTGAACCCACCTACCACCCGTTCGATCTCCGACTTGCGCATCCTGCCTCTTTGGTCGACTGAGCGCCCGTACGCTCGTTTCATGGGTTGACTTAGGCATACGGAGTTCATCCCCAGTCTAAGCATACGAAGTTCATTCCTAGTCTAAGATCGGATAGGACCGAGGGTTGCGACAGCAGGATCGACAGCACGCAGGAGGGGACCGGACTGATCCCCGGCTTACGCATTCTGCCTCTCCGGTCAACTGAGCGCCCGCACGCCCGTTTCGTGGGTTGGCTTAGTCATAGGGAGTTCATTCCATGCCTAATCTCTAGCTGGACTGAGGGTTGTGGCAGCGGGAACGGCAGCAAGCAGAGGGGGACTGGGCCGATCTCCGGCTTGCGCATTATGTCTCTTCTGTCGGCTCAGCGCCCGCACGCTCGTTTCATGGGTTGACTTTGGCATACAGAGTTCATTCCCAGTCTAAGATCGGACCGAACCGAGCGTTGCGGTAGCAGGATCGACAGCAGCAGGGGGGACCGGGTCGGTCCCCGAGTTGTGCATTTTGTCTCTCTGGTCGGCTGAATGCCCGTTCGCTCGTTTCATGGGTTGGCTTAGGCATACGAAGTTCAATCCATGTCTAAGCATACGGAGTTCATTCCCAGTCTAAGATCAAACCAGACCGAGGGTTACGATAGCAGGACCAGCAACAGGATCGACAGCACGCAGGAGGGACCGGGTTGATCCCATACTTGCACATTCTGCCTCTCCGACTGACTAAGCACCTGCACGCTTATTTGTGGGTTGGCTTAGGCAAACAGAGTTCATTCCATGTCTAAGCCCCAGCCAGACCGAGGGTTGTGGCAGCAGGATTGACAGCGAGATCGACAGCACGCAGAGGGGGATCGGGTTGATCCTCGGCTTACGCATTATGCCTCTCTGGCCGGCTGAGTGCTCGTACTCTCATTTCATGGGTTGACTCAGGCATACGGAGTTCATCCCCAATCTAAGCATACAGAGTTCATTCCCAGTCTAAGATCGGATTGGACTGAGGGTTACGGCAACAGGATCGGCAGCACGCAGGGGGGATCGGGCCGATCCCTGGCTTACAAATTCTACCTCTCCGACTGGCTGAGCGCCCACACACCCGTTTCGTGGGTTGGCTTAGGCATAGGGGGTTCATTCCATGTCTAAGCCCCAGCCGGACCGAGGGTTGTGGTAACGGGACCAACAGCACGCAGAGGGGGACCGGGCTGATCCCCAGCTTGCGCATTATGCCTCTTCGACCGGTTCAGCGCCCGCACGCTCGTTTTGTGGGTTGACTTAGGCATATGGAGTTCATTCCCAGTATAAGATCAGACCGGATCGAGGGTTGCGGTAGTAGGATCGATAGCACAGAGGTGGGATCGGGTTGATCTCCGGCTTGCACATTCTGCCTCTCCGATCGGTTGAGCGCCTGCACGCTCGTTTCGTGGGTTGGCTTAGGCATACGGAGTTCACTCCATGTCTAAGCATACGAAGTTCATTCCCAGTATAATATTTTGAGCCATGGTGCACATGCTGGGCTCAGGCATGTGCTGGTGCCGCATTTTTTTCGCTCGGGGCACCATCGTCGGAGCATCGCCGAAGAGCCTAACCGGCGGCATTGAGGGTTCTGCTGATTGGGGGGGCGGGGGGTGTGCACACATGATGTGCGATGGGTGCTGGTACTTGGCCCTTATATTGGCCCCCTATCCCTCATCAAACCTCAAGAACTCACACCCCCTTAAAGAGCATTTGAGATTTTATAGGTTTGCTGCCAGTAGCCATTAAAGTGTTTGAAATGGGGACACTTTTTACAAACGGGCACAAAATATTCTCCACTTCGAGTTTTTAGCTGAATTGTTTTTTGCATGCCAAGAAAAATACAAGGATCACCTCTAACAAATTTGGGGACAAAAATCTTTCTAAAAAAATTTTAAAAAATCCCAAACCGTAAAAAGTTTCAAAAATTGTGAAAAATAGAAAAACGGGTCATCTTGCCATGAAACTTCACATGAAGGCTTAGGGGACCATTGTATCAATTTACAAGCCATAAAAATGGCATTGGCATGGCAGAAATATGAAGATGAGCTTGAACCCACCTACCACCTGTTTGATCCCCGGCTTGCGCATCCTGCCTCTCTGGTCGGCTGAGCGCCCGCACGCTCGTTTCGTGGGTTGACTTAGGCATACGAAGTTGATCCTGAGCCTAAGCATACGGAGTTCATTCCCAGTCTAAGATCAAACTAGACCGAGGGTTGTGGCAGTACGATCGACAGCACATAGGGGGACCTGGTCGATCCTTGGTTTGCGCATTCTGCCTCTACCCCTGGTTGAGCACCCGCACACCCTTTTCGTGGGTTGGCTTAGGCATAGGGAGTTCATTGCATGTCTAAGCCCCAGCCGAATTGAGGGTTGTGGCGCACCAGGCACATCAGGTGCACCAGCAGGTGGGCCAGAGGTTAAGGCCCACAAACCAGGCGTGCTGGCAGGTATCTATGCTCAAAGCCTAGCAAACGAGTTCAGAACACCTGCCCAACTTGCAGGCCAGCCCGTGAGATGAAGGCCTGGCATACAAGCTACCCACACCACATCCAGAAGGGCCCAAGGTGCTGGACATGCAAGGGAAGCTTCTGGAAGCAGGCAGGATCAGCTGAGCATCCCGACAGATTTGGTTGACCCTGAAAATCAAGAGTTAGCATCCTGATTGATTGTAATCTGTATAATCCCATGATTTTAGCCTTTATTCTAGGGATATGCCATTAAGTTGTAGCTGGAGCCTCAACTATAAATAGAGGGCTTCTCAACCCTCATTTGTACACCATCAAACACTTCTATTTCAGTGAATACAAGAGCATTTCCAAAATTCTGTTTTCTTATCCTGTTTCTCTTTAACTTGCGTAATCAGCCCTTCCCATTGTTCTAGTGCCCGCACGCTTGTGTTTTAGGCTGACTTAGGCATAAAGAAGGAGATTCCAAGCCTAAGGCCGCACGTTTTTGAGTCTAAGGTTGGAGCCCGTGACAGTTGGTATCAGAGCGAGTTCATTCTGTGTGTTTGTGTTGTGCAGGTTAGATCATGATTGAGGAGATGGCATCCCAAAGCGACGTTGCTAGCCAACAACTAGAGGCCCCAGAGCATGGGCATGGAAGAGGCAAGTAAGCCAGTTCTAAAGATATCTCGTCTACCATGGACGGTAGGCTGGCCAAGGTAGAGGTGATCGTAGGCAACATGGGGGAGAAGCTTGAGGAGGTAGAGACTCACATTGCATCGCTAGACTCCATGGGGGAGGAGATCCAAAGTGAGATGGAAGCTGCTCTCAACAAAGGCATGGACGTGTTCACCCAAAAGAATCAGACCTTGGAGGCTGAAGTGCTGACCTTGCGCGATGGCATGGAGGCCATGCGCCAGCAGATGGAAGAGCTTGCCAGTGAGCTCATTGCTTGCAAGACTGCCATAGGGAATGGCATGTTTGTTGGAGTGTCCAAGTCCAGATTGGATGTCCCCAGGCCTAAGGAGTTCAAGGGGACTAGGGCAGCCAAGGAAGTAGACAACTACCTATAGGGTATGGAGCAGTACTTCCAGGCCATGGGCATGTAAGACGAGGTGATAAAGGTAAGCACCGCTGCTATGTATCTCACTAATGTAGCCTTATTGTGGTGGAGGCACAGGTGTGATGATGTCAGGTGTGGGAGCGCCAAGATTGGAACCTAGGCAGAGTTCCAAAAGGAGTTCAGAGTTACCCGGAGTATGCCGATGATGAGGCGCGAGCAAAGTTACGCAGGCTGAGCCAACAAGGGGACATAAGGGAGTATGTCCAAAAATTCTCTGAACTGATGCTACAGATCTGGAATCTAGGTGAGAAGGATGCCTTACTTACTTTCATGGATGGGCTGAAGCCATGGGTGAAAACATGAGCTACAAAGGAGAGGAGTTCATGACTTGGCTAAAGCCATGACTACTGCTGAGGCCTTGATAGAGTTCAAGCCTTTGAACAAGTTCGAGTCTACCAAGCCTAAGGGTAAGGGCAGGGACGATAGGGATCGAAAGAAGCAGTCCAAAGGGAAGGACCATGACCAGGGGTCCAAGGATGGAGATCAAGACCATTCGACCAAGGATGGTGAGAGGAAGCCACCAGCAGGCAAGTGGAAAGCAAAATGGGATCGAGAGCCACTAGCATGCTACCTATGTCGAGGGAGCCACATAGCACGTAATTGCCCGCAGAAGGGCAAACTGGCTGCTATAGACAAGGAGTCTAACGAAGAGCCAGAGTCAGGGGCAGCAAAGCTTGGGTCGTTGGTGCTCAATGCTGTCCAAAGTAAGGAGAGCCGTAAGCCAAAGGGCTTGATATTTGCGGATCTAATGGTTGTGGGTCAGAAGGTGAATGCACTGGTGGACACAGGTGCCTCACATCTTTTTATTTCAGGTGATAAAGCCCGGAAGCTCAGACTAAAGGTGTAGAAAGGGATTGGTACCATCAAAATGGTGAACTCCAAGGAGGTTCCAGCCATTGGAGTAGCACGGGGAGTGGAGTTGCAACTTGGAGACTGGAAAGGCAAGGAGACCATAGAGGTAATACCCCTTGACGACTATGAGTTTGTGATTGGGTTGGATTTCCTTGTTCGGATTAATGCCCTCTTTGTGCCTTTTGTCGATTGTGTTTGCATCTTGGATGCATAGTGCCAATGCCTAGTGCCATTGAGGAGAGGGTTCGAAGTTGGGTCACGGGTGGTGTCAACCATCCAATTTGCCAAGGCGGTAAGCAGACAAGAAGACACCTTCTTGGCAGCCTTGAAATATGATGAGCCAAGGGAGAAAGAGATCGAGTCACCCTTGGAGGTGTTAAAGGTGCTGAAGACCTTTAGTGATGTGATGCGTGCAAAGCTGCCTAGCAAGCTACCACCTAAGAGAGAGGTGGACCACAAGATCGAGCTAGTGTTTGAGGCCAAGCCACCAGCTAGAGCCCCTTACCGAATGTCTCTACCAGAGTTGGAAGAGTTGAGGAAGCAGCTCAAAGAGTTAGTTGATGCTGGCTGGCTTCATCAGGCCATCGAAGGTGCCCTATGGTGCACCGGTTCTATTCCAGCACAAGCATGATGGGTCATTGCGGCTGTGCATAGACTACCGAGCTTTAACAAGCTAACCATCAAGAACAAGTACCCCATCCCACTCATTGCGAACTTGTTCGATCAACTTGGGAGCGTAAGGTGGTTCACCAAGCTGGATTTGAGGTTGGGCTACTATCAAGTCAGGATCATGGAGGGAGATGAGCCAAAGATAGCATGTGTCACTCGGTATGGTTCGTATGAGTTCTTGGTGATGCCTTTCGAACTCACGAATGCCCCAGTAACATTTTGCACCCTTATGAACAAGGTACTTCAGTCGTTCCTTGATCGATTTGTTGTGGTTTATTTGGATGACATTGTGATCTACAGCCAGACTTTGGGAGAGCATGTAGACCACTTGAGACAGGTGTTCGAGGTGTTGTGGGTGCACAAGCTATTTGTCAAGAGGGAGAAGTGCTCATTCACCCAGCAAGAGATCCCGTTCCTAGGCCACATAGTGGGAGGTGGCAGGATACTCATAGATGAAGGCAAGATACACGCCATCCTGGAGTGGCAACCACCAGCCAAGGTCACTGAGTTGAGATCATTCCTTGGGCTGGTTAACTACTATAGGCGCTTCATCAAAGGTCACTCAGCAATAGCCACGGCATTGACTGACTTGCTCAAGAAAGGGAGAGCATGGGAGTGGAGCGTAGGGTGCCAGGAAGCCTTTGATAGGTTGAAGCGGGCTATGACCGAGGAGCCAGTCTTGGCCTTGCCAGACCATGCCAAGTCGTATAAGGTACATACAGATGCATCAGACTTTGCCATAGGGGGCGTGTTGATGCAGGAGGGACGTCCAGTCGCGTTCGAGAGCAAGAAGCTGAACGAGACTGAACGCAAGTACACGGTCCAAGAGAAGAAGATGACTGCAGTGGTACACTGCTTGAGCACTTGGCACCATTACCTTGGGGTCGAGGTTCGTGGTGAGGACGGACAATGTGGTGACCAGCTACTTCCAGACGCAGAAGAAGTTGTCCCCCAAGTAGGCGAGATGGTAAGATTTTCTTACAGAATTTGATTTTCAGATAGAGTACAAGCCAGGACGGGCGAACCTAGTGGCAGACACCCTGAGCAGAAAGGCTAACCTTGCTGCCATTAGTCAACCAGAGGGGTCACTGGTGCCGCGCATCAAGAAGGGACTTACGCATGATCCTATAGCCAAGGCTTTGATGGAGTACGCCCAACAAGGTAAGACTAGGCAGTTTTGGTTGCAGGATGGGTTGCTGTACACCAGGGGTAGTAGACTATTTGTGTCGCAGCACGGGAAGCTCCACAAGGAAGTTTTGCAAGAATGCCATGATTCAAGATGGGCTGGATACCCCGGAGTGAGCCGCACCCTAGCACTGATCAAGGACCGATACTACTGGCCGCACATGAGGGACGATGTGGAGGCCTATGTGAAGACTTGTCTTGTGTGCCAACAGGACAACGTGGAGCTCAAGAAACCAGGGGGTCTCTTAGAGCCATTGCCAGTGCCAGAGCGACCATGGGAGAGTGTTTATCTAGACTTTATAGTTGGTCTACCTAAAGCAAAAGGGTTTGGAAGCATCATGGTAGTGGTGGACAGGTTTTCCAAGTATGGAATCTTCATTCCAGCAACCAAGGAGTGCCCAGCCGAGGAGGCAGCTCGATTGTTCTTGAAGAACATGGTTAAGTACTGGGGAGTGCCGAGGACCATTGTTAGTGATCGGGACGGGCATTTCACGGGCAGGTTCTGGACTGAGTTGTTCAAGCTGTTGGGGTCAGACTTGAACTTTTCCACCAGCATGCATCTACAGACTGATGGGCAGATAGAGCGAGTAAATGGACTATTGGAGATTTACCTCAGGCACTATGTGAGTGCCACACAAAAGGACTGGCCAAAGCTGCTAGATATTGCACAGTTTTCCTACAACTTACAAAGGAGCGAGGCAATGAACCAGAGCCCATTTGAGGTTGTGATAGGGCAACAACCACTAACACCCAATTCGATTGCTGCAGGTTATACAGGGCCGAATCTAGCAGCATACAAGTTTGCCAAGGCATGGTAGGAGCAAACTAACTTGGCCAGAGTTTGTCTACACAAGGCGGCCAAGAGGTCGAAGAAGTGGGCAGACCAGAATAGGCGGGACGTGCAGTTCTAGGGTAGAGACTTGGTGTTGGTGAAGCTGCATCCCATTGTGCGCCATAGGGGGCTGCACAAAGGCCTAGTCCAGAGGTATGAGGGACCTTTCTGAGTAGTCAAGAGGGTAGGCAAGGTTGCCTACAAGCTGGATATGCCACCCAAGCCGAGGGTACACCCGATGTTCCATGTGAGCATGCTTAAGCCATTCCATAAGGATGAGGGAGATCCAGGACAGGCAGAGTCAAAGCATGCACCATTAGGAGCAAGGGCCTCATATGAGAAGGAGGTCCACAGCATCATAGCTGACCGGGAGGTGAGACGAAAGAATTATCAGCCAAGACAAGAGTACTTGGTGCACTAGAAGGGACTTCCAGACAGTGAGGTGAGCTGGGAACCAGCAGATGACTTAGGGAAGTTCGAGGACTAGATCAGGCAGCACCATGCAGAAGACGTAACAAGGGCATTGTGCAATCAGGTGGGGGAGAATGTCACACCCTGGACAGGCACGCCAAGCACATCAGGTGCACCAAGCAGGCAAGCCAGAGGTTAAGGTCTGCAGACCAGGCATGCTGGCGGGTATCTGTGTGCAAAGCCTAGCAAACGAGTTCAGAATGCCCGCCCAACTTGCAGGCCAGCCCGTGAGACCAAGGCCTGGCATACAAGCTGCCCGTACCACATCCAGAAGGGCCAAGGTGCTGGACACACAAAGGGAAGCTTCCTGGAAGCAGGCAGGTTCAGTTGAAGCATCTCGACAGATTTGCTTGACCCTAAAATCAGGAGTTAGATCCTGGTTGATTGTAATCTATATAATCCCATGATTTTAGCCTTATTCTAGGGATATGCCATTAAGTTGTAGTTGGAGCCTCACTATAAATAGAGGGCTGGTCCTCCTCATTTGTACACCATCAACACATTCTATTTCAGTGAATACAAGAGCATTTCCAAAATTCTGTCTTCTTATCTTGTTTCTCTTTAACATGCGTAATCAGCCTTTCCATTGTTCTACGTGCCCGCATGCTGTGTTTTAGGCTGACTTAGGCATAAAAGAGGAGATTCCAAGCCTAAGACTGCATGGTCTCTGAGTCTAAGGTCAGAGCTCGTGACAGTTGGTATCAGAGCGAGTTCGATTCTGCGTGTTTGTGTTGTGCAAGTTAGATCGTGATTGAAGAGATGGCATCCCAAAGCGACATTGCTAGCCAACAACCAGAGGCCCAAGAGCATAGGCGTGGAAGAGGCAAGAAAGCCAGTTTGCGCACGTAGGATCAGACTGGACCGAGGGTTATGACAGTAGGATCGATAGCACGTAGGTGGGACCGAGCTGATCCCCAGATTGGGCATTCTGCCTCTCCAGTCGGCTGAGCGCCCGCATGCCCGTTTCGTGCGTTGGCTTAGGCATAGGGAGTTCATTCCATGTCTAAGCCCCAGCTGGACCGAGGGTTGTGGAAGCGAGACCGGAGCACGTAGAGGGGGACCGGGCCAATCCCCAGCTTGCGCATTCTGCCTCTCCACCCGACTGAACACCCACACGCTCGTTTCGTGGGTTGGCTTAGGCATACGGAGTTCATTCCATGTCTAAGCATACAGAGTTCATTCGTAGTCTAAGAGTTTGAGCCACGGTGTGCATGTTCGGCTCGAACATGTGCTGGTGCCGTATTTTTTTCACTCGGGGTACCATCACCGGAGCATCACCGCAGAGCCTAACCGACGGCATTGGGGGTTTCGACGATTGGGGGGCCGGGGGGGTGTGCGCACATGATATGCGATGGGTGCTGGTACTTGCCCTTATATTGGCCCCCTATCCCTAATCAAACCTCGAGAACTCACACCCCCTTAAAGAGCATTTGAGATTTTATAGGTTTGCTGCCAGTAGCCATTAAAGTGTCTGAAATGGGACACTTTTTTTCAAACGATCACAAAATTTTCTTCGCTTCAAGTTTTTAGCTAAAGTTTTTGTGCATGCCAGAAAATGGAAGGATCACCTCTACCAAATTTGGGGACAAAACTCTTTCTAAAAAAATTTAAAAAAATCCCAAACCGTAAAAAGTTTCAAAAAATCGTGAAAAATAGAAAACGGGTCGTCTGCCATGAAACTTCACATGAAGGCTTAGGGGACCAATTGTATGAATTTACAAGCCATAAAATGGCATTGGCGTGGCAATATGCTTAGGCATATGTAGTTTATTCCATGTGTAAGCATACAGAGTTCATTTCCAGTCTAAGATCAGACCGGACCAAGGGTTGCAGCAGTAGGACCAGCAGTAGGATCAGTAGCACACAGGGGGGATCAAGCCAATCCCTGGCTTACGCATTCTGCCTCTCAGGCCAACTGAGCACCCGCACACTCGTTTCGTGGGTTGACTTAGCCATACGGAGTTCATCCCCAGTCTAAGCATACGGAGTTCATTCCCAGTCTAAGATCTAACCAGATCGAGGGTTACAGCAGTAGGATCGACAGTATGCTAGGGGGACCGGGCCAATCCTCAGCTTACTCATTCTGCCTCTCTGACCGGCTGAGCGCCTGCACGTCTATTTCTTGGGTTGGCTTAGGCATACAGAGTTCATTCCATGTCTAAGCATACGGAGTTCATTCTCAGTCTAAGAGTTTGAGCCACAGTGCACATGCTGGGCTTGGGCATGTGCTGGTGCTGCATTTTTTACGCTCGGGGCACCATCATCAGAGCATGACCAAAGCATCACCGGAGAGCCTAACCGGCGGTATTGGGGGTTTCGGTGATTGGGGGGGCACCGGGGTGTGCGCACATGATGTCCGATGGGTGCTGGTACTTGGCCCTTATATTGGCCCCCTATCTCTCATCAAACCTTGAGAACTCACACCCCTTAAAAAGCATTTGAGATTTTATAGGTTTGCTACCAGTAGCCATTAAAGTGTCTGAATTGGGGACACTTTTTTCAAACGGTCACAAAATCTTCTCCACTTCGATTTTTTAGCTGAAATTTTTTGTGCATGCCAACAAAAATACAAGGATCACCTCTACCGAATTTGGGGTCAATACTCTTTCTAAAAAAAATTTTAAAAAATCCCGAACCGTAAAAAGTTTCAAAAATCATGAAAAATAGAAAACGGGTCGTCTTGCCACGAAACTTCACATGAAGGCTTAGGGGACCATTGTATGAATTTACAAGCCATAAAAATGGCATTGGCATGGCAGAAATATGTAGATGTGCATGAACCCACCTACCACCCGTTCGATCCCCGACTTGTGCATCCTTCCTCTCTGGTCGATTGAGCGCCCGCATGCTCATTTAATGGGTTGACTTAGACATACGGAGTTCATACCCAGTCTAAGCATATGGTGTTCATTCCCAGTCTAAGACCGAACCGGACAGAGGGTTGCGATAGCAGGATCGACAGCATGTAGGGGTGATCGGGCTAATCCCCGACTTGCGCATTATGCCTCTTCGATTGGCTGAGTGCCCGCACACCAATTTCATGGGCTGGCTTAGGCATAGGGAGTTCATTCCATGTCTAAGTGTATGGAGTTTATTCCCAGTCTAAGATCAGATCGGATCGAGGGTTGTTGCAGCAGGATCGACGGTGGGATCGGTAGCACGCAGGGGGGATCGGGTCGATCTCCGGCTTGTGCATTCTGCCTCTCCAGTCGGCTAAGCGCCCACCTGCCCATTTCGTGGGTTGGCTTAGGCATAGGGAGTTCATTCCATGTCTAAGCCCCAGTCGGACCGAGGGTTGGGGCACCATCGTCAGAGCATCACCGGAACATCGTCGGAGAGCCTAACCGACGGCATTGGGGGTTCCGGCGATTGGTGGGCTAGGGGGTGTGCACACATGATGTGCGATGGGTGCTGGTACTTGGCCCTTATATTGGCCCCCTATCACTCATCAAACCTCGAGAACTCACACCCCCTTAAAGAGCATTTAAGATTTGATAGGTTTGCTGCCAGTAGCCATTAAAGTGTCTGAAATGGGGACACTTTTTTCAAACGGTGACAAAATCTTCTCCACTCCGAGTTTTTAGCTGAATTTTTTTGTGCATGCCAACACGCCCATTTCGTGGGCTGCCTTAGGCATAGGGAGTTCATTCCATGTCTAAGCCCCAGCCAGACCGAGGGTTGTGATAGCGGGATCTGCAGTACGTAGTGGGTGATCAGGTCGATTCCTGGCTTACGCATTATGCCTCTCCGACCGGCTGAGTGCCCGCACGCTCATTTCATGAGTTGACTAAGGTATATGGAGTTCATCCCTAGTCTAAGCATATAGAGTTCATTCCCAGTCTAAGATTGGACCGGATCAAGGGCTGCGGCAGCAAGATCGGCAGCACGCAGGGGGGATCGGGTCGATCCTTGCCTTGCGCATTCTGCCTCTTCGGCTGGCTGAGTGCCTGCACACCCGTTTCATGGGTTGGCTTAGGCATAGGGAGTTCATTCCATGTCTAAGCATACGGAGTTCATTCCCAGTCTAAGATCAGACCAGACCGAGGGTTGTGGTAGCAAGACCGATAGCGGGATCGGTAGCACGCAGAGGGGACCGAGCCGATCCCCAGCTTGTGGATTCTGCCTCTCCGGCCCACTAGCGCCCACACGTCCATTTCGTGGGTTGGCTTAGGCATAGGGAATTCGTTCCTTGTCTAAGCCCCAGCCGGATCGAAGGTTAGGGCACCATCACCAGAGCATCGTCGGAGAGCCTAATTGGCGGCATTGGGGGTTTCGATGATTTGCGGGCCAGGGGGTGTGCGCACATGATGTGCGATGGGTGCTGGTACTTGGCCCTTATATTGGCCCCCTATCACTCATCAAACCTCGAGAACTCACACCCCCTTAAAGAGCATTTTAGATTTTATAGGTTTGCTGCCGGTAGCCATTAAAGTGTCTGAAATGGGGACATTTTTTCAAACGATCACAAAATCTTCTCCACTTTGAGTTTTTAGCTGAATTTTTTTATGCACGCCAACACGCCCGTTTCGTGGGTTGGCCTAGGCATAGGGAGTTCATTCCATGACTAAGCCCTAGTCGGACCGAGGGTTGTGACAACGGGATCGATAGCATGCAGTGGGGGATCGGGTCGATCTCCGGCTTGCGCATTATGCCTCTCCGACTGGCTGAGCGCCCGCACACTCTTTTCATGAGTTGACTAAGGTATACGAAGTTCATCCCCAGCCTAAGCATACAGAGTTCATTCCCAGTCTAAGATCGAACCGGACCGAGGTTTGTGGCAGCAAGATCGACAGTACGTAGGGGGGATCGGGCCGATCCCCGACTTACGCATTCTGCCTCTTTGGCTGGCTGAGCGCCCGTACGCCTGTTTCATGGGTTGGCTTAGGCATAGGGAGTTCATTCCATGTCTAAGCATACAAAGTTCATTCCCAGTCTAAGATCAGACCAGACCGAGGGTTGTAATAGCAGGACCGACAGCGGGATCGGTAGCACGCAGGGGGGACCAAGCCGATCCCCGCTTGTGCATTCTGCCTCTTCGGTCGGCTGAGCACCCACAAGCCTATTTCATGGGTTGGCTTAGGCATAGGGAGTTCATTCCATGTCTAAGCCCTAGCCGGATCGAGGGTTGGGGCACCATCACCGGAGCATCGTCGGAGAGCCTAACCGACGGTATTGGGGGTTCGACGATTGGCGGGCCAGGGGGTGTACGCACATGATGTGCGATGGGTGCTGGTACTTGGCCCTTATATTGGCCCCGTATCAGTCATCAAACCTCGAGAACTCACACCCCCTTAAAGAGCATTTGAGTTTTATAGGTTTGCTGCCAGTAGCCATTAAAGTGTCTAAAATGGGGACACTTTTTTCAAACGGTCACAAAATCTTCTCCACTTTAAGTTTTTAGCTGAATTTTTTTGTGCATGCCAACACGCCCATTTCATGGGTTGGCTTAGGCATAGGGAGTTCATTCCAAGTCTAAGCCCCAGCTGGACTGAGGGTTGTGAGAGCAAGATCGGCAGCACACAGTGGGGATTGGGTCGATACCCGGCTTGCGCATTATGCCTCTCCGGCCGGCTCAACACCCGCACACTCATTTCATGGGTTGACTTAGGCATACGGAGTTCATTCCTAGTCTAAGATCGGATCGGACCAAAGGTTGCAGCAGCAGGATCGACAGCACGTAGGGGGGATCGAGCCTGTCCCCAGCTTGCGCATTCTACCACTCCGGCCGGTTGAGCGCCCGGACGCTCGGTTCGTGGGTTGGCTTAGGCATACAGAGTTCATTCCATGTCTAAGCATACGGAGTTCATTCCCAGTCTAAGATTTTGAGCCACAGTGCACATACTGGGCTCGGGCATGTGCTGGTGCTGCATTTTTTTTGCCTGGGGCACCATCGTCGGAGCATTGCCGGAGAGCCTAACCGGCGGCATTGGGGGTTCCGGTGATTGGGGGGCCGGGGGGTGTGCACACATGATGTGCGATGGGTGCTGGTACTTGGCCCTTATATTGGCCCCCTATCCCTCATCAAACCTCTAGAACTCAGACCCCCTTAAAAAGCATTTGAGATTTTATAGGTTTGCTGCCAGTAGCCATTAAAGTGTCTGAAATGGGGACACTTTTTTCAAACAGTCACAAAATCTTCTCCACTTCGAGTTTTTAGCTAAATATTTTTGTGCATGCCAACTGCAAAATTTGGGGGCAAAACTCTTTCTAAAACAATTTTAAAAAATCCTGAACCGTAAAATGTTTCGAAAATCGTGAAAAATAGAAAATGGGTCGTCTTGCCACGAAACTTCATATGAAGGCTTAGGGGACCATTATATGAATTTACAAGCCATAAAAATGGCATTGGCACAGCAAAAATATGAAGATGTGCTTGAACCCACCTACCACCCGTTCGATCCCCGGCTTACGCATCCTACCTCTCTGGTCAGCTGAGCACGCACACACTCGTTTCGTGGGTTGACTTAGGCATATGGAGTTCATCCCCAATCTAAGCATACGGAGTTCATTCCCAGTCTAAGATCGGACCGGACCGAGGGTTGCAGCAGCAAGATTGCTAGCATGCAGAGGGGATCGGGTCGATCCCCGACTTGCGTATTCTGCCACTTCGATCGACTGAGCGCCCGCATGCCTGTTTCATGGGTTGACTTAGGCATAGGGAGTTCATTCCATCTCTAAGCCCCAATTGGACCGAGGGTTGTGCCAGCGGGACCGACAGCATGCAGAGGTGGATCAGGTCGATCCCCCACTTTCGTATTATACCTCTCCGGTAGCTCATCACCCGCACGCTCGTTTCGTGGGTTGACTTACGCATACGAAGTTCATTCACAGTCTAAGATCAGACCGGACTGAGGGTTGCAGTAGTAGGATCGACAGCATGCAGCGGGGGACCGGGTCGATCCCCGACTTGCGCTTTCTGCCTCTCCAGCCGGCTGAGCGCCTGGACGCTCGTTTCGTGGGTTGGCTTAGGCATACGAAGTTCATTCCATGTCTAAGCATATGGAGTTCATTCCCAGTCTAAGATCAGACCGGATCGAGGGTTGCGGCAGCAAGACCAGCAGTAGGATCGACAGCACGCAGGGGGGATCGGGCCAATCCCCAGCTTGCGCATTCAGCCTCTCCGACCGGCTAAGCACCCGCACACTTGTTTCATGGGTTGCTTTTGCCATACGAACTTCATTCCATGTCTGAGCCCTAGCCGGACCGAGGGTTGTGGCAGCAGAACCGGCAGTGGGATCGATAGCACGCAGAGGGGGACCAGGCTAATCCCCGGCTTGCACATTATGCCTCTCCGATCGACCTCTCCGACCGGCTAAGCGCCCGCACTCTCATTTCATGGGTTGACCTAGGCATACAGAGTTCATCTCCAGTCTAAGCATACGGAGTTCATTCCTAGTCTAAGATCGGATCAGACCAAGGGTTGCGACAACAGGATCAGCAACACGCAGGAGGGAACGGGTTGATCCTCGGCTTGTGCGTTTGGCCTCTCCGACCGGTTGAGCACCCGCACGTCCATTTCATGTGTTGGCTTAGGCATAGGGAGTTCATTCCATGTCTAAGCCCAAGTAGGACCAAGGGTTGTGGCAGCGGGACTGGCAGCATGCAGAGGAGGACCAGGCCGATCTCCGGCTTGCGCATTCTGCCTCTCCGACTGACTGAGCGCCCGCACGCTCGTTTCGTCGGTTGGCTTAGGCATACGGAGTTCATTCCTTGTCTAAGCATACGGAGTTCATTCCCAGTCTATGATTTTGAGTCACGGTGCACATGCTAGGCTGGGGCATGTGCTGGTGCCACATTTTTTTCACCTGGGGCACCATCGTCGGAGAGCCTAACCGGCGGCATTGGGGGTTCCAATGATTGGGGGGCCATGGGGTGTGCGCACATGATGTGCGATGGGTGCTGGTACTTGGCCCTTATATTGGGCCCCTATCCCTCATCAAACCTCGAGAACTCAGACCCCCTTAAAAAGCATTTGAGATTTTATAGGTTTGCTGCCAGTAGCCATTAAAGTGTCTGAAATGGGGACACTTTTTTCAAACGATCACAAAATCTTCTCCACTTCAAGTTTTTAGCTGAATTTTTTGTTGCATGCCAAAAAAAATACAAGGATCACCTCTACCAAATTTGGGGACAAAAATCTTTCTAAAAAAATTTAAAAAAATCTCGAGCCGCAAAAAGTTTCAAAAATCGTGAAAAATAGAAAACGGGTCGTCTTGCCACAAAACTTCACATGAAGGCATAGGGGACCATTGTATGAATTTACAAAACATAAAAATGGCATTGGCATGGCAAAAATATGAAGATGTGCTTGAACCCACCAACCACTCGTTCGATCCCTGGCTTGTGCATCCTGCCTCTCTGGTCGGCTGAACGTCCGCACGCTCGTGTCGTGGGTTGAGTCTAAGCATACGAAGTTCATTCCCAGTCTAAGATCGGATTAGACCATGGGTTGCAGCTGTATCAAAACGTTTAGATCTGGGGATCTATCGCTAGTCATTGCTTTTAGGAGTCGCCACTAATCTTTTTTTATCTAGGTGCGATTGGCCATCTATGGAATCTATCCTTTTAGGGAACACCTAAGTTTAAGGGTCCCTAAAAGAATAGGTTCAGGTCTACTAACCAGAACAGTGTTCGGGAGTTCAGTTACGTGTGAGGAAGGTTATAGCACCATCACAACGCCCATCAAAAGATGGTACCAACTGAAATTTGTGTTATCCAATGAGCCTTAAAATTTTACCAAGTAATTAATTATTGGAAATTATTCTCAATTGACTTTAATACTTTTAGCAGAAAATTGAGAAAATCCCCTCACCTCAAGAGTATGCAAGAAAGACTACTGTTTCACTTGCAGAGGCTCCATCGTCGGATTATTTAAAAAAAATCGAAATCAAAATCAAAATAAAAAGGAAGGAAAGAATGATTGTTTTTGTGCAGGGAAAATTGATACTTTTAACTTTTCCCTAAAAATATTTTTTTTGAAATTTTAATTTCGAGGAAAATTGATACTTTCAACTTTTCCTCAAAAATTGATTTTTTTGAAAATTTATTTTTAAGGAAAATTGATACTTTCAATTTTTCCCCAAAAATATTTTTTGGAAACTTTTATTTTCAAGGAAAATTGATACTTTCAACTTTTCCTCAAAAACCTTTTTTTGAAAATTTATTTTTAAGGAAAATTGATACTTTCAACTTTTCCTCAAAAAAAACCCTTTTTTGAAATTTTATTTTTAAGGAAAATTGATACTTTCAACTTTTCCCCAAAAATATTCTTTTTTGATTTTTATTTAAAGAAAATAAAATAATAAAACAAAATAAAAGTGAAAATAAAAAAAATAATAAAGAAAAGTAAAACCAAGATAAAAAATAAAATAAAGGTAAAAAGGATACTAAATAAACCTAATCTAATAAATAAATAAATAAAAAAAAAAAAAAAAACCTGGAGCGGCTCTGAGTACGGCTCGACTCGGCTCAAGGAAGAAAAAACGGCTCGGAGAAACGGCTTTGGAGCTCGGCTCGGCTCAGCTCGGAGGGGGCAGACACGCACGGGTCAGGAAGCGGGTCGACACTCGGGTCAGGTCAGATCTCGACAAAACACGCGGATCCTCTGGGTCATTTAAGGCAAAAACGACGTCGTTTTGAGAGGGTATATAAAGCTCTTCCCTCTGTTTTTCGACAGAAAGCTCCTTCCCTCTCTCTCTCTTCTTCCCCTTCTCTCCCGTTTCTCTCTAAACTGTTGAAGAACTCGGGTTGAATGTACGTCGGATTCTGAAAATTTTCACTGGAATCTGGATTTTTGGCTGGAAGTTGGCCGAAAGTTGGTCGAAAGGTGGTCGATTTCTGGGAAAGGTCGTCGGAAACTGGGCAGCTCACCGGAAACTTCAAAGTTGGTCGAAATTTCCGTCGAAAAATTCAACTTTCGCCAAAAAATTCAACCGAAATCTGGAATTTTCCAGAAATTCCCAGAAAAAAATCGCCCAAAATCTTCAAAAAATTTCTACTAACTCCCAGAATACTTAGCCTTCTATACTCTTTTATCTCTCAAATCAGTAGCTTTGCTCATGTTTTTTCTCTCTGTGTGTTTCTGTTCCAGGAGGTCCCCTTTATAGGGATTGATCAGGAATTTCTGATCAATCCCAATTCCTCTTTGGACGTGGATTCAATCTTTGAATCCAATCTAGACTCTTCTGATTGAATCCCCATTCCCAGTAGGATTCTTCAGCCTTCAATCTCAACCTTCCAAAATAAAAATCAAATAAAAAAATAATAGATAATTAGAAAAGATAAATAAAAAAATATTATAGGATAAATAAAAAAATAATAATAATAACAGATATATAATTAGATAAATAAAAATACAAAAATAAAAAATAAAAAAATAAAAAAAATTATATTAATAAATAGTAATAATAAATAAATAATAAATACATAGGATATAAAGGAAAATATATACATAAAATATAGAATAAAATAATAAAAAAATAAAAAATAACAAAAATAAAATTGGACTTACCCATTTGGACCAGGCCCAATTGATCCGGGCCTGGACCAAATTGGGTGTCTATAGCTGCCCCTTTTTGCACATTTTCTGTAAAACAGAAATTGTGCAAAGACATAGACACCCAATCAAAATTCAACTCAACATTTTCATTTTTTTAGTTTTTTATATTTTTTGTTTTTTTTGTTTGCTTTTGTTTTTGGTTTTGTTTTTTTTTTTAACCAAAGCTCCTCTAAACAAAGGCTCAACGACTTTGAAAAAATAAATTGCTACTCTAAACAGAGGCTCAACGAGTTTGAAAGTAAATTGGCTCCTCCTACAACAAAGGCACCCACGACTTTTGAAAAGTAAATCTGCTCCTCTAAACGAGGCACCATGAACTTTGGAAAAGTAAAATTACTCCTTTAAACAGAGGCACCACGACTTTGAAAAAGATAAAATTGCTCCTCTAAACAGAGGCACCACGACTTTTGAAAAAAATAAATTGCTCCTTGACCAATCATGGTCCCAAAGCAGTTGAAAGTTTGTGTTTGAAGGAATTCAGGAGACTTACGACCCCAAAGGTCTTATAAATCAACCCTGATGCACCAAAAAGAAATCCTATTGCAAGGATTAGGAACTTACCTGCAACTTTTCCTTTTTCATTTTTGCAAAAAATATCTTGATATCTGTCTTCTCTTATGTGGGATGTTGGAACACCCCTGCTTCTTGAATCTATACACTATACCTTCCTAAACAGTAGATAGTATGCTAATGGCAAAATGCATATGAATTTAATGCAATGCTATGCAAAATGTTGGCCAAATTAATTCCTGTTCAATGTATGGTACTCAAGTTTCTCAAGCTTTCTCTTGGGCATTAAGCCTTTTGATTCTTCAGAGATCCAATTACACTGCTCTTCTAAGATTGAACCAGTGTAGCTCTTAATTGTTTCTTCCACTCATAATCTTCCTGTAAAAAAATCTCTTCCCAGATTCAATGTCCTAATCAGGAACTGAACATCTCGATTCTGCCTTTATCACTCTTGATTTATTCAATGTAATGTAAAAATCTTTTTATGTTGTTATTCATTCATCAATCATTATTTCAAACTCAAAAAGTAAGAATGCATTTGCACATTTCTTCCA
>NW_019167826.1:15582529-15608532 GCF_002303985.1 Durio zibethinus
CGGCCCCTTAAAGAGCATTTGAGATTTTATAGGTTTGCTGCCAGTAGCCATTAAAGCTTCTGAAATGGGGACACTTTTTTCAAATGGTCACAAAATCTTCTCCACTTCGAGTTTTTAGCTGAATTTTTTTGTGCATGCCAATAAAAATACAAGGATCAGCTCTACCAAATTTGGGGACAAAACGCTTTCTAGAAAAATTTTAAAAAATCTTGAACCGTAAAAAGTTTTGAAAATCATGTAAAATAGAAAACGGGTCGTCTTGCCACGAAACTTCACATGAAGGCTTAGGGGACCATTGTATAAAGTTACAAGCCATAAAAATGGCATTGGCATGGCAGAAATATGAAGATGTACTTGAACCCACCTACCACCTGTTCGATCCCTGACTTGCGCATTCTACCTCTCTGGTCGGCCGAGCGCCCGCACGCTTGTTTCATGGGTTGACTTAGGCATACGAAGTTCATCCCTAGTCTAAGCATATGTAGTTCATTCCCAGTCTAAGATCGGACCAGATCGAGGGTTACGGCAGCAGGATCGACAGTACGCAGGGGGGACCGGGCTGATCCCCGACTTGCACTTTCTGCCTCTCTGGTTGGCTAAGTACCCGCACGCCCGTTTCATGGGTTGGCTTAGGCATAGGGAGTTCATTCCATGTCTAAGCCCCAGCCAGACCAGGGTTGTGGCAGCGGGACGACAGCACAGAGGGGGATCGGGCCGATCCCCGGTTTGCGCATTATGCCTCTTCGACCGGCTCAGCACCCGCACGCTCATTTTGTTGGTTGACTTAGGCATGCGGAGTTCATTCCCAGTCTAAGATCAGATCGGACTGAGGGCTGTGGTAGCAGGATCGACAGCACGCAGGGGGGATCACCCCGGTCCCGCTTGCGCATTCTGCCTCTCGATCGGCTGAGTGCCCGCACGCTCGTTTCGTGGGTTGGCTTAGGCATACGGAGTTCATTCCATGTCTAAGCATACGGAGTTCATTTGCAGTCTAAGATTTTGAGCCACAGTGCACATGCTGGGCTTGGGCATGTGCTGGTGCCGCATTTTTTTCACCCGGGGCACCATCACCGGAGCATCGCCGGAGAGCCTAAGCATCCGGAGCCCATGTCTAGGCATACAGAGTTCATTCCCAGTCTAAGATCGGACCGACCAAGGGTTGTGGCAGTAGGACCAGCAGTAGGATCGGTAGCACGCAGGGGGGGACCAGGCTGATCCCCGGCTTGCGCATTCTGCCTCTCTGATCGATTGAGCACCCGCACGCTCGTTTCATGGGTTGGCTTAGGCATAGGGAGTTCATTCCAAGTCTAAGACCCAATCGGATCGAGGGTTGTGGCAGCGGGACCGACAGCACGCAGAGGGGGACCAGGCTGATCCCTGACTTGCGCATTATGCCTCTTTGGCAGGCTCAGTGCCCGCACACTCGTTTCATGGGTTGAGTTAGGCTTACGGAGTTCATTCCCAGTCTAAGATCAGACCGGACCGAGGGTTGCGGCAGCAAGATTGACAGCACGCAAAAGGAGGACCAGGCCGATCCCGACTTGCGCATTCTGCCTCTCCGGTCGTTGAGCGCCCACACGCTCGTTTCATGGGTTGGCTTAGGCATACGGAGTTCATTCCTTATCTAAGCATCCGGAGTTCATTCCCAGTCTAAGATCGGACCGGACCGAGGGTTGCGGCAGCTGGACCAGTAGCAGGATCGATAGCATGCAGGGGGGATCGGGCCGATCCCCGGCTTGCGCTTTCTACCTCTTCGGCCAGCTGAGCTCCCGCACGCTTGTTTCATGGGTTGGCTTAGGCATACGGAGTTCATTCCATGTCTAAGCCCCAGCCGAATCGAGGGTTATGAAGTAGGACTGGTAAGCGGGAATCGGCAGCACACAGAGGGGGATCGGGCTGATCCCGGGCTTTTGTATTATGCATCTCCGACCGGCTTGCGCACCCGCACGCTCATTTTGAGGTTGACTTAGGCATACGAAGTTCATCCCCAGTCTAAGATCAGATCGGACTAAGGGTTGAGGTAGCAAGATTGACAGCATGCAGGGGGACTTGGTCGATCCCCGGCTTGCGCATTCTGCCTCTCCGACCGCATAAGCACCCGCACGCCTATTTCGTGGGTTGTCTTAGGCATAGGGAGTTCATTCCATGTCTAAGCCCCAGTCGGACCGAGGGTTGTGGCAACGGGACGGCAGCACGTAGAGGGGGATCGAGCCGATCCCCAGCTTGCGCATTATGCCTCTTCGGCATGCTCAGCACTCGCACGCTCATTTCATGGGTTGACTTATGCATACAGAGTTCATTCCCAGTCTAAGATCAGGCCGGACTGAAGGTTGCAGCAGCATGATCGACAGCACGCAGGGGGGACCGGGCCGATCCCCATCTTCTGATTTCGCCTCTTAGGCCGGCTGAGCACCCGCACACTCGTTTCGTGGGTTGGCTTAGGCATACGAAGTTCATTGCATGTCTAAGGATATGGAGTTCATTCCCAGTCTAAGATTTTGAGCCACGGTGCACATGCTGGGCTCGGGCATGTGCTGGTGCTGCATTTTTTTGCTCGGGGCACCATCGCCAGAGCATCACCGGGAGCCTAACCGACGGCATTAGGGGTTCCGACGATTGGGGGGCCGGGGGGTGTGCGCACATGATGTGCGATGGGTGCTGGTACTTGGCCCATATATTGGCCCCCTATACCTCATCAAACCTCGAGAACTCACACCCCCTTAAAAAACATTTGAGATTTTATAGGTTTGCTGCCAGTAGCCATTAAAGTGTCTAAAATGGGGACACTTTTTTCAAACGGTCACAAAATCTTCTCCACTTTGAGTTTTTAGCTGAATATTTTTCCCATGCCAACAAAAATACAAGGATCACCTCTACCAAGTTTGGGGACAAAACTCTTTCTAAAAAAATTTTAAAAAATCCCGAACCGTAAAAAGTTTCGAAAATCATGAAAAATAGAAAACGGGTCGTCTTGCCACGAAACTTCACATGAAGGCTTAGGGGACCATTGTATGAATTTACAAGCCATCAAAATGGCATTGGCATGGCAGAAATATGAAGATGTGCTTGAACCCACCTACCACCCATTCGATCCCCGGCTTGCGCATCCAGCCTCTCTGGTCAGCTGAGCGCCAGCACTTTCGTTTCATGGGTTGACTTAGGCATACGGAGTTCATCCCCAATCTAAGCATACAGAGTTCATTCCCAACGTAAGATCGGACCGGATCGAAGGTTGCGGTAGCAAGATCGACAGCACGCAAGGGGGATCGGGTCGATCCCCGGCTTGCGTATTCTACCTCTCCGGTCCGGCTGAGCACCCGCATGCCCATTTCATGGGTTGGCCTAGGCATAGGGAGTTCATTCCATGTCTAAGCCCCAGCCAGACCGAGGGTTGTGGCAGCGGGACCGGCAGCACGCAGAAGGGGGACTGGGCTGATCACCGGCTTGTGCATTATGCCTCTTCGATCGGCTCAGTGCCCGCACACTTGTTTCATGGGTTTACTTATGCATATGGAGTTCATTCCCAGTCTAAGATCAGATTGGACTGAGGATTGCGGTAGCAGGATCAACAGCACGCAGGGGGGATCGGGCCGATCCCCGACTTGGGCATTCTACCTCTTCGGTCGGCTGAGCGCCCGCACGCTCGTTTCATGGGTTGGCTTAGGCATACGGAGTTCATTCCATGTCTAAGCATACGGAGTTCATTCCCAGTCTAAGATTTTGAGCCACGGTGCACATGCTGGGCTCGGGCATGTGCTGGTTTCGCATTTTTTTTGCCCGGGGCACCATCATCGGAGCATCGCCGGAGAGCCTAACAGGCGGCATTGGGGGTTCCGGCGATTGGGGGGGCTGGGGGGTGTGCGCACATGTTGTGCGATGGGTGCTGGTACTTGGCCCTTATACTGGCCCCCTATCCCTCATCAAACCTCGAGAACTCACACCCCCTTAAAGAGCATTTGAGATTTTATAGGTTTGCTGCCAGGAGCCATTAAAGTTTCTGAAATGGGGACACTTTTTTCAAACGGTCACAAAATCTTCTCCACTTTGAGTTTTTAGCTGAATATTTTTGTGCATGCCAAAAAAAATACAAGGATCACCTCTACCAAATTTGGGGACAAAACTCTTTCTAAAAAAATTTTAAAAAATCCCGAACCGTAAAAAGTTTTGAAAATCATGAAAAATAGAAAACGGATCGTCTTGCCACGAAACTTCACATGAAGGCTTAGGGGACCATTGTATGAATTTACAAGCTGTAAAAATGGCATTGGCATGGCAGAAATATGAGGATGTGCTTGAACCCACCTACCACCCGTTTGATCCCCAGCTTGCGCATCCTGCCTCTCTGATCGGCTGAGTGTCCGCACTTTCATTTCGTAGGTTGACTTAGGCATACGGAGTTCATCCCCAATCTAAGCATACAGAGTTCATTCCCAACGTAAGATTAGACCGGACCGAGGGTTGCGGTAGCAGAATCAGCAGCACGCAGGGGGGATCGGGTCGATCCTCGGCTTACGCATTCTACCTCTCCGACCGGCTGAGCACCCACACTCTCGTTTCGTGGGTTGACTTAGGCATATGGAGTTCATCCCCAGTCTAAGTATACGAGTTCATTCCCAGTCTAAGATTGGACCGGACTGAGGGTTACGGTAGCAGGATCGGCAGCATACAGTGGGGATCAGGCCGATCCCCGGCTTGTGTATTCTACCTCTCCGGTCGGCTGAGCACCCGTACGCCCCATTTCATGGGTTGGCTTAGGCATAGGGAGTTCATTCCATGTCTAAGCCCCAGCTAGACCGAGGGTTGTGGCAGCGGGATCGACAGCAACGCAGAGGGGCGACCGGCCGGCTTGTGCATTATGCCTCTTCGGCCGACTCAGCGCCCGCACGTTCATTTCATGGGTTGACTTATGCATACGGAGTTCATTCCAGTCTAAGATCAGATCGGACTGAGGATTGCGGCAGCAGGATCAACAGCATGCAGGGGGGGACTGGGTTGATCCCCGGTTTGCGCATTCTGCCTCTCTGACTGGCTGAACGCCCGCACGCTCATTTCGTGGGTTGGCCTAGGCATACAGAGTTCATTCCATGTCTAAGCATACGGAGTTCATTCCCAGTCTAAGATTTTGAGCCACGGTGCACATGCTGGGCTCAGGCATGTGCTGGTGCCGCATTTTTTTCACCCGGGGCACCATCGCTGGAGCATTGCCGAAGCATCGTTGGAGAGCCTAATCGCGGCATTAGGGGTTCCGACGATTGGGGGTCCGGGGGGTGTGCGCATATGATGTGTGATGGGTGCTGGTACCTGGCCCTTATATTGGCCCTCTATCCATCATCAAACCTTGAGAACTCACACCCCCTTAAAGAGCATTTGAGATTTTATAGGTTTGCTGCCAGTAGCCATTAAAGTGTCTAAAATGGGGACTCTTTTTTCAAACGGTCACAAAATCTTCTCCACTTCGAGTTTTTAGCTGAATTTTTTTGTGCAAGCCAAAAAAATGCAAGGATCACCTCTACCAAATTTGGGGACAAAACTCTTTCTAAAAAAATTTTAAAAAATCCCGAACCGTAAAAAGTTTTGAAAATCATGAAAAATAGAAAACGGGTCGTCTTGCCATGAAACTTCACATGAAGGCTTAGGGGACCATTGTATGAATTTACAAGCCATAAAAATGGCATTGGCATGGCAGAAATATGAAGATGTGCTTGAACCCACCTACCACCCGTTCGATCCCCGGCTTGCGCATCCTGCCTCTCTGGTCGGCTGAGCGCCCGCACGCTCGTTTCATGGGTTGACTTAGGCATACGGAGTTCATCCCCAGTCTAAGCATACGGAGTTCATTCCTAGTCTAAGATCGGATAGGACCGAGGGTTGCGGCAGCAGGATCGACAGCACGCAGGAGGGGACCGGACTGATCCCCGGCTTACGCATTCTGCCTCTCCGGCCGACTGAGCGCCCGCACGCCCGTTTCGTGGGTTGGCTTAGTCATAGGGAGTTCATTCCATGCCTAATCTCCAGCTGGACCGAGGGTTGTGGCAGCAGGAACCGTAGCAAGCAGAGGGGGACTGGGCCGATCCCCGGCTTGCGCATTATGCCTCTTCTGTCGGTTCAACGCCCGCACGCTCATTTCATGGGTTGACTTTGGCATACAGAGTTCATTCCCAGTCTAAGATCGAACCGAACTGAGCATTGCGGTAGCAGGATCGACAGCACGCAGGGGGGATCGGGTCGGTCCCGAGTTGTACATTCTGTCTCTCTGGTCGACTGAACGCCCGTTCGCTCATTTCATGGGTTGGTTTAGGCATACGAAGTTCAATCCATGTCTAAGCATACGGAGTTCATTCCCAGTCTAAGATTGAACCAGACCGAGGGTTACGACAGCAGGACCAGCAGTAGGATCGACAGCACGCAGAGGGACCGGGCTGATCCCATACTTGCACATTCTGCCTCTCCGACTGACTAAGCACCTGCACGCTTGTTTTGTGGTTGGCTTAGGCAAACAGAGTTCATTCCATGTCTAAGCCCCAGCCAGACCGAGGGTTGTGGCAGCAGGATTGACAGCGAGATCGACAGCACGCAGAGGGGGATCGGGCTGATCCTCGGCTTACGCATTATGCCTCTCTGGCCGGCTGAGTGCCCGCACTCTCATTTCGTGGGTTGACTTAGGCATACGGAGTTCATCCCCAATCTAAGCATACAGAGTTCATTCCCAGTCTAAGATCGGATCGGACTGAGGGTTGCGGCAGCAGGATCGGCAGCACGCAGGGGGGACCGGGTCGATCCCTGGCTTACAAATTCTACCTCTCCGACTGGCTGAGCGCCCACACGCCCGTTTCGTGGGTTGGCTTAGGCATAGGGAGTTCATTCCATGTCTAAGCCCCAGCTGGACCGAGGGTTGTGGCAGCGGGACCGGCAGCACACAGAGGGGGACCGGGCTGATCCCCAGCTTGCGCATTATGCCTCTTCGGCCGGCTCAGCGCCCGCACGCTCGTTTCATGGGTTGACTTAGGCATATGGAGTTCATTCCCAGTCTAAGATCAGACCGGACCGAGGGTTGCGGTAGTAGGATCGATAGCACACAGGGGGGACCGGGTTGATCTCCGGCTTGTGCATTCTACCTCTCCGATCAGTTGAGTGCCCGCACGCTCGTTTCATGGGTTGGCTTAGGCATACGGAGTTCACTCCATGTCTAAGCATACGGAGTTCATTCCCAGTCTAATATTTTGAGCCATGGTGCACATGCTGGGCTCAGGCATGTGCTGGTGCCGCATTTTTTTCGCCCGGGGCACCATCGTCGGAGCATCGCCGAAGAGCCTAACCGGCGGCATTGAGGGTTCTGGTGATTGGGGGGCGGGGGGTGTGCACACATGATGTACGATGGGTGCTGGTACTTGGCCCTTATATTGGCCCCCTATCCCTCATCAAACCTCAAGAACTCACACCCCCTTAAAGAGCATTTGAGATTTTATAGGTTTGCTGCCAGTAGCCATTAAAGTGTTTGAAATGGGGACACTTTTTTCAAACGGGCACAAAATCTTCTCCACTTCGAGTTTTTAGCTGAATTTTTTTATGCAAGCCAAGAAAAATACAAGGATCACCTCTAACTAATTTGGGGACAAAAATCTTTCTAAAAAAATTTTAAAAAATCCTAAACCGTAAAAAGTTTCAAAAATCATAAAAAATAGAAAAATAGGTCGTCTTGCCATGAAACTTCACATGAAGGCTTAGGGGACCATTGTATGAATTTACAAGCCATGAAAATGGCATTGGCATGGCAGAAATATGAAGATGTGCTTGAACCCACCTACCACCTGTTCGATCCCCGGCTTGCGCATCTTGCCTCTCTGGTCGGCTGAGCGCCCGTACACTCGTTTCTTGGGTTGACTTAGGCATACGAAGTTGATCCTGAGCCTAAGCATACAGAGTTCATTCCCAGTCTAAGATCAAACTAGACCGAGGGTTGTGGCAGTACGATCGACAGCACGTAGGGGGACCTGGCTGATCCTTGGCTTGCGCATTCTGCCTCTACGCCTGGTTGAGCACCCGCACACCCTTTTCGTGGGTTGGCTTAGGCATAGGGAGTTCATTGCATGTCTAAGCCCCAGTCGAATCGAGGGTTGTGGCGCACCAGGCACATCAGGTGCACCAGCAGGTGGGCCAGAGGTTAAGGCCCACAGACCAGGCGTGCTGGCGGGTATCTATGCGCAAAGCCTAGCAAACGAGTTCAGAACACCTGCCCAACTTGCAGGCCAGCCCGTGAGACCAAGGCCTGGCATACAAGCTGCCCACACCACATCCAGAAGGGCCCAAGGTGCTGGACACGCAAGGGAAGCTTCTGGAAGCAGGCAGGATCAGCTGGAGCATCCCGACAGATTTGGTTGACCCTGAAAATCAGGAGTTAGCATCCTGATTGATTGTAATCTGTATAATCCCATGATTTTAGCCTTTATTCTAGGGATATGCCATTAAGTTGTAGCTGGAGCCTCAACTATAAATAGAGGGCTTCTCAACCCTCATTTGTACACCATCAAACACTTCTATTTCAGTGAATACAAGAGCATTTCCAAAATTCTGTTTTCTTATCCTGTTTCTCTTTACTTGCGTAATCAGCCCTTCCATTGTTCTAGTCCCGCACGCTTGTGTTTTAGGCTGACTTAGGCATAAAGAAGGAGATTCCAAGCCTAAGGCCGCACGGTTTTTGAGTCTAAGGTCGGAGCCCGTGACAGTTGGTATCAGAGCGAGTTCATTCTGTGTGTTTGTGTTGTGCAGGTTAGATCGTGATTGAGGAGATGGCATCCCAAAGTGACGTTGCTAGCCAATAACCAGAGGCCCCGGAGCATGGGCGTGGAAGAGGCAAGTAAGCCAGTTCTAAAGATATCTCAGTCTACCGTGGACGGTAGCTGGCCAAGGTAGAGGTGATCGTAGGCAAACATGGGGAGAAGCTTGAGGAGGTAGAGACTCACATTGCATCGTTAGACTCCATGGGGGGAGGAGATCCAAAGTGAGATAGAAGCTGCTCTCAACAAAGGCATGGACGTGTTCACCCAAAAGAATCAGACCTTGGAGGCTGAAGTGCTGACCTTGCGCGATGGCATGGAGGCCATGCGCCAGCGGATGGAAGAGCTTGCCAGTGAGCTCATTGCTTGCAAGACTGCCATAGGGAATGGCATGTTTGTTGGAGTGTCCAAGTCCAGATTGGATGTCCCCAGGCCTAAGGAGTTCAAGGGGACTAGGGCAGCCAAGGAAGTAGACAACTACCTATAGGGTATGGAGCAGTACTTCCAGGCCATGGGCATGTAAGATGAGGCGATAAAGGTAAGCACCGCTGCTATGTATCTCACTAATGTAGCCTTATTGTGGTGGAGGCGCAGGTGTGATGATGTCAGGTGTGGGAGCGCCAAGATTGGAACCTAGGCAGAGTTCCAAAAGGAGTTCAGAGTTACCCGGAGTATGCCGATGATGAGGCACGAGCAAAGTTACGCAGGCTGAGCCAGCAAGGGGACATAAGGGAGTATGTCCAAAAATTCTCTGAACTGATGCTACAGATCTCGGATCTAGGTGAGAAGGATGCCTTACTTGCTTTCATGGATGGGCTGAAGCCGTGGGTGAAGCATGAGCTACAAAAGAGAGGAGTTCATGACTTGGCTAAAGCCATGACTACTGCTGAGGCCTTGATAGAGTTCAAGCCTTTGAACAAGTTTGAGTCTACCAAGCCCAAGGGTAAGGGCAGGGACGATAGGGATCGAAAGAAGCAGTCCAAAGGGAAGGACCGTGACCAGGAGTCCAAGGATGGAGATCGAGACCATTCGACCAAGGATGGTGAGAGGAAGCCACCAGCAGGCAAGTGGAAAGCAAAAGGGGACCGAGAGCCACTAGCATGCTACCTATGTCGAGGGAGCCACATAGCACGTAATTGCCCTACAGAAGGGCAAACTGGCTGCTATAGACAAGGAGTCTGACGAGGAGCCAGAGTCAGGGGCAGCAAAGCTTGGGTCGTTGGTGCTCAATGCTGTCCAGAGTAAGGGGAGCCGCAAGCCAAAGGGCTTGATGTTTGCGGATCTAATGGTTGTGGGTCAGAAGGTGAATGCACTGGTGGACACAGGTGCCTCACATCTTTTTATTTCAGGTGATAAAGCCCGGAAGCTCAGACTAAAGGTGTAGAAAGGGATTGGTACCATCAAAATGGTGAACTCCAAGGAGGTTCCAGCCATTGGAGTAGCACGGGGAGTGGAGTTGCAACTTGGAGACTGGAAAGGCAAGGAGACCATAGAGGTAATACCCCTTGACGACTATGAGTTTGTGATTGGGTTGGATTTCCTTATTCGGATTAATGCCCTCTTTGTGCCTTTTGTCGATTGTGTTTGCATCTTGGATGCACAGTGCCAATGCCTAGTGCCATTGAGGAGAGGGTTTGAAGTTGGGTCACGGGTGGTGTCAACCATCCAATTTGCCAAGGTAGTAAGCAGACAAGAAGACACCTTCTTGGCAGCCTTGAAATATGATGAGCCAAGGGAGAAAGAGACCGAGTCACCCTTGGAGGTGTTAAAGGTGCTGAAGACCTTTAGTGATGTGATGCGCGCAAAGCTGCCTAGCAAGCTACCACCTAAGAGGGAGGTGGACCACAAGATCGAGCTAGTGTTTGAGGCCAAGCCACCAGCTAGAGCCCCTTACCGAATGTCTCTACCAGAGTTGGAAGAGTTGAGGAAGCAGCTCAAAGAGTTAGTTGATGCTGGCTTCATCAGGCCATCGAAGGTGCCCTATGGTGCACCGGTTCTATTCCAGCACAAGCATGATGGGTCGTTGCGGCTGTGCATAGACTACCGAGCTTTAACAAGCTAACCATCAAGAATAAGTACCCCATCCCACTCATTGCGAACTTGTTCGATCAACTTGGGAGCGTAAGGTGGTTCACCAAGCTGGATTTGAGGTCGGGCTACTATCAAGTCAGGATCATGGAGGGAGATGAGCCAAAGACAGCATGTGTCACTCGGTATGGTTCGTATGAGTTCTTGGTGATGCCTTTCGGACTCACGAATGCCCCAGTAACATTTTGCACCCTTATGAACAAGGTACTTCAGTCGTTCCTTGATCGATTTGTTGTGGTTTATTTGGATGACATTGTGATCTACAGCCAGACTTTGGGAGAGCATGTAGACCACTTGAGACAGGTGTTCGAGGTGTTGTGGGTGCACAAGCTGTTTGTCAAGAGGGAGAAGTGCTCATTCACCCAGCAAGAGATCCCGTTCCTAGGCCACATAGTGGGAGGTGGCAGGATACTCATAGATGAAGGCAAGATACACGCCATCCTGGAGTGGCAACCACCAGCCAAGGTCACTGAGTTGAGATCATTCCTTGGGCTGGTTAACTACTATAGGCGCTTCATCAAAGGTCACTCAGCAATAGCCACGCCATTGACTGACTTGCTCAAGAAAGGGAGAGCATGGGAGTGGAGCGTAGGGTGCCAGGAAGCCTTTGATAGGTTGAAGCGGGCTATGACCGAGGAGCCAGTCTTGGCCTTGCCAGACCATGCCAAGTCGTATAAGGTACATACGGATGCATCAGACTTTGCCATAGGGGGCGTGTTGATGCAGGAGGGACGTCCAGTCGCGTTCGAGAGCAAGAAGCTGAATGAGACTGAACGCAAGTACACGGTCCAAGAGAAGAAGATGACTGCAGTGGTACACTGCTTGAGCACTTGGCACCATTACCTGTTGGGGTCGAGGTTCGTGGTGAGGACGGACAATGTGGTGACCAGCTACTTCCAGACGCAGAAGAAGTTGTCCCCCAAGCAGGCGAGATGGTAAGATTTTCTTACAGAATTTGATTTTCAGATAGAGTACAAGCCAGGACAGGCGAACCTAGTGGCAGACACCCTGAGCAGAAAGGCTAACCTTGCTGCCATTAGTCAACCAGAGGGGTCACTGGTGCCGCGCATCAAGAAGGGACTTACGCATGATCCTATAGCCAAGGCTTTGATAGAGTACGCCCAACAAGGTAAGACTAGGCAGTTTTGGTTGCAGGATGGGTTGCTGTACACCAGGGGTAGTAGACTATTTGTGTCGCAGCACGGGAAGCTCCACAAGGAAGTTTTGCAAGAATGCCATGATTCAAGATGGGCTGGACACCCCGGAGTGAGCCGCACCTAGCGCTGATCAAGGACCGGTACTACTGGCTGCACATGAGGGACGATGTGGAGGCCTATGTGAAGACTTGTCTTGTGTGCCAACAGGACAACGTGGAGCTCAAGAAACCAGGGGGTCTCTTAGAGCCATTGCCAGTGCCAGAGCGACCATGGGAGAGTGTTTATCTAGACTTTATAGTCGGTCTACCTAAAGCAAAAGGGTTTGGAAGCATCATGGTAGTGGTGGACAGGTTTTCCAAGTATGGAATCTTCATTCCAGCAACCAAGGAGTGCCCAACCGAAGAGGCAGCTCGATTGTTCTTGAAGAACATGGTTAAGTACTGGGGAGTGTCGAGGACCATTGTTAGTGATCGGGACGGGCATTTCACGGGCAGGTTCTGGACTGAGTTGTTCAAGCTGTTGGGGTCAGACTTGAACTTTTCCACCAGCATGCATCTACAGACTGATGGGCAGATAGAGCGAGTAAATGGACTATTGGAGATTTACCTCAGGCACTATGTGAGTGCCACACAAAAGGACTGGCCAAAGCTGCTAGATATTGCGCAGTTTTCCTACAACTTACAAAGGAGCGAGGCAATGAACCAGAGCCCATTTGAGGTTGTGATAGGGCAACAACCACTAACACCCAATTCGATTGCTGCAGGTTATACAGGGCCGAATCCAGCAGCATACAAGTTTGCCAAGGCATGGTAGGAGCAAACTAACTTGGCCAGAGTTTGTCTACACAAGGCGGCCAAGAGGTCGAAGAAGTGGGTAGACCAGAATAGGCGGGACGTGCAGTTCCAGGGTGGAGACTTGGTGTTGGTGAAGCTGCATCCCATTGTGCGCCATAGGGGGCTGCACAAAGGCCTAGTCCGGAGGTATGAGGGACCTTTCGAGTAGTCAAGAGGGTAGGCAAGGTTGCCTACAAGCTGGATATGCCACCCAAGCCGAGGGTACACCCGATGTTCCATGTGAGCATGCTTAAGCCGTTCCATAAGGATGAGGGAGATCCAGGACAGGCAGAGTCAAAGCATGCACCATTGGGAGCAAGGGCCTCATATGAGAAGGAGGTCCACAGCATCATAGCTGACCGGGAGGTGAGACGAAAGAATTATCAGCCAAGACAAGAGTACTTGGTGCACTAGAAGGGACTTCCAGACAGTGAGGTGAGTTGGGAACCAGCAGATGACTTAGGGAAGTTCGAGGACCAGATCAGGCAGCACCATGCAGAAGATGCAACAAGGGCATTGTGCAATCAGGTGGGGGAGAATGTCACGCCCTGGACAGGCACGCCAGGCACATCAGGTGCACCAGCAGGCAAGCCAGAGGTTAAGGTCCGCAGACCAGGCATGCTGGCGGGTATCTGTGTGCAAAGCCTAGCAAACGAGTTCAGAACGCCCGCCCAACTTGCAGGCCAGCCCGTGAGACCAAGGCCTGGCATACAAGCTGCCCGTACCACATCCAGAAGGGCCCAAGGTGCTGGACACACAAGGGAAGCTTCTGGAAGCAGGCAGGTTCAGCTGGAGCATCTCGACAGATTTGCTTGACCCTGAAAATCAGGAGTTAGCATCCTGGTTGATTGTAATCTATATAATCCCATGATTTTAGCCTTTATTCTAGGGATATGCCATTAAGTTGTAGTTGGAGCCTCAACTATAAATAGAGGGCTGGTCCATCCTCATTTGTACACCATCAAACACTTCTATTTCAGTGAATACAAGAGCATTTCCAGAATTCTGTCTTCTTATCCTGTTTCTCTTTAACATGCGTAATCAGCCCTTCCCATTGTTCTAGTGCCCGCACGCTTGTGTTTTAGGCTGACTTAGGCATAAAAGAGGAGATTCCAAGCCTAAGACCGCACGGTCTCTGAGTCTAAGGTCAGAGCCCGTGACAGTTGGTATCAGAGCGAGTTCGATTCTGCGTGTTTGTGTTGTGCAGGTTAGATCGTGATTGAAGAGATGGCATCCAAAGCGACATTACTAGCCAACAACCAGAAAGCCCAAGAGCATGGGCGTGGAAGAGGTAAGAAAGCCAGTTGCGCATGTAGGATCAGACTGGACGAGGGTTACGACAGCAGGATCGATAGCACGTAGGTGGGACCGAGCCGATCCCCAGATTGGGTATTCTGCCTCTCAGTCGGCTGAGCGCCTGCATGCCCATTTTGTGCGTTGGCTTAGGCATAGGGAGTTCATTCCATGTCTAAGCCCCAGCCGGACAGAGGGTTGTGGCAGCGGATCGGAGCATGTAGAGGGGGACCGGGGCCAATCCCCAGCTTGCGTATTCTGCCTCTCCACCCGACTGAACACCTACACGCTTCGTTTCGTGGGTTGGCTTAGGCATACGGAGTTCATTCCATGTCTAAGCATACGGAGTTCATTCGCAGTCTAAGAGTTTGAGCCACGGTGTGCATGTTGGGCTCGAACATGTGCTGGTGCCATATTTTTTTCGCTCGGGGTACCATCACCGGAGCATCACCGCAGAGCCTAACCGGCGGCATTAGGGGTTTCGACGATTGGGGGGCCGGGGGGTGTACGCACATGGTATGCGATGGGTGCTGGTACTTGCCCTTATATTGGCCCCCTATCCCTAATCAAACCTCGAGAACTCACACCCCCTTAAAGAGCATTTGAGATTTTATAGGTTTGCTGCCAGTAGCCATTAAAGTGTCTGAAATGGGGACACTTTTTTCAAACGGTCACAAAATTTTCTTCGCTTCAAGTTTTTAGCTGAAGTTTTTTGTGCATGCCAGAAAAAATGGAAGGATCACCTCTACCAAATTTGGGGACAAAACTCTTTCTAAAAAAATTTTAAAAAATCCCAAACCGTAAAAAGTTTCAAAAATCGTGAAAAATAGAAAACGGGTCGTCTTGCCATGAAACTTCACATGAAGGCTTAGGGGACCATTGTATGAATTTACAAGCCATAAAAATGGCATTGGCATGGCAATATGCTTAGGCATATGTAGTTTATTCCATGTGTAAGCATACAGAGTTCATTCCCAGTCTAAGATCAGACCGGACCAAGGGTTGCAGCAGCAGGACCAGCAGTAGGATCGGTAGCACGCAGGGGGGATCGGGCCGATCCCTGGCTTACGCATTCTGCCTCTCAGGCCAACTGAGTGCCCGCACACTCGTTTCGTGGGTTGACTTAGCCATACGAAGTTCATCCCCAGTCTAAGCATACGGAGTTCATTCCCAGTCTAAGATCTAACCAGATCGAGGGTTGCAGCAGCAGGATCGACAGTATGCAGGGGGGACCGGGCCAATCCTCGGCTTACTCATTCTGCCTCTCTGACCGGCTGAGCGCCTGCACGCCCATTTCTTGGGTTGGCTTAGGCATACAGAGTTCATTCCATGTCTAAGCATACGGAGTTCATTCCCAGTCTAAGAGTTTGAGCCACGGTGCACATGCTGGGCTTGGGCATGTGCTGGTGCTGCATTTTTTATGCCCGGGGCACCATCGTCGGAGCATGACCAGAGCATCACCGGAGAGCCTAACCGGCGGTATTGGGGGTTTCGGTGATTGGGGGGGCCAGGGGGTGTGCGCACATGATGTCCGATGGGTGCTGGTACTTGGCCCTTATATTGGCCCCCTATCCCTCATCAAACCTCGAGAACTCACCCCCCCTTAAAGAGCATTTGAGATTTTATAGGTTTGCTGCCAGTAGCTATTAAAGTGTCTGAAATGGGGACACTTTTTTCAAACTATCACAAAATCTTCTCCACTTCGAGTTTTTAGCTAAATTTTTTTGTGCATGCCAACAAAAGTGTAAGGATCACCTTTACCAAATTTGGGACAAAACTCTTTCTAAAAAAATTTTAAAAAATCTCGAACCGTAAAAAGTTTCAAAAATCGTGAAAAATAGAAAACGGGTCATCTTGCCACGAAACTTCACATGAAGGCATAGGGGACCTTGTATGAATTTACAAGCCATAAAAATGGCATTGGCATGGCAGAAATATGAAGATGTGCTGGAACCCACCTACCACCCGTTCGATCCCCGACTTGCGCATCCTGCCTCTCTGGTCGGCTGACCGTTCGCACACTCATTTCGTGGGTTGACTTAGGCATACGAAGTTCATCCCCAGTCTAAGCATACAGAGTTCATTCCCAGTCTAAGATCAGACCGAGGGTTGCGGCAGTAGAATCGGCAGCACGCAGGAGGGACCGAGCCGATACCAGGCTTGTGCGTTCTACCTCTCCGGACCGGCTGAGCGCCCGCATGCCTGTTTCATGGGTTGGCTTAGGCATAGGGAGTTCATTCCATGTCAAAGCCCCAGTCGGACCGTGGGTTGTGGCAGCGGGACCGGTAGAACGTAGAAGGGGATCGGGCTGATCCCCGGCTTACGCATTATGCCTCTCCGACCTGCTCAGCGCCCGAATGCTCATTTCATCTATTGACTTAGGCATACGGAGTTCATTCCCAGTCTAAGATCAGACCGAACCGAGGGTTGTGGCAACAGGATTGATAGCACGTAGGGGGGACCGGGCCAGTCCCTGACTTTTGCATTCTACCTCTCCGATCGAATGAGCGCCCGCACGCTCATTTCATGGGTTGGCTTAGGCATATGGAGTTCATTCCATGTCTAAGCCCAAGCCGGACTGAAGGTTGTGGTAGCAGGACCGACAGCGGGATCGACAACATGCAGAGGGGGACCGGGTTGATCCCCGGCTTACGCATTATCCTTTTATGATCGGTTGAGCACCCACACGCTCGTTTCGTGGGTTGACTTAGGCATACGGAGTTCATCCCCAGTCTAAGCATATGGAGTTCATTCCCAGTCTAACATCAAACCGGACGAGGGTTGCGGCAGCAGGATCGACAGCACGTAAGGGGGACCGGGCTGGTCCTCGACCTACGCATTCTGCCTCTCCGACTGGCTGAGTGCCCGCACGCTTGTTTCATGGGTTGGCTTAGGCGTAGGGAGTTCATTCCATGTATAAGCCCCAGCCGGACTGAGGGTTGTGGTAGCAAGACCGACAGCGAGATTGGTAGCACACAGAGAGGGACCGGGCTGATCCCCGACTTGCGCATTATGCCTCTCCTGCCGGCCTCTACGGCCGACTGAGCGCCCGCACGCTCGTTTCGTGGGTTGACTTAGGCATACGAAGTTTATCCCCAATCTAAGCATACGGAGTTCATTCCCAGTCTAAGATCGGTCCAAACTGAGGGTTGCGACAACAGGATCGGTAGCATGCAGGGGGGACTGGGCCGATCTCTGACTTGCGTATTCTACCTCTCTGGCCGGTTGAGCGCCCGCGCGCCCGTTTCGTGGGTTGGCTTAGGCATAGGGAGTTCATTCCATGTCTAAGCCCCAACCGGACCAAGGGTTGTGGTAGCGGGACTAGTAGCACGCAGAGGGGGACCGGGCCGATCCCCGACTTGCACATTATGCCTCTTCAGTCGGTTCAGCACCCGCACGCTCGTTTCATGGTTTGACTTATGCATACAGAGTTCATTCCTAGTCTAAGATCGGATTGGACCGAGGGTTACAGTAGCAGGATCGATAGCACCCAGGGGGACCGGGTCGATCCTCAGCTTGTGCATTCTGCCTCTCCGACCGGTTGAGCGCCTGCACGCTCGTTTCATGGGTTGGCTTAGGCATACGGAGTTCATTCCATGTCTAAGCATACGGAGTTCATTCCCAGTCTAAGGTCAGACTGGACCAAAGGTTGCAGCCGCAGGACCAGCAGCAGGATTGGCAGCATGCAGGGGAGGATCGGGCCAATCCCCGGCTTGCGCATTCTGCCTCTCCGCCCGGCTGAGCTCCCGCACGCTCGTTTCGTGGGTTGGCTTAGGCATACGGAGTTCATTCCTTGTCTAACCCCCAACCGGACTGAGGGTTGTGGCAGCGAGAATGGCAGCACGCAGAGGGGGACCGGGTCGATCCCTAGCTTGTGCATTATGCCTCTCCGATCAGCTCAGCGCCTGCACGCTCATTTCGTGGGTTGACTTAGGCATACAGAGTTTATTCCCAGTCTAATATCGGACCGGACTGAGGGTTACAGTCGTAGGATCGATAGCACACAAAGGGGACTGGGTTGATCCCCGGCTTGCGCATTCTGCCTCTCCGGTCAGCTGAACGCCCGCACGTTCGTTTCGTGGGTTGGCTTAGGCATACGGAGTTCATTCCATGTCTAAGCATACGGAGTTCATTCCCAATCTAAGATCAGACTGGACTAAGGGTTGGGGCAGCAGGACCAGCAGTAGGATCGGCAACAAGCAAGGGGGGATCAGGCCAATCCCCGACTTGCGCATTCTACCTCTCCGATCGACTGAGCGCCTGCACGTTCGTTTCGTGGGTTGGCTTTGGCATACGGAGTTCATTCCATGTCTAAGCATACGGAGTTCATTCCCAGTCTAAAATTTTGAGTCGCGGTGCACATGCTGGGCTCGAGCTTGAGCTGGTGCCACATTCTTTTCGCTCGGTGCACTATCATCGGAGCATCACCGAAGCATCACCGGAGAGCCTAACCAGCGGCATTGGGGGTTTCGGCGATTAGGTGGGTCGGGGGGGTGTGCGCACATGATGTGCGATGGGTGCTGGTAATTGGCCCTTATATTGGCCCCCTATCCCTCATCAAATCTCACAAACTCATAGCCTTTTAAAGAGCATTTGAGATTTTATAGGTTTGCTGCCAGTAGCCACTAAAGTGTTTGAAATAGGGACACTTTTTTCAAACGGTCACAAAATCTTCTCCATTTCGAGTTTTTGGCTGAATTTTTTTGTGCATGCCAGCAAAAATACAAGGATCACCTCTACCACATTTAGGGATAAAAATCTTTCCAAAAAAATTTGAAAAAAAATCCAAAACCACAAAAAGTTTCAAAAATCGTAAAAAATAGAAAATGGGTCGTCCTGCCACGAAACTTCACATGAAGGCTTAGGGGCCATTGTATGAATTTACAAGCCAAAAAAATGGCATTGGCACGGTAGAAATATGAAGATGCTCTTGAACCCACCTACCACCCGTTTGATCCCCGGCTTGCGCATCCTGCCTCTCTGGTCGGCTGAGCGCCCGCACGCTCATTTCGTGGGTTGACTTAGGCATACGGAGTTCATCCCCAGTCTAAGCATACAGAGTTCATTCCCAGTCTAAGATCGAACCAGACCGAGGGTTGCGACAGCAGGATCAACAGCACGTAAGGGGGATCGGGCTGATCCCTGACTTACGCATTCTGCCTGTCCGACCGACTGAGCGCCCGTACGCCCATTTCGTGGGTTGGCTTAGGCATAGGGAGTTCATTCCATGTCTAAGCCCCAGTCAGACCGAGGGTTGTGGCAGCGAGACCGACAGCACGAAGAGGGGGACCAGGCTGATCCCCGGCTTGCGCATTATGCCTCTCCGACTGGCTCAGCGCCCGCACGCTCATTTCGTGGGTTGACTTAGGCATACAGAGTTCATTCCCAATATAAGATCGGACTGGATTGAGGGTTGCGGCAGCAGGATCGACAGCACGTAGGGGGGATCGAACTGATCCCCATCTTGCGCATTCTGCCTCTCCGATCGACTGAGCTCCCGTACGCTCGTTTTGTGGGTTGGCTTAGGCATACGGAGTTCATTCCATGTCTAAGCCCCAGTCGGACCGAGGGTTGTGGCAGCAGGATCAGTAGCAGGATCGACAGCATGCAGAAGGGGACCGAGCTAATTCTTGGCTTGAGCATCATGCCTCTCCGACCGGCTGAGCGCCCGCACGCTCGTTTCGTGGGTTGACTTAGGCATATGAAATTCATCCCCAATCTAAGCATACGGAGTTCATTCCCAGTCTAAGATCAGATCGGATCAAGGGTTACGACAGTAGGATCGATAGCACGCAGGGGGGATGGGGCTGATCCTCGGCTTGCGCATTTTGCCTCTCCAACAGACGGAGCACCCGGACGCCCGTTTCGTGGGTTGGCTTAGGCATAGGGAGTTAATTCCATGTCTAAGCCCCAACCAGACCGAGGGTTGTGGCAGCGGGACCGACAGCACGTAGAGGGGGACCGGCCCGATCCCTGGCTTGCGCATTATGCCTTTTCGGTCGGCTCATTCGTGGGTTGACTTATGCATACGGAGTTCAATCCTAGTATAAGATCAGATTGGATCGAGGGTTGCGGCAGCAGTATCAACAGCACGCAGGGGGGATCGGGCCGATCCCCAGCTTGCGCATTCTGCCTCTCCAACCGGCTGAGCGCCCGCACGCTCGTTTCATGGGTTGGCTTAGGCATACGGAGTTCATTCCATGTCTAAACATACAGAGGTCATTCCCAGTCTAAGATTTTGAGCCTCGGTACACATGCTAGGCTCGAGCATGTGCTGGTGCCGCATTTTTTCACCCATGGCACCATCATCGGAGCATTGTCCGAGAGCCTAACCGGCGACATTGGGGGTTTCGACGATTGGGGGGGTCGGGGGGTGTGCGCACATGATGTGCGATGGGTGCTGGTACTTGGCCCTTATATTGGCCCCCTATCTCTCATCAAACCTCGAGAACTCACACCCCTTAAAAAGCATTTGAGATTTTATAGGTTTGCTACCAGTAGCCATTAAAGTGTCTGAATTGGGGACACTTTTTTCAAACGGTCACAAAATCTTCTCCACTTCGATTTTTTAGCTGAATTTTTTTGTGCATGCCAAAAAAAATACAAGGATCACCTCTACCGAATTTGGGGTCAATACTCTTTCTAAAAAAAGTTTAAAAAATCCCGAACCGTAAAAAGTTTCAAAAATCATGAAAAATAGAAAACGGGTTGTCTTGCCATGAAACTTCACATGAAGGCTTAGGGGACCATTGTATGAATTTACAAGCAATAAAAATGGCATTGGCATGGCAGAAATATGTAGATGTGCATGAACCCACCTACCACCCGTTCGATCCCCAGCTTGTGCATCCTGCCTCTCTGGTCGACTGAGCGCCCGCACGCTCATTTCATGGGTTGACTTAGACATACGGAGTTTATCCCCAGTCTAAGCATATGGAGTTCATTCCCAGTCTAAGACTGAACCGGACAGAGGGTTACGATAGCAGGATCGACAGCATGTAGGGGTGACCGGGCTAATCCCCGGCTTGCGCATTATGCCTCTTCGGCTGGCTGAGCGCCCCCAAATTTGTGGGCTGGCTTACGCAAAGGGAGTTCATTCCATGTCTAAGCATATGGAGTTTATTCCCAGTCTAAGATCAGATCAGACCTAGGGTTGTTGCAGCAGGATCGACGGTGGGATCGGTAGCACGCAGGGGGGATCGGGTCGATCTTCGGCTTGTGCATTCTGTCTCTCCAGCCGGCTAAGCGCCCACCTGCCCATTTCGTGGGTTGGCTTAGGCATAGGGAGTTCATTCCATGTCTAAGCCCCAGTCGGACCAAGGGTTGGGGCACCATCGCCGGAGCATCATCGGAGAGCCTAACCGACGGCATTGGGGGTTCCGGCGATTGGCAGGCCAGGGGGTGTGCACACATGATGTGTGATGGGTGCTGCTACTTGGCCCTTATATTCGCCCCCTATCACTCATCAAACCTTGAGAACTCACACCCCCTTAAAGAGCATTTGAGATTTGATAGGTTTGCTGCCAGTAGCCATTAAAGTGTCTGAAATGGGGACACTTTTTTCAAACGGTGACAAAATCTTCTCCACTTTGAGTTTTTAGCTGAATTTTTTTATGCATGCCAACACGCCCGTTTCGTGGGCTACCTTAGGCATAGGGAGTTCATTCCATGTCTAAGCCCCAGCCAACCGAGGGTTGTGACAGCGGGATCTGCAGTACGCAGTGGGTGATCAGGCCGATTCTTGGCTTGCGCATTTTGCCTCTCCGACTGGCTGAGCGCCCGTACGCTCATTTCGTGAGTTGACTAAGGTATATGGAGTTCATCCCCAGTCTAAGCATACAGAGTTCATTCCTAATCTAAGATTGGACCGGACCGAGGGCTGCGGTAGCAAGATCGACAGCACGCAGGGGGGATCGGGTCGATCCTCGGCTTGCGCATTCTGCCTCTTCGACTGGCTGAGTGCCCGCACGCCCGTTTCATGGGTTGGCTTAGGCATAGGGAGTTCATTCCATGTCTAAGCATACAAAGTTCATTCCCAGTCTAAGATCAGACCAAACCGGGGTTGTGGTAGCAAGACTGATAGCGAGATCGATAGCACGCAGGGGACCGAGCCGATCCCCGGCTTGTGGATTCTGCCTCTCCGGCCCGCTAGTGCCCACACGCCCGTTTCGTGGGTCGGCTTAGGCATAGGGAATTTGTTCCTTGTCTAAGCCCCAGCCGAATCGAAGGTTGGGGCACCATCACCAGAGCATCGTCGGAGAGCCTAATCGACGGCATTAGGGGTTTCGATGATTGGCGGGCCAGGGGGTGTGCGCACATGATGTACGATGGGTGCTGGTACTTGGCCCTTATATTGGCCCCCTATTACTCATCAAACCTTGAGAACTCACACCCCCTTAAAGAGCATTTTAGATTTTATAGGTTTGCTGCCGGTAGCCATTAAAGTGTCTGAAATGGGGACACTTTTTCAAACGGTCACAAAATCTTCTCCACTTTGAGTTTTTAGCTGAATTTTTTTATGCACGCCAACACGCCCGTTTCGTGGGTTGGCTTAGGCATAGGGAGTTCATTCCATGTCTAAGCCCCAGTCGGACCAAGGGTTGGGGCACCATCGCCGGAGCATCATCGGAGAGCCTAACCGACGGCATTGGGGGTTCCGGCGATTGGCAGGCCAGGGGGTGTGCACACATGATGTGTGATGGGTGCTGCTACTTGGCCCTTATATTCGCCCCCTATCACTCATCAAACCTTGAGAACTCACACCCCCTTAAAGAGCATTTGAGATTTGATAGGTTTGCTGCCAGTAGCCATTAAAGTGTCTGAAATGGGGACACTTTTTTCAAACGGTGACAAAATCTTCTCCACTTTGAGTTTTTAGTTGAATTTTTTTATGCACGCCAACACGCCCGTTTCGTGGGCTACCTTAGGCATAGGGAGTTCATTCCATGTCTAAGCCCCAGCCAAACCGAGGGTTGTGACAGCGGGATCTGCAGTACGCAGTGGGTGATCAGGCCGATTCCTGGCTTGCGCATTATGCCTCTCCGATCGGCTGAGCGACCGCACGCTCATTTCGTGAGTTGACTAAGGTATATGGAGTTCATCCCCAGTCTAAGCATACAGAGTTCATTCCTAATCTAAGATTGGACCGGACCGAGGGCTGCGGTAGCAAGATCGACAGCACGCAGGGGGGATCGGGTCGATCCTCGGCTTGCGCATTCTGCCTCTTCGACTGGCTGAGTGCCCGCACGCCCGTTTCATGGGTTGGCTTAGGCATAGGGAGTTCATTCCATGTCTAAGCATACAAAGTTCATTCCCAGTCTAAGATCAGACCAAACCGAGGGTTGTGGTAGCAAGACTGATAGCGAGATCGATAGCACGCAGGGGACCGAGCCGATCCCCGGCTTGTGGATTCTGCCTCTCCGGCCCGCTAGTGCCCACACGCCCGTTTCGTGGGTCGGCTTAGGCATAGGGAATTTGTTCCTTGTCTAAGCCCCAGCCGAATCGAAGGTTGGGGCACCATCACCAGAGCATCGTCGGAGAGCCTAATCGACGGCATTAGGGGTTTCGATGATTGGCGGGCCAGGGGGTGTGCGCACATGATGTACGATGGGTGCTGGTACTTGGCCCTTATATTGGCCCCCTATTACTCATCAAACCTTGAGAACTCACACCCCCTTAAAGAGCATTTTAGATTTTATAGGTTTGCTGCCGGTAGCCATTAAAGTGTCTGAAATGGGGACACTTTTTCAAACGGTCACAAAATCTTCTCCACTTTGAGTTTTTAGCTGAATTTTTTTATGCACGCCAACACGCCCGTTTTGTGGGTTGGCTTAGGCATAGGGAGTTCATTCCATGACTAAGCCCTAGTCGGACCGAGGGTTGTGACAGCGGGATCGACAGCATGCGGTGGGGGATCAGGTTACTCCCCGGCTTGCGCATTATGCCTCTCCGACCAGCTGAGCGCCCGCACGCTCGTTTCGTGAGTTGACTAAGCTATACGAAGTTCATCCCCAGTCTAAGCATGCGGAGTTCATTCCCAGTCTAAGATCGAACCGGACCGAGGGTTGTGGCAGCAAGATCGGCAGCAAGTAAGGGGGATCGGGCCGATCCCCGGCTTACGCATTCTGCCTCTTCGGCTGGTTGAGCGCCCGTACGCCTATTTCATGGGTTGGCTTCGGCATAGGGAGTTCATTCCATGTCTAAGCATACGGAGTTCATTCCCAGTCTAAGATCAGACCAGACCGAGGGTTGTGACAGCAGAACCGACAGCGGGATCGGTAGCACGCAGGGGGACGAGCCGATCCCCGCTTGTGCATTCTGCCTCTTCGGTCGGCTGAGCGCCCACACGCCTGTTTCGTGGGTTGGCTTAGGCATAGGGAGTTCATTCAATGTCTAAGCCCCAATCGGACCGAGGGTTGGGGCACCATCGCTGGAGCATCGCCGGAGTATCGTCAGAGAGCCTAATCGACGGTATTGGGGGTTCGACGATAGGTGGGCCAGGGGGTGTACGCACATGATGTGCGATGGGTGCTGGTACTTGGCCCTTATATTGGCCCGTATCACTCATCAACCTCGAGAACTCACACCCCTTAAAGAGCATTTGAGTTTTATAGTTTGCTGCCAAGTAGCCATTAAACTGTCTAAAATGGGGACACTTTTTTCAAACGATCACAAAATCTTTTCCCCTTCAAGTTTTTAGCTGAATTTTTTTGTGCATGCCAACACGCCCGTTTCGTGGGTTGGCTTAGGCATAGGGAGTTCATTCCATGTCTAAGCCCTAGCCGGACCGAGGGTTGTGAGAGCAAGATCAGCAGCACGCAGTGGGGATTGGGTCGATACCCGGCTTGCGCATTATGCCTCTCCGGCCGGCTCAACACCCGCACACTCGTTTCATGGGTTGACTTAGGCATACGGAGTTCATTCCCAGTCTAAGATCGGATCAGACCAAAGGTTGCAGCAGCAGGATCGACAGCACGTAGGGGGGATCGAGCCTGTCCCCAGCTTGCGTATTCTGCCACTCCGGCCGTTTGAGCGCCCAGACGCTCGGTTCGTGGGTTGGCTTAGGCATACGGAGTTCATTCCATGTCTAAGCATACAGAGTTCATTCCCAGTCTAAGATTTTGAGCCACGGTGCACATACTGGGCTCGGGCTTGTGCTGGTGCTGCATTTGTTTTGCCTGGGGCACCATCGTCGGAGCATTACCGGAGAGCCTAACCGACGGCATTGGGGGTTCCGGTGATTGGGGGCTGGGGGGTGTGCACACATGATGTGCGATGGGTGCTGGTACTTGGCCCTTATATTGGCCCCCTATCCCTCATCAAACCTCGAGAATCAGACCCTCTTAAAAAGCATTTGAAGATTTTATAGGTTTGCTGCCAGTAGCCATTAAAGTGTCTGAAATGGGGACACTTTTTTCAAACAGTCACAAAATCTTCTCCACTTCGAGTTTTAGCTAAATATTTTGTGCATGCCAACCGCAAAATTTGGGGACAAAACTCTTTCTAAAACAATTTTTAAAAAATCCTGAACCGTAAAATGTTTCAAAATCGTGAAAAATAGAAAACGGGTCGTCTTGCCACGAAACTCATATGAAGGCCTTAGGGGACCTATTGTATGAATTTACAAGCCATAAAAATGGCATTGGCACAGTAAAAATATGAAGATGCGCTTGAACCCACCTACCACCCGTTCGATCCCCGGCTTGCGCATCCTGCCTCTCTGGTCAGCTGAGCACGCACACACTCGTTTCGTGGGTTGACTTAGGCATACGGAGTTTATCCCCAATCTAAGCATACGGAGTTCATTCCCAGTCTAAGATCGGATCGGACCGAGGGTTGTAGCAGCAAGATTGCTAGCA